>JANRMT010062827.1:13831379-13841853 GCA_026402145.1 Polypterus bichir lapradei
TATATATATATATATATATATATATATATATATATATATATTGTCAGGGATGCCAGGGGCAACGACCCGGCCGGGACGCCATGTGGGGGGAAGATTTAGGACAGCACCCAGAGAGCTGCCGGGAGGACAGCCGGTACTTCCGCCACGCTGGGGCGTGGCCAGAGGAGGAATGCTGGGAACACCTGGTGCTCATCCGGGGACTCTATAAAAGGGGCCGTCTCCATTCATTCAGGGCTGGAGTCGGGAGGCGGAAGGACAAAGCTCAGGAGAGCTGTGGAGGCGGCCCAAAGAAAGGCATTGTGGCCAGGACTGTGACTTTGGGGTTTGTGCACGTGACTTTAATTTGTAAATATTGTAAATAAACGTGATTGTGGGTGACATGAACGTGTCTGCCCGTCTGTGTCCGGGTCAACTTCCACAATATATATATGTGATCATAAAAGAGCAACTCTGTACAGTCAAGGGACAAATCAAGAGGAGTAGGAAAGTTCAAAAAAGATAAGTTTTAAGGCTGAAGACAGGAGGGGAATCAATGCTGCGGATATCTTGAGGAAGGAAGTTCTATAGAATTTTAATCAATATTGTTAATCAATACATGAAAGAATTTTACAATTTAATGCAATTTATATTTATATGAAGTTATAAGAATGAATTATTAACCCTTAACTACTCGCACCATTTCTCATCTCATCAGTAATCACCCAGTGTACGTTATGCACCAGTGTTACAATGGCTATTCATACACACGCTGTGAGGTCGTAATATAAAATACTGCAATAGTTTAAAATTGTACATGTTGTTAATGTAATTTAATACCATATTACTGAATAGTGTGGCATAGGCAATACATGATAGATAGATAGATAGATAGATAGATAGATAGATAGATAGATAGATAGATAGATAGATAGATATGAAGGGCACTATACAGTGCATCCGGAAAGTATTCACAGCACTGAGATGTTTCTGCAGCTTAATTGGAGTCCACCTGAGGTAAATTCAGTTGATTGGACGTGATTTGGAAAGGCACACACCTGTCTATGGAAGGTCCCACAGTTGACAGTTCATGTCAGAGCACAACCCAAGCATGAAGTCAAAGGAATTGTCTGTAGACCACCGAGACAGGATTGTCTCGAGGCACAAATCTGGGGAAGGTTACAGAAAAATTTCTGCTGCTTTGAAGGTCCCAATGAGCACAGTGGCCTCCATCATCTGTAAGTGGAAGAAGTTCAAAACCACCAGGACTCTTCCTAGAGCTGGCCGGCCAACTAAACTGAGCGATCGGGGGAGAAGGGCCTTAGTCAGGGAGGTGACCAAGAATCCGATGGTCACTCTGCCAGAGCTCCAGAGGTCCTCTGTGGAGAGAGGAGAACCTTCCAGAAGGACAACCATCTCTGCAGCAATCCACCAATCGGGCCTGTATGGTAGAGTGGCCAGACAGAAGCCACTCCTTAGTAAAAGGCACATGGCAGCCTGCCTGGAGTTTGCCAAAAGGCACCTGAAGGACTCTCAGACCATGAGAAACAAAATTCTCTGGTCTGATGAGACAAAGATTGAACTCTTTGGTGTGAATACCAGGCATCACGTTTGGAGGAAACCAGGCACCGCTCATCACCAGGCCAATACCATCCCTACATTGAAGCATGGTGGTGGCAGCATCATGCTGTGGGGATGTTTTTCAGCGACAGGAATTGGGAGACTAGTCAGGATAAACGGAAAGACGACTACAGCAATGAACAGAGACATCCTGGATGAAAACCTGTTCATCTTTCAGCAGGACAACGACCCTAAGCCACAGCCAAGATATCAAAGGAGTGGCTTCAGGACAACTCTGTGAATGTCCTTGAGTGGCCCAGCCAGAGCCCAGACTTGAATCTGATTGAACATCTCTGGAGAGATCTTAAAATGGCAAAGAGGAATGGGCGAAACTGGCCAAGGATAGGTGTGCCAAGCTTGTGGCATCATATTCAAAAAGACTTGAGGCTGTGATTGCTGCCAAAGGTGCATCGACAAAGTATTGAGCAAAGGCTGTGAATACTTATGTACATGTGATTTCTCAGTTTTTTCTATTTTTAATAAATTTGCAAAAGCTTTTTTCACGTTGTCATTATGGGATGTTGTGTGTAGAATTCTGAGGAAAAAAATGAATTTAATCCATTTTGGAATAAGGCTGTAACATAACAAAATGTGGAAAAAGTGATGCGCTGTGAATACTTTCCAGATGCACTATATAACAGATAGATAGATAGATGTGAAAGGCACTATATAACTGATAGATAGATAGATAGATAGATAGATAGATAGATATGAAAGGCACTATATATTAGATAGATAGATAGATAGATAGATAGATAGATGTAAAAGGCACTATATATTAGATAGATAGATAGATAGATAGATAGATGTAAAAGGCACTATATAACAGATAGATAGAGAGATGTGAAAGGCACTATATAACTGATAGTGATAGTAGTACCACACGTACTGTCCAACACATTGCCATGACTCGTAAGATTTTCTGAAAACGTCAAACTCCACTCCTTCACCAATCACTTTTTTGGCTGCCGACACCAATTTATTTCCAGCACCAGTCATTGTCGGAGCTTTTGTATTCATTAATTCAAAACTTCCTCAAATATTCAGATGTGCCCGCAAGTCCTGCCACGGAATGCAAACTCTTGCAACAGAATCGCAAAGTCATTTTAGTTTGGTATTAAAACCTGACATTTTGTGGCCCACCATTTTGAAGAAAAAGAAACAGCAAAAATGAATTCCACCCCACATTGTGCACTTGAAGGTCACAGGGCCTCATGCGAAGCTCATCTTGGGAAGCCATTGGCCTCGGCCCACCACAGGGGGCACATTTCCCACCCCAGTCTCAGTGGGTCTAACAGGATTCCTCTGTACTGTGGGTGAAGGAGGATGCTGATGCCACCAAACTGGTACTTGGATTGAACTTGGAGACTGCAGTGCCAGCTTAAAATTATAATAACAATAATCATCATTATTATCATCACTGTGACCCACAGCTGGATTTACAGGTTTGATAATTAACAGATGAATAATAATAATAATAATATTTTGTAACTATTATTTTAAAGCACCACCTGACAAGCTAAGTAAAGCCTGTTCCTTTGCAGTTTTTGTATCTCCGACTCCAGTTTGCAGAATTAGGAAGGCTGGTCGAGTGCATCTTGTGAGGCTCATCGTCATCTTCCTCATTGATGCAGATGACTCCCCCCCTTAATGACAATTCCTTTTCTCATTCAGGTGGCCCACTTCACACTCACACACACATTCTGCTTTCCCCTCTGCCCCGCTGTTTCTCTCAGTTCATTCTCAAGTTTGAATATTAGCACCACACGACTTTGCAGAAAATATGAATATTTTATGAGACTTTTGGGAATAATGAGTTTTATTGCTGTAATTTATAAGAAACATCTGCCTTAGTGCGAGATCTGGGGGGGGGGTGTAGTGTTCTGTGTTCCTGCGCTGGTCAGGGACCTTTGTATGGTGCACCACAGTTACTACGAAATAAATAAAAACAGCCTATAAATAGCAGATGGCCATCACTCTCCTGTTCATGTCGTTGGCCCCGATACAAAAGTAGACAAACAGTAAGTGTGTCTGAGGCAAGAAACAAAAATGAAAAGTGAAAAGACGGCCGTGCCACCCAGAGGGCACAAGTCACGATCTCCTCTCTGCTAGCGCCCTCCGCATACACAGACAACTCCTGCCATATTTCAAGTAAATGTTGAGAAGTCAAAGATCCCGGAGACTCCCGAGAAGGGATATGGGGGGAGTAGGGGGGCTAGTTTTGGTGATCTGTTGGCCTTGAACTCCGAGATGTTATTTTACACACTGAAATATAAAGCTGGAAGTTTCTTTGCTTGTAAAAGGACTTGAAGTGCTGCAGAACTGGTGAAGGCAGCCATACACAGTCACAGGAATCAATATTGACATTATCTCAAATATAAGATAGGCTCCGAAAGTCGCAGACCGACCAACCCTGGGCACATTTCATCATCTATTATACAGATAGATCTATGTATGATGGATACAGTGTCATTTTTATTTACTATCTATATTGCCTTTCATATCTATCTATCATATAGTGCCTTTCACATTATCTATCTATCTTTCTATCTATCTGTGTTATAGTGTACTTTATATTTGTCTATCTGCCATACAGTGTATGTCACATCTATCAGTCTTTCTTGTAATGCATTTTTGTCTCTCATGCCAGTTACTGTGTGTTACGTGTTGGATGGATGTACACTGTAAAATCTCTCTACATTTAGGACTGTGACTACTATCTGTATATTTAATTAGTGAGATATGCGACCCTCCAGTCCCACAAGAAAAGGCTACATAATAACATCAGTAAATTCTCCCTCCATCTGTTGTTGTCTTATTCTTATTCTTTTTCATTCTTCCACATTCTTCATAACTTAATCACCTTCTGCAATGTGCTTGACACTCGGCAGATGTCACTACTCTTCTTTATTGCTGTCATTATGGTGGTCATCACATGGTTTCTCGATCACTTTGCTAGGAAAACACAACCATAGATCATGGCCATCAGGTTGCCAGTATCTAAAATTTTTAGAATATCGGCCACATCACAAATGTTTGCTTAAGACCAAGATCAATGTTCTAGCCCCAGTATTGTGTAAGTAATCACTTGACAGTTGGACACACCTTTGTATTTTACTATTAATATATATATATATATATATATATATATATATATATATATACACACACACACACACAGGGTGAGTCAAAATTATGCCAATACTAATGATACTGCTATGTATATACCTATATACAATTTTTGTGGACAATTTATGTATTGATGATGATGGTGAACAGGTTGAGACATTCCTGTAAATCATCTTGCACATATGAAATATGTTTTGTGAATAAATTGTTTCCGCCATTCAAATGTTAGGATAATTTTGACTCATCCTGTATATATAGAGAGAGAGATCATACATTATTGTTCATGTGAATAATCATTCAGTGTTATCATTGCAGCCCTCTGTGCTACCTGAGACTGAGACTGTGTGTGTGTGTGTGTGCGCGCATGTATGTTTGTATGTGTGTGTGTAAATATGCCCTGCAGTGGACGTCTCCCCCCCAACCGGCCTGATTCCTGCTCTCTCCCGCTGTGGCTGCTATCGTCTCAAACTCCAAACCACAAGCTTCCCAATGGCTGATTACGAATCGAATGCCTCAGCTTCATATTTTAGGTAAAATGAGGGACACACACATTCATTCATCCATTCATTCTCCTTTCCATTGTAGATTTGATCCCAGAAGAGTATCCCTGTCGATCTTCAGCTGCTCATTATATTTCCAGTATTTTTATCATCTTTCGTGTCATAAGTGAACCTGCTTAATGCAGTGCAGGGTCACAATGGTGACATTCCATAAATTATAAAGAGAGTGAAGCTCACTCTCAGAAGGTTGTGAATGACTTTTTTATGAATGGAGCCAACACAAACTTGTTCTTGAACTCCTCAGTGTATCCGCTCCCTGCAGCCCACCTGACACGATCACAGATTAAGACTCTCGAGGCGACGCTAAATCAGCCAAGAGCTGGTACTGACACGCTCACCGAGTGAGACAACGTGAGACTGGCCTCTGTGTGCGTCTCCTCCTCTCTTCCTGCTGTGCCGGGGCCGCACTCATTAACTTCCAACTCGCATTCGCAAATGAAGTCTGAGTCATTAATATAAAGCCACTTATTAATAACAGGAAAGAGACATAACTCGTGAATACATGACTGATGACACGCACTACACTGCATTAACTAGAATTAGAACAAAAAAACAAAAAACCTCCGTCAGTGGAGCCGTCGTCATGGCCTTTATTTATTAATTAAAGTGTTAGGACTATGCACTGACTTCATTAATATATTTTCCTTTTTAAGACCTATACAGTCTTTCTAACCCTCATTTTCACTGCTATTATTATTATTATTATTATTATTATTAATTCAATTTGCTTTCCTTTACTCTTATTGAGTGCATTTCCCCCTATGAGCCCTGGGCATTGACCAGTAATTACAAATATAGGGTGGGGGTGGCACGGTGGTACAATGAGGAGACTGCAGTTCATGCTCAGGATGCCCCCCTGTCCTGCATGGCATTTGCATGATCTCCCCGTGTCTTCATGGGTCTCCTCTAGGTGGTCCGAAGACCTGCAGGTCAGGTGGACTGGCCTTGTTAAACTGGCCCCTGGTACACAACATGTGACTGTGTGTTCACCATGCGATGGACTGGCATCCTAATAATAATAATAATAATAATACATTTCATTTATAGAGTGCCTCTCCCATGCTCCAGGCTTTTAAGATATAAATAGATTCTGCATTGAAGAATAAACAAATAAACAGAGGATGTAAAAAAGCATTAAATAGAATAAAAGAAAGAATAAACTGGAGTGTAATACTAAATTCAATACTAGAAGAAATGCCTGAACAAATCACATGACATCACACACATCACACACGTTACCCTGAGCGTCAGGACAGAGAGGTAAGAAGGGGCCGATTATTCGGTTAAGTTAAAAGCCTTCCTGAACAGATGAGTTTTAAGTTGTTTTTTAAAAGAATGATTGGAGTCAACCAATCTTATTAATTTTGGGGGGGTCTGGCGTTATACAGCTGAAGACCCGTCACCCATAGAGTGGGGACAACAAGATGGCCCCAACCTGAGGACCTTACAGGAGCAGAGTGATGGCGAAGGTCACTGGTGTAGTCCGGTGTGAGAGCCTTGTAGATTATTAATATATTGGGTCCTGTAAGACACAGGGAGCCAGCGGAGGTGAAGCAGGATGGCTGTGATGTGCTCGGTGTTGGTGGCCCGTGTCAGGACTCTTGAAGCAGAGTTTTGAATCAACTGGAGCTGTGATAGAAGATTAGAAGGGGCACCTGCCAGTGGGGAGTTACAATAATCGATGCAGGATGTGATAAAAGCAGGGACAAGCTTCTCCGCGTTAGAAAAGGAGAGGAAGGAGCAAACACGGGATATGTGGCAGTGGTGGAAGTAAGAAAGTATCTTAATGTGGTTTATGTGAGTGGAGTAAGAAAGGGAGGAATCAAAAATGACACCAAGATCCCTTGGTGCTCCTGTCCAGGATTTGTTCCTGCCTTTGCACCCAATGCTTGCTGGGGTGGGTTCAACTTCATCCTCCTGTTCAGGATAAGCAGGCTGGGTGGATGGATTACTGAATTGGATTAAGCGGGTCTGAGATTGCTTTGTTGTTTTGTTTCTTTGCCAGCAGCAGCACAGCTAATTTGGCTTCAGACCGCCTTCTGGTGTTTCACTTCCTCTGAGCCCCCAGGTGTAGTAAAAAGGACCAAATAAATAAAACACAAAGGTACCCACACCAGGGTCAAAATCTTGGGTTCCATAGTGTCACATTTCAGCCAGCATGTCTCCCCTGGCTTGGGTTCAAAGTGTCATTTCTTGCCGATTTTCTTTTTCATTATTTCATGCAATTTATTTGCATTCACGTTTATTTCATTTGCTAGGCACATCTTTCTAATTGTATGTTGGAAAAGGGGAAAGCCTTTAGTTATGACCCATGTGCTTTGTGGGCGGCTCCCCAATAGGCGGGGCTACTTGCCCATCACCGCCCTCCACCCTATTTAGGGGAGGGCCTCCTGGCAGATCATTAAATGTGTGTCAGTGAGTTACTCTGCTTTTCTTTGCTTTGTGGGTGGCAACCCCCAAGGGGCGGGGCCAACTGCCAATCACCACCAGGAACATGCCTATTTAAGGGAGGGCCTCCCATGATTTCTGGCAGTTAGTGTTTTGGCGAGTTACTCTGCTTTTGCTTTGCTTTCCATATTTTTCCACCCTGTACTTCGTTTTGACTTTGCCTCTTTGGATTCTTACATTGGGACTGTGTAACTAATTTTTTTGAACTTCTGCTCCGTCTTGACTCTTTGATTTTTTTTGGATCCTGCATTGGGACTCCTTGTGCTCTTTGGAGCTTTGTGCCTGCACAGGCCTTTGAGAAAATAAACCTTTTTATGTTTATCAAGATTTGTCAAGTCGGGCTATTTTGACGGTGATTTCCCCCTCTAGTGGACAACAATGGAAGTGTTTTTGCAGCTGTGCTTTTTCAGCTCAGCCATTTCATGACACAAACTCTCTTCCTGACAAAGTGAGATATGTGCACAAAATGTTGTTGAGATTGGACCAAGGGTGTGGAATTGTATAGATTGAGATTTACATGTTTGATTATGTCAGAGTGCATCCTGGGAAATCTCACAAAAAAAATAAAGCACAAAATAGCAGGAACCATCACTTACAAACCTCTAACATGACACCAAGAGGAGTTTTCCAGCTTCAGGAAAACCCACATGAAAAAAAACAAGAAAAATGTAAAAGAAGCTCAAATTATAGCAACTTTTTTGTGGTTTTCCTCTGTAGGCCGAAGCCAGCAGGTAGTAGTTGGGTACTGGCTGATTTAAGGGAAACCGTCAGTGAAGGTCTTTTGGAGGCCTCAATCCCTCTTGTCGCCAAGTTTAATAGTTCAGTGTTGTTCATTGACTGATGTTGTTAGGATCCAATTATGTGAATCAGTTTAGAACGGCTTTGTCTCACTGCATTTTTTAACCAATTTGTGTCTTTATATGCATGCATTATGTAATTAGTCATTTGTGAAGCTGTAATTGCATTTTATTTTTGATGGTGTTAAACTAATATCCCTAAAGTCTTGTCCGACCCACCGTGTGCCCACCAGCAGTGACCTGCTGCCTGTCACTGCTGGATGGAGACGTCACCAGTCGATCCTTGGGCCTTCTCTTTCCAACACGTCGTCGTCACAGGTGTCACCCAATTCTGTCACTGCAGGACACGGCCTACTCTGAAACAGACGCAATCGTCAAGTGGGTCACATCATCTGTAGGTGTTACAAGTACGTGACACTGGCGTCTATTTAAGGATCTGCAAGTTAACAAAAATTAAAATGCTAATGAACATGGCGTCCCTCTTGAAGGTGAACTGACTTAATATGCCGCTTAATAATCTTTTTTTTTTTTTCTTGCGTTGCTAAGGGATGGAAATGTCAAAAAGTGATGATGATCAGAACATTGGGGTCACCTCATGTCAAAAAAGCCAAAATTCTATGGGGATAAACAAAATAAAGTGTTGCAGGAGAACGTGATCTTTCATTCATTCATTCATTCATTCATTCATTCATTGTCTGGGTTCATGAAAAACAAACAGGGGCTCAGTGGCTCAGCCCTGCCTCACCGACTCAAATCCTGGCCCGGTTGCTTTCTCCGTGGAATCTGTGTGTTCGTCTCATCCCTGGGTGGGCTTTTCTCCAAGAACTCTAGCCTTCCTCCCATAGACCTCTAAATGTTTGTAAGCAGGGCTGGCACATGTGAAGATGACCAGATGGCATTCTTCTTTCTGTTCAACCAAGAAAGCACCGTCTTTTTTTCCAGCTTACGACTGTATTGTTACGTCACTTCCTTCACTGAAAGCTGACGGGTGGGTTAGCAGGCGGTTACCGTCCATGCAAATTGTGACCTGGGCAGTCACAACCACTGGAACCCCGTTACGGATAAAAGTCGTCACTGCAGTAAAAATCAACCAACTGCAGCTGATAAAACTGAAAAGCAGCAATAGACATCCAAAAGAGGAATACACAGGCAGCGTGACTCCAGCACAGAAGCTACTTTCATGGCTACTCCACTACCCTCGGGCCACAGTCTGTAAACATGTGAGGACATTTTTAAAAATATTCTCAAGGCCTCCTTGCCAGGTAAGGGAGTGAGCTCCACACCGGCTGGGATGCCAATTCGTCTTTCACACACCTTAAACAAACAGAAATGACGGACGTATCAACGATTGTATTAATGCTCATCACTACCTCTGGGGGACATTACAGTGACACTAAGGAGCCTTTAAAACGGCCGATAAGCGCCAGAAACATCAAAAATTCTCACGCTTTAGAAATCAACACAAGACCCAGAAAACTACCAAGTGGTTGACGTCATCAGACCAGCCACTGAAGGACTGGATACACAACAGGGGGTCTCTGATCAAAGGCCTGCACAAGAAAAATCACAGCTGAAAACACCTGAAGCGTTACAAGTACATTTTTCATTTATACAGAATCTTTATTTTCAATTGCCTTCCAAAGCCAGGGGTTTAAAGTACTCCTCTTTCTTGAAGGGCATTTTGTGTATTTTGGACATTTAAAAGTATTTTGAACCTTTTTGCCCTAAGCAAATGTTTGGGTTTGTGCAGGCTTTGAAGCTTGCTGGTTCAGTTTGGGTTCAGGCTGCCTGGGGTGGAGCCTGTGTTTGAGGCTGACTCGAAACTTCGATAGATAGATAGATAGATAGATATGAAAGGCACTATATAATAGATATATAGATATGAAAGGCACTATATGATAGATAGATAGATAGATAGATAGATAGATAGATAGATAGATAGAT
>JANRMT010062827.1:13842253-13854027 GCA_026402145.1 Polypterus bichir lapradei
ATAGATAGATATGAAAGGCACTATATAATAGATAGATAGATAGATAGATAGATAGATAGATAGATAGATAGATAGATAGATAGATAGATAGATGTGAAGAGGCTCTTTATATAGTTGATGTAAATAGTTTTAAGTGACAGATACAAATGGCACAGAGATGGAGGTAGCCGTAGTAATGATAGTCTATGACAGTCAGATGTGAAAGGCGCTATATAACCTAAAGACACATAGACAGTTAGATAAGAAAGGTGCTCCATGCACATGTTATTATCTTGGTCTGATTACCCCCCTTCCTCTCCCACCCACATTGCCCCCCTCACAGATTTTCTGTTCGCCGTGGCTCACATGACACATTGCTGTTTGGTAAAATTTCCATTCATTTTCACCTTTAATTAATTCTAAACGTATCCCCTCTGAAAACATCATACTTTGACACAGTGGTTTACACAAAAACCATAAAAACAAATGAAAAACAAAAAAGAAGTTCTTCTTGATAATGACGATTAAATCCCAAGAGGACAATAAACACGATTCTGTTAAACCACCAGTGAATAAAATGTAATAAAACGTGTATATTTACTGGTTATAGGTAATGCTATTTTTACCATGCTGTCATCTTTTTTTATTATTAAAGAATAATAAAGGGTTGCTCCGTAGAAATAAAGATTCCCAAATGTGCCATGCTACCCGACTGTGAAAATGAGGAGTAATTTTCTCTGTATAGTTGTAATATTCTTTCCAGTGGTAAATCATGGCACACAAACATAAAAGAAAGAAAATTTTCTTCTTATTACCATAAATCAGAAACCCACATACTTAGCCATGACATTTTTTATTTTGCTAAATGTATTCTACAAAATGCCCTCTTGCTTTAGTCAAATATTTCTTTGTTCACTTGGCAGTGGGAATTAAGCTGTAATTTGAAATTAGCTTATTCATATTAAAGCCTCCGCCAAACACGGTCGTTTTGCTACTCGGGGGGCAGCAGACTTAGCAAGCAATCATATGAAGTCGGTGGGAGCGGCGGCTCACAGCCACATATAGAGACGCTCTGCGGAGCCACAGGTGTGACCCTAAAGCATTCAAATTCAGTGCGGCTTTTTACACAATTATAGCTATGTGGCCAATTTAATTGTTTGTTAACACAAATATTTGTTTTCTTCATAAGGGCAGACAATGCCATGGCTGAAACTCCCTACAAATGGCATGCCGACCTGCTCAAGAGATTTAGTCATTACTTGAGCAGATGTCAGAATGGACAACACACTCGGCCTAAGTGACTTTGAGCATTGGACCTGGTGGATCCAGCATCTTGGAAACCGCTGCCCTTTTGGGATCTTCACACACTGCAGGGTTATGGAGTCATGGAGGTGATAAACAGAAAACATCCAATGAAGGGCACTTCTGTGGGCAAATGGCAGAGGTCACACGAATCAGCCGGACTGATTCAGGGCACGAGAAAGACCACAAATCCTCAAGCGACAGTTCTTTACAAGAGTAGGCACCTTGGAAAGAAGAACACAATCAGACCCTGGATACACCGGACGAGCCCCAATAAGGTGAAATGCATGTTGCGTACTCTTTGTATTATTTGGCAGATATTCTATTATATATATATGTGTGTATATGTATTGTGGCAGACGACCAGGGAAGCTCCCTGACCAGGACGTCCCAAAATGAGAAGGACCAGGAGAGATGACATATTGGGGGCAACACCTCCCCCCACGGAACATGACAGGACAAATTCCCAGGAATATGTTGGGACCACGGGCTTGGAGCTTAGAACCTCAGCCTTTGAGGAGTCCTGGACGGCAGCACTTCCGCCACACTCGGGTGGTGTGTAAATAAGAAGAAACTGAATTGTGTGTGCTTTGGGACTTGTGAATCTGCGTGTCTGTCTGGGCCAGGGTTAAACTTCCACTATATACATATATATATATAGTGGAAAGCCAGGCCCCGGACACAGACAGACAGACAGACAGACAGACACTAGAATGTCCAAAACACACACGTTTATTTTTATACAGCACCACAATGTCTTCTCTACCAACTGTCTCTTTTCTTCCTTTCTCTCTCTCTCTCTTTCTTTCTTTGTTGCCTCTACTCCCCTCCTCACAAGCTCCGTTTCCTTCCTCCCAACTCCGGCTCGTCTACTGGAGGGAGGCGACCCTTTTTATAATTACCCAGAAGGGCTCCAGGTGCTCTGTCCAACGACACTTCCTGGTGTGGCTGAAGTGTCAAATGAGCACCCGGCCCTGGGATTTCTTCCGGCAGCACTTCCTGGTGTGGTGGAAATGCTGCCATCCAGGGTTCCATGACCGTCAGGGCGCCCCGTGGTGGTTGGTCCCGTCCTCCCACAGGGATGAGCTTCCCAGCTCTGTTCCGGTGGCCCCCAAGCACACCAGGGCGGCTGCCCTCTCATGTCCCAGGGAAGGTATTGTCCCTCTCAAGGACCGTCCAGGCGTCCCGGCTGGGTAGGGTCTCCAGCTGTCTGCCACTATATATAAATATAATATATATATATTGTCACACATGTGCACATGGGAGCCAGTCACAGGGACCAAAAGAAGGGAATTCCATGCCCGGCCTGGGGGTGGCGAAGTGCACTCAACCCTCTTATTTTGTCCCTACACACCAGACACGGGAAGTTCTGCCTGAGTGCAAAGACGTCACTTCCACCTCGACTCTGAGGACATCACTTCCTGTCCTAGCCCCGTGCATGACATCACTTCCTGTCCTGGCCCCGAGGATGACATTACTTCCTTAAACCTCCTTATAAAACCCAACTTCTTTCCTCCATTGAGGAGTTCTGTTTTGGGCTCAGAACTATACACAATTGTACTAAATCTTTGCCTTATTTTGCAGCCAAGGACAAGTACACGGGTGGCTGCCTCAAACCTTTGTCTTGTGTCGAGGTTCATCTTTTCACAAAATATATAATATCTACGCTATATATATAAAATTCTAAGCATAAAAGAGCAACAATTTTATGTGACTTTTTTGTCACGCTTTACATCGGCCTTATTTTAAAACCTACATATATATGTTTGGTATCATTCTTTTCAGAATTTATCGAACTTTAATGTGATGTTGTTAGATTTTTAGATTCTTATTCCGTTTTTAAATTAGAAACTAAAAAAATATCAAGAACTCCCGCGATACATGCCTTTGTGCCAAGAGATTTAATCCCACCCAGGGCCAGAAATAAAAGACAAAGAGCAGGACAGCTGCTGTACAGGTTTTTAAATGTTCGAAGTGCTGCGCGAGAAGCAGATCATGCAGCACGGCAGCAAGCCAGCAGCTGATCAAGCAAAGAGGAGGTAAAAAAAAGTGTATTTGTTTCCCATTGTATCAACGTTTAAGAGGGGGGTTTCGGAGGAGCGACCGCATCTCCTTGGGGTGCGTTCAGCCCCCCCTTCACAACACGAGTGGCAGAAAAGCGAAGTGGCTGGGGTGTAGTGCAGGCTGGGGATCTGGCAAAGAGCCCCCTAGTATTATATATATATATATATATATATATATATATATATATATATATATATAGATAGATATATATATATATATATATATATATATATACACATATATGAAGAGAGAAAGAGAGAGAGTCACCTGCATGTGCACAGGAGACAGCTTTAGGTCTCTAGTGATTGTAATTCCCCACTGCTCCACAGGATGGCACTGTAGACGCACACCTTTTCTCTTTTTCCCTTTGCAGACTAAGATTAACAGCTTTAACACCAATGACGTCACTTCCAGGGTCTGTCCACCTGGACCCACTTCTTCCTGCCGTAAGTCTTTAAAGGCTGAAGGTCCACCATCTTTGGCAGTCAGGACTAAGACTTGCGTCTGAAAAGACGTATTTTGTCAACACTGTTTGTTAATTGCGTTTTATTTTCATCTCTAGTTTTATGGGGTTTGCCTATGGGTGCCCTAAACCTTTATGTATACATATAAATGTATATGTATGTTAGGGAAACTGATTAGAATGAAAATCTGCAGCCACTGTGGTACCCCAGAAGTGAACTTGGGGACCCCTGCCCCAGTACACTAGGCAGGTGACCAAATATGGATGCACAGTGATGACCGAAGTTTCAATTTGAATACAGTTTTGCGAACCTGAGACTAAAATTCATTTTGCAGGGAGGCTGCCTAAAGTGTCGTTCGCACTGCCGTGTTCAGCTCTATTCTGCCCGTCACTCGTGTGGGCACCATGAGTGTTAAGTGAACAGCTGGGGGGGCTGCGATGGGGCCAGCAATCTTATACCTTTAAAGTCCTCACACACCTACAGTGGCTGTTTGGTTTAATGGATGATGTTGGGTCATTTTTTTGTTTTTCACATGTCACTCGCTACCTCTTTGCATTTACTTCTAGCGTCTGACCCAAAGTCCGGTCCACTTGGCGCATGACTCTTTACTTCTGCAAGCTGACACCCCAAAAGCTTAGCCGCTAAATCCTTTTAATTCTGATTAGAGCCGCCTACAATTAGCTTTAAAGGCTAATACTGAACTGATTTGTGCCTGGCAGCGATGCGCCATCTGTTCAGCTCTTTCCATTAAGTGAATTGTTTTGATGCAAATTTTTCCGATGCCATCTCCGCAGGTCCCTCTGTTCAAAAACGTCTCCCATTAACATCTAAAGTGTACTTACAGTGCATTCAGAGAGTACTCTGACCCCTTCAGTTGTGCACATTTTATCGTGTCGTTGATTTCATTTTAAACGGGTAAATTGGACATTTTTGCCCATCAATCTACACGCAAGACCACAATAATGAAAAAATGCTTTCGGAAAAGATTTATTAAATCAAAACCTGAAACCTCTCATTCCTAGAAGTAGTCAGACCCCTTTGCTGTGGCCCTCCAAATTGTGCTCAGGTGCCTCCTGTTTGCTTTAAATCTCCTGGTGAACTTGATGGAAGTCCACCTGTGGCCAGCTGAACTAACTGGACACCGTTTAGAAAGGCTGAGTAAAGGGGGTCCTACAATTCACACCACACGTCAGGGCAAAGACCAAGCCGTGAAGTCCAAGGAACTCTCTGTGGACCCCCACCATCAAACTGGTGAGACAGAGATCAGGACAATGCATCCGTAGCGCATGGAGTGCTCTCCAGAAGCACTGTGGTCTCAATGATTGTGAAATGTTAAGAAGGACTCTTCTGACAGTTGGCCAGAATAACTGGGTAAGAAGACCCTTGGACAGTGAGGTCTCCAAGAAATCAACGGTTTCTCTAGCAGAGCTTCACAAGTCCCGTGCTAAGATGGGAGAACCTGTCAGAACAGCGACCATCTCAGTAGCGCTCCATCAATCAGGCATTTGTGATGAAGCAGTGCCCACCAACACTTAAATGGCTTTGAGCGCACGAGGAAAAACACTTTCTGGGCTGATGGGACACATACTAAACGCTTTGGGCAGAAGTTCAAGGACTGCGTGTGGTGAAGACGAGGCACTGCTCATCACTTGCCTAATACCAGCCCGTCAGAATTAAGGGGGATGGGGGGGGGTGACAGGTGAATGGAGCCAAATACAGAGGGGTCCTTCAAGATAAACCTGCACCAGAGTGCACACCACCTCAGACTCGGGTGACAGTTTACCTTTCAGCATCAACAATGATGAAGAACGTACAGCTGGAGTGGCTTTGGATGAGGTCTAACTGTCCTTGCTTTGCTCAGCCAAAGCCCAGACATAAACCCACAGAACATCAGTGGAGAGACCTGAAGATGGCAGTTCACAGATGCTTCCCATCAGGGCAAGGGGATCAAACCATTGGTAAAGCTTTCATAGTGTTCATAGAAGACCAGTGGGCTCAATAACTGAACAGGAAGAAATTTGGAACCATCAGGACTCTTCTTAAAATTTGCCGCCTGGCCAAACTGAGTACTTGGGCAACAGGGGTCTTGGTCAGGGAGGCCACTCTAACAGAGCTCCAGAAGTCCTCTGTTGAGATGGGAAAATCTGTTGGAAGAATAACCATCTCAACAACACTCACGAGTGAAGGGCATACGACAGGCTGGAGTTGGCCAAGTGACATTTAAAGGACTCTTGAGCATGTGAGGAGAAAGACTCTCTATTCTGATGAGACATGAATTGAACTCTCTGGGCAGAACTCCAAGCTGCTCATCACCTGTCTAATACCACCCATACAGTGAAGCACGGTGGTGGCAGCTTCATAATATGGGGTGTTCCTCAGTGAAAAGGACATGGAGACCAGTCAGACCTGAGACAAGGATGAATGAAGTCAAACACAGAGAAGTCCTTGGAGATAACCTGCTTCATGGTGCAGGCAACCTCAGACTGGGCCGACAGTTCAGCATGACAATGATGCAATGCATACAGCCAAGATAATGGTGGAGTGGCTTTGGGACAAGTCTCTGTGTCCTTGAATGGCCCAGAGTTAAACCCCATAGAACACCTCCGGAGAGACCTAAAGATGGCAGTTCACAGATGCTTCCCATCAGGGCAAGGGGATCAAACCATTTGTAAAGCTTTGAGTGTCCTTAGAAGGGCAGTGGGTTGTGAAATGGAAGAAGTTTGGAACCACCTGGACCCTTCCCAGAACTCCAAGTACTACGTCTACTCATCACCTGCCTAATTCCATCCCCACAGTGAAGTGTAGTGATGGCAGCATCACACTATGGGGTGCTTCTCAGTGGAAGGGGACAGGACGACACTTCAGACGTGAGAGAAGGATGAATGCCAGAAGAAAACAGAGAGGTCCTTGAAGAAAACCTGCTCCGGAGTGCACACCACCTCAGACTGGAGTGATGGTCCACCGCTAAGCAGAACACACTGATCTGAAGCAGCAGAGCCAGGACAACACTGAGAGTCCTGGAGTGGCCCAGACCTAAACTCATAGAACATGTCTGGAGAGACCTGAAGGTGGCAGTTCCCAGACGCTTCTCCTCCAGTCTCGTGGAGTTTTGAGCACCTGACGGGGACAATGGGAGGAACTGCATAAAATCCAGGTGTGTAAACTTGTAGAGACTTACCAAGAAGACTCAAAGCTGGAACTGCTGCTTTTACAAAGTATTAAACTAAAGGTCTGAATACCTATAGGAATGAGGGACTTCAGTTTTTGATATTTAATAAATATACAAACCTTTCTGAAAATATACTTTTGCGACATTATTGATTATTGAGTGCAGATGGATGGGCAAAAATTTACAATTCATCCATTTAAAATAAAATCTGCACCATTAAAGTGTGCAGAACATGAAGGGGGTCTGAAGGCTTTCTGAAGGCATCGTAGTTAAGAAAATCAAATGTGTTTGATTTATTTGTGAGCTAGCCATCCCCACGCCACTCTGCCCGCGTAGTAAAACAGGACAAACTTTAAAAATCAATAAACAAAAAGCTACGACCAAATAAGCGGAGGCAAGGTACACTCCAACACGTGGCGACAGGTAGAGCGACTCGAATGGAGGCTGGCATGTGAGTGAGGAGGGCCCATTTTTCCATTCAGGGTGACCGAGGAGGGGCAAAAAAAACAAAAAAAAAAAACAAAATTAGAGGTGGCCTCCGACTTTGCTGGGCTTACCCCTCGGAGGGCAGGTTTGTCTTTGGGATCCGCTTATGTCTGACAGCCCGTGGACGGCTTGCTAAACCGGCAGGACTCAAAACACACACAAGACTTTGTCAGGCCGCTGTAGCCGCATTATTTCTTATTACCGCGTATTTGTTTCTGTTGCTTTTCTCTGCTTCCTGCAAAATTGGGTTTGCATAGTAATGTGCCTTATCTGGCATCAATGCATCACATTTATTATAAAGGCAGGAATGAAAAGATTATCGTGTCTCTCTGATGCACCTGATAGCATCAGCGGCCAAAGATATTGAAAAGCCCGATAAATCCGACGCTCTGAGCTAATGAGAACTGACAGCCTTTCTCCCTAGCGAGGTTCTGGGTTTATTCTACATTGACAACTTTATTCTCTCCTGGGATCTGGGAAACCGTATTTAAAGAGGAGTCGTCGTCGAGCAAAAGGCAGGCCTTTAAAATCTGACAATGCACATCTTTATAGTATTTTTGGGGGGGCGGGGGGTAGGTGTCAAAGAAAAAAAAAACAAAAAAAAAACAAGTGAGAAAGAGGTCACCCCTTTTGATTCTAACTCCCCCCTCCCCTCCTCGAGACCCCCGCCCTGCCATCTTGTCGGAAATGAGGTGTCTCAGCAACAGGGTAAAAATAAAGACAAGACTCGAACAAAGATGGGACACAATGGCCGAGCTGACGGCGGCTTTGTTCATTGTGGGTGCTGCGCGGCCTGGGGTTGGAAGGTCAGCATGCATTAGGTGGTCTGCTTTAGATGAGGCTTTCCACATTCCCACCAGTGGCCAGAAGTGCAACATCGATCCATTTCTTTAACAGCCTCCTGTTGCCGTGTAACAGACGGCTTACCGCTGCATAAATGAAGCATGACGATGTGTACAGTGCCTTGTTAAAGCAGTCAGCCCCATTCTGTGCATTTCATCAGATACAGGGACATATTGTAACAACATTGACAAGTCACACCAGCCAATGGCATTACATCACCAGTGCCAGCGGCGCCTATATACATGGCAGGCCTGCAAAGCAACTAGGGTGGCAACAGACAAGCTGTCCTTTTAAAGAGCTGTGAGTCCAGCCATAGTGTGGCCCTTGGTGCCAACAATTCATTGGTGTCAGCGGTGGGATGAGAAGACCAGGCTGTTGTTTCAGTGAGTCCGTGTGGCGTTACAAGAAGTTTAAAGTAGTCTCTAGGGACAGTAACTTCAGTGGGAGGACATGTAACGGCGTTGACAAGTCACATCAGCGAGCGATGAGTCACCCAAGGATGAGCTGGCGTAGCATCAGCAGTGGCAGGTGCGCCTACACAAATGGCCAACCAATATGGCAAAAGTTGAGCAGTCATCTTAAAAGACAGTGAGCCACCTCAAAGAACACAGAATACATCCATTGCAATGCTTGGCACCGACGATACACTGGTGGCAGAAGTGGGATGAAAAGACCACCCTGTTGATTCAGTGAGTTTGTGACCCATTGCAAGGGGATGGAAGGGGGCACTGGGGAGAGAGAAGACACCAGAAGGGCTAAATAACGGCCATGAGCTGGAGTTACATCACTACTGGCACAGGCGCCTATGTGGACTTTTGGTACCTCTTTGGTGGCAGGTGTTGCTGGCATCAGCTTGGGAAAAGCGCAAAATGCAAATGCGCAATAAAATAAATAAATAAATTAATTAATTAATAAAAATAATAATAACAGGTCGTCCTTATTTAAATGACCTTGAAATGCCATCACCAGCCTGGAAGGTTCAGGTCAGACACACACGCACACACACACACACACCCACACGCACACAAACTCCCATATGCACACACACTCACACATGCACACACACACACAGATACACACACACTCACACACAGACACACACACACACGCATAGAGACACACACACAAACATACACAGACACTCAGATTCACTCACACATTCCCACACATACACACAGACACACTCACACGCATGCACAGAGACACACACACACACCCGCGCAGACACACACTCCCACATGCACACACACTCACACAGGCACAGACACACTCACACACGCACATAGACACACACACTCACACACAGACACACACACCCACGCAAAGAGACACACACACAGACACACACTCACACAAACATACACAGACACTCACATACACTCACACACACACAGACACACACACATCCACACACAGAGAGACACACACACAGACTCACATGCACACAGAGACATACACTCACACACACCTCCCCAGACACACGCACGCACAGAGACATACACATATACAAACATACACACACACACACATTCCCACACACACACACTGACACACTCACATTCATACACGCACACACACATCCACGCACTGAGAAACACACACAGACACACATACACGCAAACATACACAGACACGCACACTCACATTCATACACACACACACATCCATACACAGAGAGACACACACACACAAGCATACACACACACACACTCACGCACACGCAAACACACACACGAGGGTATGGAGAACACGGCTGTGCCAGCTGGTCCACCATGCGGCCAGAAGGAGAGTGGAAGGACCTGGCGTTAAGTTCACTTCAGGACTACAAGTGAGGTTCCTCCATCTTAGTAATTCCCCCCGAGTACAGCAGTTAATAACGGATTTTTGAAGAAGACAAATGTTAAGGTAGACAATCACTCCAGCAGACGCCTGCTATCTCTGAAGTGTTCTTCCTGCTAAACCCTGACATGGACTTTGTGGGTCCATAAGTGGACATTCTGCTCCTAGGCAATCGAAATGCCCGCTTTGTGCCACTGGTAGTGGTCTGCACTCCAGCTGAATGAAACCCCACTGGAAATGCAGGATAGGAGGATGAACAGATAGAAAGAGGACCTCCCAAGAAGGCCCCGGAATGAATGAATTAAAAAAAATGAAAATGCAGCTTTGGTGACACTAGTGACAGCGCGAGGAGAACGCTGCATCAAATGAGACGGCTTTGCTATTTAAAATTAGCTGGGACGTTGACACCCTTTACTCTTGCTAAGTAGTGTGAGATTTTTATTCCCACTTACTCCATTAATAACGTGACAAATACAAGAAAGCTGAAGCTACACTGTAAAGCTCATTTTCACATCATTTAAAAATCTTTTTTTTTCTGCTTTTTGGAATAAACACACTAATTATGTAGGTTTTCATGTAGCTAAGCATCACCATGGACGACCCTGTACTGCTGTAAGTCTCGGCAACAGGCTGAGTGTTAGACATGCAAGAAGGAACATTCAAGTTTGACTATCATCACGTCCTTCAATCCTGTGTGCCACATGCTGCTCTACTGGGTACACGTGTATGGGTACACGGCACCCAGCTGGCGAGCAGAAGAGGTGGCCATAGGGCAGGTACATGATGGTGCTTGGATCAAGCCAGAACTGGGCATTAAAAGAGGACCAATGGACCAATCCAGCAGCCACCAGGAGGTGGTGGATACACAGTACACTGTTTAAAGAGACCCTCAGAACAAACGATTCTGTGGGTACTGGAGTAACAGGAGGCCATGGGAGGAATGAAAGAAAGGACAAGACCCCCAAAAGGCATTCAGAAGCCGAACAGGATTCCTGCATGGAGCCATCCATGGAAGGGAGACAACGTGGAGATACCAAGGAGGTTTGGCCTTTTAATAAAGAACCTGAACTCAGCAATGCAGCAGCACCTGGGGCCATGAGGGGGAGCGCTGCTCGGCTGGCCCCAGGACGTTGCTTTATTCATCATGGAATGCCATGAACTTACAGGCAGGGAAGGAACTAAATAACAGATTGACTGATAATATTAATAAAACATTTTATTTATGGGTAGCTTAGTGGTGCAGTGGTAGGGCAGCTGCCATGCAATAAGGAGACCAGGATTCACACCCTGGGCCTTTCTAGTGTGGAGTTTGCATGCTCTCCCTGTGTGGGGGTTTCCTCCCAGTGCTCTGGTCTCCTCCCATAGTCCAAAGTCACATCGGTTAGGTGAACTGGTCGAGCTTTGGGTTTGTGTGTTTGCCAAGCGTTGGACTGGCACCCCTCAAGGGTCTGCTCCTGCCTTGTACCCTAAGCTAGCTAGGATGGACTCCAGCACCACTGGCCTGGAGTAAGATGGGTAGAGCATGATGTGACATTTTAATAAAATAACTAGAGAGAAGCTACAGATAGAAATGAAAGGCAAAGATAGATAGATAGATAGATAGATAGATAGATAGATAGATAGATAGA
>JANRMT010062827.1:13862884-13875497 GCA_026402145.1 Polypterus bichir lapradei
TAGATAGATAGATAGATAGATAGATAGATAGATAGATAGATAGATAGATAGAAAAGGCGCTATATTATAGACAGATAGATGTGAAAGGCACTATATTATAGATAGATTAGAAAAGAAAGTAAAACTTCTGACTGTCAGTCCCAGTCCCAGTCCTCGTGAGGCTCTTGGTAAATTGGAGCCCCCATAGTGTTTCTTGACGCACTTCTACCAAATGATTCATTGGCTGAATGTCCCCATCGTTGCTGTGTCACAGAGATGATGTGCAGCGTTGTTCATAATGGCACTCAGTTTTGTTCTTCTCTACAAACCCCAGGATGTCCAGAGTGCATCCCATAACTGAGCCTGCCCTTTTAGTTAGCTTGTTGGTTCGGTGGTCCTCTCTTGAAGTGATGTCACCAGCCCAGCACACCCCACTGGGCATCACAGCGTATTAGAAGATGTGAAGGATGTCACTACTCACATTAAAGGAATGAAGTCTCCTGAGGAAGACAAGTCTGCTCTGCCCTTCCTTCTCTAGCTCCTCTGTATTCCCAGACCAGTCCAACCTGTCATTAAAGTGGACCCCCAAGTACTTGTACGAGTGCACCACCTCTACTTCCACTCTATAAATGGTGACCGGGCGTAGAGAGTCTTTGGTGCAGTGAAAGTCAATCCCCAGTTTCTTGGTTTTGCCAATGGTGTGTTGCAGACATGTTTCCCCCTGACTCCTCTACTTGTTCTCATTCTCCCTTATCAGTAACCCCCATAAGTGCAGAATCATCTGATAGTGTCCATAAATCACCTGGCCTGCTGTTGTATGTCTAGTCCGAGGTGTACAGAGTGAAGAGTAAACAGGCCTGTTCCCTGTGGTGCTCCAGTGTTGCCCACCTCTGTGTTCCAGAGACACAATCCCGGTGTCTCATAAACTCCTGTCTTGCTCCCGGACAGTTTCTTTGAAAAGTAGGACTGACTGTCGTTTCCGACCTTTTTTGACTTTGCGTTTCTCCAGTCCCAGTCTCCCTGTGTGTCAGACTTTGAGTCGGCTCCCCTGACTCTATGGAGTCCCTCTGATATTCCTGCTCCACCTCCCAAAGACTGATGGCGTGTGCACAGCAGGCAGGCCTCCATCCAGTGTTTTCTGTGCAAGGCTCCTCAAGACCTTCTACTTGGATTAAATAAGTTAATGTCATGGATGAATGAATGAAGCTTGTCATGATCTTCAAATTAGGTTTACGGAGTGGAGGGATGAATGAATGAAGCTCAACGTGACCTTCAGGTTGGGTCAAGCAGTCTTACAGAATGGATGAACGAATGAAGATTAACAAGCCTTCAGATTAGATTGAGGAAGTTTATGGATGGATGAATGGATGAATGAATGAATTCCCTCCTTACTTCAAACTGGACTAAACTGGACTAAGCAGGTTTACAGAATGAATGAATGAATACAATTTCAAGAGCTTGACTCAATTTAGCGCCTACTGTACATCCCGCTGCTGCAGTACGTCTTAGCTGTGCAAATAGGGACTCACAGAAATATTAAATTAACCTTTGGGGTCTGCAGACCGCAAGTTATATATTAGGCTGTCACACGGAGTAAAGGATGCCACACATGAATAAATAACAATCCATGAAAAATACATTTTTTCCCTGCTGGTAGACGCCCTCACCATATTTCATGCCAGTCGGGTCCTCAGCAGTAGATGTTAATGTTTACAGCTCGGGAAGCAAAGTGCAATGTAATTCTCTCCTCGTACCTTTAATCATCAAGCAAAGAAAAGTGCAGATTGTCTAATAATTGTGTACGGCTACATCGAGATAAAAGAAATGCGATCCTTTTCTTAGTGACACTTTGAAAGACGCGGGTGGGCACGTTTGCGTGTGTGTGTGTTTACATGTAAACTAATAGATGTCCCACCACGCTCCTCTTCAATAAACATGAGGTCCGCTTACATGCTGATTATTAGTAACTTGGCTTCCCTTGGCACGGCACCATCTCTGGGGACCCTGTGCCCCCCTGTTATGTTTGTGACATTCGATGTGGTAAACCCAAGTTTAATTACTCCTACTCTACTGGTATGGTTCCTTTGTAATTGATGCCTTTTTTAGTGCATTTCAATTGAGCCATTATACTGCATATAGCGCCTTCAGGGGGCATTCAGAATCCCTGACTTTTTCTCATTTGTTATGTTGCAGAAAGCTGACATGACGAAGCGCATTTGGAGCCCTAGGTGGGGTGGATGAATGTTGCCCCTTGTTGTATAGCAGGTTGTCAGTTTTTTCCGGATAGGGCCCCCCAAGTGTCAGAAGCATGTGCCCCTTAACTAGCACAAATCGCAGGGGGGCGTTCCCCTCTCAATGTCCAGAGTGCATGCCCCTTTGTTTATATACTGCAGGCTTTAAGGAGTTGTGTGCCCCTTGTTGTAGGAAGTGATGAGGGTCCCTATCAGTGTGCATAGTATGTGCCCATTTGTGTATACATATATGTTTTAAGGAAGTGCGTGCCTCTTGGTGTGCGGAGTGTGGGCACTTTTACTGTCATTAACGGTGCCCAGCGGGTAACAACTCACCATAAGTATCATCAGAGTCCAATGACTGGCTGGGGTGGGGAAGGGGGTTCCTCCTCAGTGTCCAGAGTGTATGCCCCTTTGTTTCTATACCACAGGTGTACAGAGTGTGGACACTTGTATTGTCATTAACAGTGCCCAGTGGGTATCAGCTCTCTGTCAGTACCATCAGTGTCTGACGGCATTTCCCCCCACCCCGGTGTCTGGAGTGCACGCCCCTTAACTTTCATAAATGGTGCCCCTCAGATGACGGCACCCTAGGCAGCCACCTATGTTGCCTAATGGAATGGCTGGCTCTGCTCACAATATGCATTTATGAAAATTCTGTGCATATGTGACATAATTTAGGCAAGTAGCACAGATTGGGAAGTGATATCCCAATTCAACATGGCTGCTACAGCATGCTGGCCTTGCAAAGCATCATTGGACACCAGGAAAAAGAAACGTTCACCTAAGAAGACTCATCTCATGTCATTTCCTAACCCACTTAATCCAGAACAGGGTCACAGTGGGGAGCCTGTCCCAGCTTACACAGGGCACAAGGCAGGGTCAAATCATGGACAGGGTACCAGTCCATCGCAGGGCAAACACATGCCCAGGCCATTTTACCGTCTCCAATTCACCTGACCTGAATGTCTTTGAACGTGCAAACTCGACACAGAGAATGGACCTGGGATGCAAACCCTGGTCTCCCCACTGTGAGGCAGCTGCACTACCACTGTGCCAGCTGTGCCACTGTGCTGGAAGATTTTCAGAGAAAACCAGTTAATTCACTGAGAAAAATATTTCATCAAATCTCGTCAATCAGCACCAGTGATAACCCATTAAGGGTCCCCCACCCCCCCTCCCGGGGTCCTTCAACGGTGCACCAGACACAAGAAGTACAAAGATACCTGTGGTCTCCAGAGGGAACACTAGGGCAAGCGGGCAAAGAAATTTCAATAGCTGTTCCTGACCCCTAGATGTTAACTCCAGGAATTTCCCCCAGAAATAACTCCCCACCCCCTAGGGGTGGCATACTGAGCTCGGAATCAGCAGGTGAATTAAGGACAAGGATGACGTGACGCGCTGGTAACCCTGTGAGCTTAGAGGGTCAGCCATCCCACCTGATAGCCACCAAGACTGCATAAGGAAGGCAGGATCTGTTCTGTCTTCTGTCGTTTGAAATTTTGTTTTTGTGTTTTTCATTTCTTCATCTCTCCTTTTCGTCTTTGTGTATTAAATAAATAATAAAGATCAAGACAAAAGACCTAAAAAAGGTTTAGGGAACTGAAAGGAAAGCCTGTTTAATGGCGGGATGTGTGGGGGCTCTCAGGTGACTGGTCAAAGCAGAGGGTGTCAGGAGTCTTGTGAGGGGTCTCAGTTCTAAAATGAACGGCTACCCCCTGTTCTTACAGAAGAAGGACCAGAAATGGTAGAGCTTGAGGCCTCTGGAGGTGGGAAAGGAAGACACCTAAGTGGCTGTGCACCCTTAAAATCCACCCGTGCACCCCCTCACCGCTGCGTAAAGTTATGGATTTCTGGAGTTGGGGCTCATTGTCACATCAGCAGGTCCATGGAGCAGGACTGACCTCTGCCATGAGAAAGTTTGAAAGCTGAGCTTCAGAGAAACACGACGCTTAATTAGTCAGGACAAATAAACAGATCACTTGGAGGAGCTTGTAAGCTTTGGTCATGCCACCTTTCATGTAAACAAGAAGCTGGCCGGTCTGTCAGTGTTTGGGTGAGGGTGGCACTCGCTCCTTACGTCCCCTCAGGAATGTTTAATGTCCATGAAAAACGATAAACGTGAAGTGGCCGTCTCATCTGAATATCAGCAGCAAATACGCAGCTGGGACCCGACAGTCACTTCTCTTACTACAGTGGAGTGACACTGCAGTCAGCACTGGAACATTTACAAGGACAGTAAACCCGGGGGCTAACATGTAAGTGGCACAGGGATGGGAGAAAGGAAATTAATCACCGGCGTGTGGGGAAAACCGCGCCACGAGGGACAAAAACGACAGCCGGAGACTGCAGTTAGTCAGACCTGCTACTCCAAAGCAAACCAACGTGTACGGTGAATGTGTAATATAAAATTACAGTGAGTCCTACTGTCACATGGGGGCCACAAATGAAGAGGAGCAGAATGGGAAAACACCCACAGCACGATCAAGATGTCCCACTAACTGGCCTGGCAGGGCTGCCAACAAGGAGTGGTTACCTATTTAGTGCCATGGACTCCAGTGTTTAGAATGTGTGATGACAAGTGGAGGTCAGAGTCGGGGGCCAGACTGGGGGAATGATCTATCTATCTATCATATAGTGCCTTTAACATCTATCTATCTACTCATCTATCTAAATAGATTGGCATAATGGTCAAGGCTTTGGACTTCAAACCCTAATGATGTGGATTTAAATCCTGCTACTGACACTGTGTGACCCTGAGCAGGTCACTTCACCTGCATGTGCTACCACACTCCAACTGGTAAAACAAAAGAAATGCCACCAACTGTATCTTAAATGTTGTAAGTCACCTTGGATAAAGCTGTCAGGGAAATAACAAATAATACTATTAATAGTATTATCTCTCTGTTATATCGTGCCTTCATATCTGTCTATATATACATTATATAGTACTTTTCATATTTATTAATCTAAGACACTATATAAACAAAATGTATTATTAATATCACCTACCTCTTATAGAGTGCCTTTATATCTATCTATCTATAATATAGCGTCTTTATATCTATCTATAATATAGCACCTTTCAGATCTACCTATCTATCTATAATATAGTGCCTTTCAGATCTATCTAGCTATCTATCTATATATAATATAGCTCCTTTTAAATGTAATCTTCTATTACAGTGATTCCCAAACTCGGTCCTAGGGACCCACTGTGGCTGCAGGTTTTTGTTCCAGCGAACCTCCATTTTTCATTGGACTCTTAGCCTAATTAAGCGAGTCATTATTTTCCAGTTTTTGTGTTTTGGAGTCAATGTAGAAATTACAAACTAAGTTAGGTACATTTTTATTAATTAGTTATATGGGGAACATGCAGTTTTTTATTTTGTTAACATTATTTTCAACCTAATTTTCATTCTGCTTTTCCAGGTGTTCTGGTTATGTAATTGATTCTTTAGTAATTAGTGGGTCAGACACTGAAGTCGTTGCAGCTTTCATCATCCTGGGTGTCTGCTATGCTGGCTGTTAATTGTCACTATTAGGGTTAAATGAAGGGATCAAACCTCACAGGAAAATGGGAAAATAATAGGAAAACAACAAAAGAGAGTTAAGTATTTATAGCTTTAGAAAACAATAGAAATATTTCTATATGTCTTATAAATGTAAAAACCATACTGTTGTTTATTTCTGAATGCAGAATAAGAGAGAGTAAAAAAGAACAGCTAATTAAATGAGATCAGTTGTTATCGATTATTATCACTGATTGTGAATCTGGTTGAAACAAAAACCTGCAGTCACAGTGGGTCCCCAGGATCAAGTTTGGGAACCACTGTTCTATTATATAGTGCCTTTCAGATCTATCTACTATATAGTGCCTTTCATATCTATCTATCTATCTAACTATCTATAATATAGCGCCTTTTATATCTATCTATCTATCTATGTTATATAGTGCCTTTCACATCTATCTATCTATTATATAGTGCCTTTCATATCTATCTATCTATCTATCTATCGTGCCTTTCCTATCTATCTATCTATCTATTATATAGTGCCTTTCATATCTATCTATCTATCTATCTATTGTCAGAGTGGCAGCTCGGCCGGGACGCCCAGGACGACCGGAGGAGGGTTTGCGCATTCTCCAGACCATGTGGGGGATGACCGCCCTGGTACCTTTGGGGGCCATGGGTACAGAGCTTTGAAGCTCCACCCTGTAGGGTCCCGTGGTCACCGCCAGGGGGCGCCCCTATGCCTTTGGAGCCCTGGACCTCAGCACTTCTGCCACACCTGGAAGTGCTGGGGGGAAGAGGAGCAGGGGCACCCGGAGTGCTTCTGGGGATACAGCCAGCACTTCCGCCACACTGGGGCGTGTTGGTGGAAGATTGCCGGGAAACACCTGGAGCACATCCGGGTGATTATAAAAGAGGCCGCCTCCCTCCATTCGATAGCTGGAGTCGGGTGAAGAGAAGGACAGAGCTCGGGTGGCGAGGAAAAGAGGCGGCCTAAAGAGAAGAGAAAGGCATTTGTGTTGGCCAGGACTTTGGGGGAGTATTTGGGGTTGTTGTGGTGCACTTATTGACTG
Source organism: Polypterus bichir lapradei (assembly GCA_026402145.1). Lineage (NCBI taxonomy): Eukaryota > Metazoa > Chordata > Cladistia > Polypteriformes > Polypteridae > Polypterus > Polypterus bichir. Next base: position 13,869,683 of record JANRMT010062827.1, read on the forward strand.
TAAATAATAGAAATATGTATAATAAACTTCTTGTGGGTGACGTCAACGTGTCCGCCTGTCTGTGTCCGGGCCGGCTTCCACGCTATCTATCTATCTTATTTGGCCACAGTGACTTATAACGTTTCAGATATGTATAATTGGTTACATTTTCTTTTTATTCTCCGTACTGGGGCACAGGTGGGTGAAGTGACTCACTCAGGGTCACACAGTAATGTCAGCAGTGGGATTTGAAGTCCAAAGCCTTACCCACTGTGCCACACTGCCTGCATTAAAACCGTGGTGTGCTTTGAGATGTTTTCAGATACAAATCGTGTGCCACCACAGAAACAAAGGGTGGACAGCCCAGCTGTATCTTCTACAGTAAACAGCAGCTGTTTGTTTTGCAATGGAAATAAAGGTTTTACTGTAAGCTGAAATGCATGCTGTAAAAAATGTGCCAATAATTAAACCATCAAAAAATCTGCCAGAGCCACAGGGCACTGCACAATTTGCATCACTAAATAAATTTTTTTATGTACACATTACAAAATACAATGTGCGCCCACCAGACCTTTCTCGTTCAGATCGTAAACTAATTACATTTTCACTTACAAATGCATTACAATTGATTCAAATACCTATGAAGCCATTCAAAGTACTACATTTTAAAGAAGTCAGTGTTTCATGTAAAGGTCAACACGTGTTTCTCAAGTCAAGTATCACTCCAAAGCCGAGAGGTGCCCAACTGCGGCCACTTTTGAACTTTGCTGCTCTTCGATCTCCCATCAGTCAGCAGGGCTCCAGTCTGCAGCTTTATTGCCCACCACGAGTGAAAACACGGAGACGCGGTCAAAAGCCTCACTCAGCGGGGACGTCCCCTGGGGAGGCGGCTCATAAATGGGTGGTCCCTCAGACGGTGACATCTTGTAACCAGAGATGCGCGGCGAGTGCCACAGAGTGGTCGGGTTTCCTTCTAATGGGCTCCAGCGTCTCGTCTGAGAGCGCCACAGTTACAGATGTCAGTGTGATTTGGGCCAGAGATCGACCGACTGCAGAGGTGTGCTGTTGTTTTTCTTTTCTTTTTCCTCCTTTAACTCTTTTGAATCCTTTAAGACAAAAGACATGGGGGCCTGCCTGCCGGGGCTGTTAAGTTTGTCGTTTTGGGTCAAATGTAATCGAGCTCCATGCTTAAGCCGACTGCGTGTGATTTTGGGCTTTTTTCGGTCTGCTGGCAAACGTTTGCTTTGATTTGTCATCTCAGCTCTTAGACTCGCCGCTTCTCTTTTTAAGAGGTTTGTGATGGTACGGCTTGGCTTCACACTACTGGTTGCTTCCTGGAAGCCTCTTGAACCTGATACTGCCGATAACGTACCCGAGGGACAGGCCCACCTACAGGGCTGATTTACAGTTTTCAAGTAACCCAAACTGCACATTTCTGAGAAGCAGGAATCCTAGGGTGTTGTACTGTGTCAGCCATTTTGGATGTAATGAGACGTCAAGCAGAATGACACTTTTTATCGGCGAACTAGACATATTACAACATGCAGGCTTTCAAGGCAACTCTGGCCTCTTATTCAGGCAAGAAGTAAGATGTAAGATTACAACCTGCCTGAAGAACTGATTTGATAGTGAGAACATGGCGGCTTTAAAGGTCAGTACAGGAAGTGACATCATTGGGACCAGAAATTACATCTTTAATGGTGTCGGTACTGGAAGTGATGTCATCGGGACCAGAAATGACATCTTCAGTAGTGCTGGACCAGGAAGTGATGTCTTTAATGGTGCCGGTACCAGAAGTGATGTCAACGATGGGGGCGGTACCTGAAATGACATCATCAATGGTGCCGGTTCCTGGGGGGATTTCCCGTGGGTGGTCTGCAGTAGATTGAGAGAGAGAGTTAGTGCAGCTCGCCACCCCCTGGTCTGGTGTGGTACCACTATATATATATATATATATATATATATATATATATATATATATATATATACATTGTTTGGAGTTTGTTTAATTTCTTTTTTAATTAATATACACTTACTTTATTATTTTACATGCTGTTTGCCTTATGATTATTTAACAGTCGAATGGGGAAGTATATTTGGAAGAACAACGGCTCGTCGGGTCTAAGATTCCTCAGCTTGCCAGGCCATGAGTCTTGGTGGTGTAGCTGCTGTTCCGGACGATTGGGTCGGCTGTTCTACTCTCACTAAATGAATCTTAGCCTGGAGAGATCTATTAATTTTTTACATCTAATATGTCTCACTTAAAGGTTTTCCCAATGCCTTCTCTGTCCTGTCCTGGTGTCTATATAAACACGGGGAACTCCAGTAGAAACTTTTATTTATTCATTATTATTATTGATTTTATTTATTTATTTTTTATTTATTTATTTTCTTTATTACAACCTGCCTGGAGAAGGGGACTGAGTTGCCACGAAAGTTTGAATGGTTTGTAATCTTTTTAGTTCGCCAATAAAAGGGGTCATTTTGCTTGACGTCTCATGAGAAGCAAGAGGAAAGCAAAGTATATGAAGCTAAACCTGAAGAAGAACATCCAGAGTCCATCGAGACAATGTCTTGACCTGGGCCTGAGTCTGGCCTGCCTGAGGTATGAGGTGGCAACGCTAAACCCTGGGCTACCTCGCTTATTACATTTAAAGAATTTCCACTGTCTTTCTTCACATAGTTTAGTATTCCTGTGAAATGTCTGTAGTAGAATTGAGCAACTTTGATTATAAAGGTACCGTAGATCTCGGAATATAAGCCTACTCGGTATATTAGCCGACCCCCTTCTCTACCTACTAAATGACATGTATTTGCTGATGACCGGTATTTAAGCCGACCCCCTTCTCCAAGCAAAATTTTCTAAATTTCCTTAAAAGTGTCTCTTCAGGTATATTTATCATGTTTATCGGCGAGAATTTGAGACTACCGGCATTTTTCATGGAAACCAGGAAGTGATTGCGGAGAAGTTTGGTAAAGTGAAACCTTTGTGTTGAAACTATATACGCAAATACGGTACATCGGCGGGTGGATTTTCGGAGACTCGTTATAAATTTGATTAATGTAAATACGCAATACAGTGGACCCTTGACTTACGAACTTAATTCGTTCACGAAGGCTAACCCATAATGCGTTCCGAACCTTCCACTGCAACACTTACTTAACCTTTTCATAATAAAAAAGGGTTGTATAATGTGCATAATTTACCAAAACACCAATAATTTTTCTAATGTACTAACCAAAAAGTTATAAAAAGTGCCTAGCCTACCAGAAGTAGCCTAGATTAATCTAGAAGCATGGCGGCGCGCATGGTCGCAGCGGCTCAGGGCTCTCCTTTTCAGTGCACTTTTTTGTTGTTTTTGTACTTTTTTTTTTCCTTGTTTGTGCACAATCGGTTCGGCGAACATCCACTACACCCGTCAGAACTTTATAGACATCGGTGTCCAGAGCCAGACATCTGTTTCGAGTGTTTTTCTTCACACGCACAACATCCCAGACAACATAGCGAGACCAGCGGGCTCTCCGTGGATTGTTGTCAGGTCTAGGAGACGACGCAGACGGAGGAGGGAAAGAATGCAGAAGCGGGGCCGCAGATCCGGCGTTATGCTAAGGCTAAAAAAACAACCATACAAGCCCTATACAGAACTTTTTTTTGCAACTTCTTTGCATCTTTTCGCACCATTTGTTTATTTGCTTGTTGTGTTCTACACATATTTCTGCACTGAAGGAGCTGCTTTTAATCTCATTGTACATGAGTATAGTGACAATAAAAGGCATTCTATTCTATTCTAGAAACAACAATTTCATGCTGTACTCACCATTTAATTTGACATCTTTGGGCTGCAGGAAGGGAGGAGGAGAATGAAACGGAAGGTGGTTATTGTTTAGAAGGAGCCTCCTTATGCAAATCTTTTCTTTGTAAAATTGTCGAGATGGTGGATTTCGACATGCTGTACATATTAGCGTGATCGGTCACACGAACAGCACTCTCATGTTTCCACACAATTTCCATCTTCGTTTCGATTGTGATCGCTTTCTTTACCTTCTCTTCCTTCCTTAGCAATTACGTGTCTTGCTTGCATGGTCTTAATGAATTATATATATATAGGTAAATCACTGCAATGACCGAAATTACATCCACAAACACATGTATCTGGGCTCCGACTAACGCTACTAACGCTCTCGGTTGTTTGTTTACAATCGCGCAAGCGGATACACATGACCGCATTCGGGTTGTAACGCAAGATGTAGGTCATAAATCAAAACAAAAATTTTTATTTTAAACTTCCCGATAATTTATTATAAATTTTATTAATAAAATCAACAACTAAAACACTTTTTTGAATAAATTCTTTATTTAATTTAAAGTACCGGCATGCAAAGTTACTTCTTCATCTATACTAATAAACGGCAAAGCCCTCACTCACTCACTCACTCACTCACTCACTCATCACTAATTCTCCAACTTCCCGTGTAGGTAGAAGGCTGAAATTTGGCAGGCTTATTCCTTACAGCTTCCTTACAAAAGTTGGGCAGGTTTCATTTCGAAATTCTACGCGTAATGGTCATAACTGGAAGCTGTTTTTCTCCATTTACTGTAATGGAGTTCAGATGGAGGGGCGGAGTTCGTATGACATCATCACGCCTCTCACGTAATCACGCATTACGTAGAAAGCCAGGAAGAGCTACAAAACGCGCTTTAGAAAACATGCATTATATAATTAAGAAGGCAGCGAAACAATTAGAAGCGAGCGAGTGACATATAAAACCACATTCAGCAGCTCACGTGAACTGACGCAGTGCGCAGACAAAAAGTAACAGTTCCGAACAGTGCTGAACAAAAACTGAATTACACTGCTACGCTCAAATAGATAAACCACACGCCGTGGCGCGATACTAAAGCATTCGACTGTAGCGCCCACGTCCGAGGTTCGATTCCCGAGAGGGGATGCACTAAGTATGTACGCGCGCTTCTCGATTTATTTTAACTTCGCATCCCCTTAGTTTGAGACGTATGAAAACGCATGCGGTTAACGCAGAAAGACAGATCACCTATTCACCTATTGAAGCTTCATGAATAATGAATACTTTATTCGCGATCAATGATTGTTTTGGTAAAGCCATACTCAGTGTATTCATTAGATGAACGGTAAAAAAGTAAGAGCGAGGGGACGGTAACTTACTGAAGCACACAAGCAAAACCACAATAGCACGCGGGATCGATGTACTGACTTGCACGATCACATTCCAAAAAATATTTCTTTTCAAGTTCTATTTAGTCCATATGAGTCAAACTCAAGGCCCACGGGCCACATCCGGCCCGGCGTGTAATTATATCCGGCCCGCGAGATCATTTTATATACTGTATTATTGTTATTAATGGCCCTGGTATATGAAGCGCTGGTAACACAATAAACTACAGATCCCATAATGCAGCGCTTCAGCTGCCTTGCCGAACACTTAACACGTTAATCAAGTCTAGCTTATGATACTGTAAATTATTGCGAAGCTAGCCCACACGATGCCGAAGAGAAAAGTTGATTCTGAAAATAGAGCCTTTAAAAACCGATGGGAGGCCGAGTATATGTTTACTGACATTGCCGGTAAACCCGTGTGTCTCATTTGTGGAACGTGTGTACAAAAACTGGGGTCTCCTTCCCAGCAAAAGTCGAGCAGCCGGCGCGCTTCTGCCTTAAATCAAAGTGAGCACTTTTAATTTTTTTCATCCTCCCCCTGAGCTATAGCCCAGAAAATTGCAAACACGGGACCCCTTTTCTACACCACGGCAAAATAATATTAAGGCGATTCACACTTTCTTTTGCACGTATACGATTAT
>JANRMT010062827.1:13876441-13887537 GCA_026402145.1 Polypterus bichir lapradei
ATAGAGAGAGAGAGATGACAACAACACTCATATCAATGACAAAACAATTACATTAACAATCATGTTACGTTATTTTTAAAATATTTCCTTTTCTTTTTCATAACTTCTTTAACACACTACTTCTCCGCTGCGAAGCGCGGGTATTCTGCTAGTCTGAAATATGGCTCTGTGGTTTCGTCATTATTTACTTCCGTATTCATCGGCAAAACCGGCATTGCGCTGGAAATCTTGAATCTGAAATGATACTCGTTGTATTAGCCGACCCCCAAACTCCAAGCCAAAAATCTAGGACGAAATTCTCGGCTTATATTCCAGGATCTACGGTACTACATGTGGAGACCATTCAAAGTTACTTGACTTCAGGACATGAAGAACAATCTGGATGAGATGAGGCCATTCGGCCCAACAAATCTCGCCAATCCTGTGCACTTCATCAAGTTGAGATCATAAAGTCCTGCTGTCTACCTCACTACTTGGACTCTTATTCCATTTATTCTGTGCAAGCAAAAACGTCATAATGTTTCTGTGAAATGTACTCTTAAAGATTTCCCAGCTGTGTCCCAGTGTTCTTGATGAACTCATTTTAAAGTCACCATCTTGATCCACTGGACTGATTCACTTCATCATTTTAAACATTTCACTCAGGTCTCCTCTTCATCTTCTTTTGCCTAAACTGTAAAGGCTAAGCTCTTTTAATCTTTCCTCATAACTCATCCCCTGTAGTCCTGAATCACCTTCGTCGCTCTTCTCTGGACCTTTTCTAGCTCTGCTGTGTCCTTTTTATAGCCTGGAGACCCAAACTGCACACAGGCACCAGATGAGGTTATAAAGCTTGAGCTTCTGTGACTTGTACTGCACACATCAAGGCGCTATATAACCTGACATTCTGTTAGCCTTCTTAATGGCTTCCGAACACTGTCGGGAACTTGACAGTGACGAGTCCACTAAGACTCCCAAGTCCTTCTCATAAGGCCGACTCTTGATTTTCAGACCTCCCATTGTGTATTCAAACCTCACATTTTTTCATCCTTTACATTTATTGACATTAAATTTCATCTGCCACAAATCTGCCCAAGCCTGTCTGCTATCCAAGTCCTTCTGTAATAATATAATGAATTCCAAATTATCTGCTAGTCCACCTATCTTGATATCATCTGCAAACTTAACCAGCTTGTTACTTATATTCCTATCTAAATCATTTCTATGTATTAAAAAATCAGGTGTGGTCTCCCCTTGACTTTCTCATATATTTAGATATGGGGATGGATATTTGAGGAGTAAACCGCAAGACAATGATTATATTTTTATATTGCTAGGGGGCTTTGACCCTGCTTGCTTTGCTCGCCAACAACTTCGCATCTCTGCCCCTCATGTAGGTGGATTTCACTTTCACCAAACAACAAAACTTTTAATTCTTGTGGATACGCCACGCCACTATTTTTCCCCTGATGGCAACACGAATTAGATGATCTAGAAGTCTTAAAGTTTAAAGTCAAACAATATCTACATACTTCTGTCATACCACCTATGTCCATATATTCGATCTCTTTTCACTTTTACCTTTTCATCAATATCGCATTGAATTTTGATTCCGTGTTTGGAATTACATCATAACAACACAACGTATAGCTACCTGTGAGTGAATATCGTTTCCTTCTCTCTACACGAACTGTGTCTGACAATAGTATTTACACAACAGAGAAATGATTGAACCGTGTGCGTGATTGTACATGTTTTAGATGTGGGTGGCATTTTTCCAAATCTCTTTGCATAAAGTCTTGTCTCACAGGGCTCGAAATTTTCTCTTGTGGGATTTCACTTTCACCAAACAACAAATCTTTTCATTCTCGCAGATAGGCCTCTTCATTCGGAAGAAACACTACATCTCCCTAATGGCAACACGAATTAGACGATCTACAATTCTCCAAAAAATAAATCCGAACAATATATTCAATCTTTTCGCTGTTCTGTTATTTCACCGAGTAATAATTTCCGTTTGTTTGCGGTAATGCAATCTTTACTATCATTTTTTTGAGACTTTCGAATTTTAGGACTTTCATTATCTCTAACCTGTTCTTCATGTGTACCGCGCCAACGTTTTTGAATTCTTTATGACATTCTGCTTTGTCATCTACTCTTTATCGTTCATTTCCGGCCCCTGGCATGATTAAATCTCTTGGCATAAAGTCTTGTCTCGTGGAACGTGAAAGTGTCTCTCCAAGAAAGTCACGTCTCATCTCTTTGGAGCGGAACTGAACCCAGTCCTGAGCCTCCTTCAGTTCCACATTGGCTCAAATGATTTACTCTTATTTTAAGACTCCTAATTGATTTACATTAAAATAATGGTTTCAGACTGGAAATATGCATAAAAGCAAGCAAAAATGAAACACAAAAAAAACCATTTTGCTGCATAACGTGCCCAGAAAATATAATTATCAAAGGACGTGATGACAGCCTGAAAGGGGCTAAATTTAACTTGCTTCATCAGAGGAGGCTTTGGACGGAGATGAAGTAAAAAACAAAGTCCTCCTTTACCACATTTGCTCATAAATGATGTTTGCAACATCCAAAGAGCACAAATGTTATTAATGAGGCATTTCACAGTTTATTCTATTAGCTGCTACTTCATAATGAACTGGGACAGATTCCTAATAAGCAGACACACTGGAGGTTGACATAGTGAGTAAATATGCATGGGGATCATTAATTAAATTTGTTTTGTGTGATGTTAAAATTAGTTAGGCATTTTCTTTTTAATTTATGTGTTGTTGCAACTTGGCATTCCTTGGTTGACAATTACCCATCAATTCAAAGGAGCTGTTCTCTCTCTCTCTCTCTTTCTCTGAGTTATCAACAAAGGTATGGTGTGTGATAGTGGCGCCCCCTTTTCCAGGGCAGGCTGATGACGGGCACCAGCTCAGAGGGCAAGTGACCATCAGGAGCGGAAAACAGGCCGAGCAATACAAAGGAGAGAAGGAAGAAGGTAATGTGACGCTGACATCCACCATAGCAAAATGATGGAGGGATGGATGGAGGGTCCGCCATACTGATACAAATGGCTCATACGTATTGAAATTTGGCACCAAGTTATCATGAACAGTGCTGAGCTGATGGATAACAGACTACTGCCACGTGGACAGAATTCAGAAAGCAATTCTCTTTATGTCCAAGCACACCACTGCAGCCCACCAGGACTCAGTCTGCAGACCCCTGGTCATAAACCATCCATACAGTGCAGTAAATTGAGTCGGCACAGTGATGGACTGGCATTCTGCCTTAGGCTGGCACTGCCTGTGCACCTTATGCTGCCACCACCGGCTCTGGCATTATAAGCTTATGTCCCAAGACCCTGAACTGGATTCAGCTGATTTGAGGAGGGGATGTTAGATTATACAGTCCAGCATTCTGTTTGATATCAGAGAGGTGGACGAGAACACAGAAGACGCTTCCCTCTAATTAGTGAGAAGCACAATTGGAGATCTGCACTTCTATGAGTAAGCAGTCAGCACTAACTGGGGGTCAGTCAGCGTCAACTCTGAGATGACTTTTACTGCACAGCTCCTCCTGTCGGCTCATTCAACAACAACAACCACCACATTTTTATTTGTATAGCACATTTTCATACAAAGAATGAAACGCCAACTGCTTTACGTATTATAAAAGACTAGCTGTATAAGCCGCGCTGTAAAAACCCCAGGGTCCTTCAAACTATTGAAATCGGAGTGATGGGCAAAAATAGCAAATTTTAAAATGAAACCCCCAACATAATAAAGTGTGCAGAAAGTGAAGGTGTCTAAATACTTTCTCAATGCACTGTAATTAAATTCTGTTATCATTGTTATTTTTTAATATGACTCATTGTTATGACATATTTAATGAACAAATTATTATATATATTATATTATTAGTTTTTGATTAATTAAATAAACCAAAATACAGTTAGCTACACCCAAACACACCTGACTGTCACTCTGAGCCGACATTTAATCACTGCAGCTGCAGTAGCTCATAGTACCCAGCAGTAACCTCAGTATCCATAGTACCCAGCAGTACCCCCAGGAACCCACAGTACCCAGCAGTATTGTACTCAGCATTACCCTCAGCACCCCTCAGTACCTTCAGTGCCCAGCAGTACCTTGCAGTATCCCACAGTACCCACATTACCCCACAGTACCCTGCAGTTCCCACAGAACCTACATTACCCTGCAGTACCCCATAATACCTGCAGAGCACCGCAGTACCCAGTTTTACCCAGCAGTATCCTCAATACCCCACAGTACCCAGCAGTACCTTGCAGTTCCCGTAGTAACTAGCAGTAAACAACAGTGCCTTCAGTACCCACAGTACCCAGCAGTACCCACAGTACCCCACAGTACTTGCAGTACCCTCAGTACCCAACAGTACCTGCATTACCCAGCAGTAGCCTCAGTACCCAACAGTACACAATAGTACCAGCAGTACCCTGCAGTATCCCACAGTACCCAACAGTACCCACATTACCCCACAGTACCCCATAGTACTCTCAGAACCCCACAGTACCCATTTTTACCCGGCAGTATCCACAATAACCCACAGTACCCAGCCGTACCCTGCAGTTCCTGTAATACCTAGCAGTACACAACAGTGCCCTCAGTACAAAGGGCAGTACCCACAGTACCCAACAGTACCCAGCATCACCCAAGAGTATCCCACATTACCTGTATTACCTAGCAGTACCCTCAGTGCCCAGCAGTACACTATAGTACCAGCAGTACCCGCAGTACCCAATACAAGACAGGAAATCCTGGATGTAGCAATTGCAGGGACCAGAAAGATGAAAGTGTTGATGTGAACTAAAGCAGAGGTAATTAGTGTGAGTTCTTCATAGTCACACACTCACAGACATACACACACACTCACACTCACACATGCGGGGTTCGTGTCTCACGATTTCTTATTTGGGCATTTCAAGCACGAAGCGAGTCCAGCACAAAACGCTTAGTTCAGAGAGAGAGAAGGATCCAAGTTAACAAACGCTTTTATGAATCATAAATCTTTTATGATTACCATTACAACAGAAGAGTGAGCAGCAATGTGCACCCACCATCTGGAATGTGAACGTTTATCGAAGGAAAATTGCAAAATGAAATTTAGATGAACTTTATTAGAATTCCAAGATCTAATTTATGTGGCTATTCATCAAGTTTTGATTTGGGGGCTGCTTATGGCCTAGAGAGGGCTTAATAAGCTGTGAATTAAAAAAAAAATAATAAAAAACCCAGAGAGTAAAAAGAGAAACTCAGATGAAGTGTGAAGGAACAGATAAATAAAGAAATTCAGCCAAGGAGAACGCGGCCCTTCGACTTTAATGGAACAGGCCTGCTTAATTGTGTTTGGTGCTGAAAACACTAAAGAGACAACGGCGTCCCATTTTTCTTTTGCGGCATATCAGGCTCTTTATTGTGATTGCTTGTGATTGCTGATTGCTCCTCTCATCGAGATCACATTTTTTTTTTTTTTTACAAAAACAACATTTCCAAAGAATCGTTCAGTGCGCTTTACTGCCTTGTGGTCACATGGCAGCATTTTCGATGGCAGGGCTCCTCAGGGTCACTCGCCATTCTGTCCTCGTCTGTTATAAATCACAGCTTATTTACATGAATTGACTTTGTCTCTTCATCTGATGTCTCATATGAGTCACCATCACAGTTCAGCTTTCTGGGTCACCGGTAGCTGAAGTGGCACTGCTGTGTGGTTTGTAAGGCGAGTTTGGTAAAATAAGAATGAAGTACGGAGCTGTGCCCACAAGGAGTACTTGTCCCTTACACAACACTGACTACAACGTTAATTCCCGGGGCATTACATTTGGTTTCATCTCCTATAAGTGCTCTGCCCAATAAATCAAAATTGTGTGGACAATTTTGTTGGTACCCCCATCATGAAAAAAAAAACAAAGAACCCATAGTTGTCTCTGAAGTAATGTAAAGCTGACAAAAGTCATTGGCACCCACCACTGTATTTAATAACGATATCGGACTTCTCTTTTCAGTTTGGATTCAACAGAATATTTCAAATAAGAACACAAACGAAAATGGCATGGAATAAAAAATGATGAGACCCTTAAACCTAATGTTCTGTTGCACAACCTTCAGAGTTGGCAATCACTGCACACAAGCGATTCCCAAAGCTCTCCTTGAGATGTCAGCATCCATCCACAGGTCGTCCTGAGCAAACTGCTCCAGCGGTGTCCACTTTGAAGGGGTCTTCTCAAGAAGGCATGTTTCACTTCTCTCCATATATGTTTCAAGCCAGGTTGGGGAGCAGGCACTGGTACACCCACCATGCAATGTAACAGCTCGGGATCCCAGTTGGCATTCCAGGCAGACATGCGGTCAAGTCCCATCCTGCTAAAAATGACCTTTTATCTGCCACAGCCAGGTGTTACATGGGTGTCCTCTCGGCCAGGTCCAGCTGCACATGTCCTCAACAATGAGCAGGATCACCCTCAGAGAATCGCACCACATGGCTCTAGTGCCGTAACTGATGCCCCCTCACAATGCAGGTAATGAGCCTCACTCGGGACTCCGTGAGCAATACAAAGTCAAACCAGCGGTACCCAAGGATTCTCTGAAGAGACACAGTACTGAAAGAGTCCAGTCTTCATCTTAGCTCACTAGATAGTGTCCATGTCTCACTAATATGGGGCACCAGGACTCTAAAGACTTGGACCTTCATCCTTTTGCAGAGATATCAGGAGTGCCACACACCCTTTTCCAGTGACCTCATGACCCCCAAATGCTATCCCAACCCGTCTACTGACTTCACAGAAAACATCAAGATGTTTGATTAGATTCAAATCAGAGCTCACAGAAGGCCACCTCAGGATGGTCCAATGTTTTTTCTTAACCAATTTTGGGAGCTTATAGTTGTGTGTTTTGGCTCCTTATCCTGCTGGAGGGTCCCTGACCGGTGACTGAGACTGGGCAGTATGTTTCACTCCAGAATGTCTTCATGGTCTTGATATTTCATTCTTCCCTGCATTGACTTCAAGGCCCTCAACCCGTGCCAGATGCAGCAAAGCAGCCCCAAACCATAAGTGAGCCTCCTCCATGTCTCACAGCAGGCCTGGTGGTCTTTTCTTTGAAGGCTTCATTGTTTTCATCTGTGGACATTGAGCTGATGGGACTTGTTAAAAAGCTCCAGTTTGGTCTTATCCATCCAAAGGACAACTGACAGTAGCATGGCGGCTCGTCGATATGCATTTCATTAAATTCCAGTCTGGCTTTTTTATGTGGAGTCCTCCTAGGTCTTCTTCCATTGAGCACACTGTCACTTAAAAAGCAAGAAACACTGCAATCAGACACCGATGGGCCTTGGAGTTCAGATTGCATCACTTTGGAAGTACTCCTTGGCTTCTGAATACATCTTGGTCTCACAACATTGAAAATTTTTCTACATGCCCCTCCCCCCTCCCCCGCCCACCACTTCAGTGCACAACAATGTTTGGGCCAATTGGTGCCCCAGGTGTTTGTGATTCCTCAGGTGGGCTTCTTGGCTTCATAAGGACCCTCCATTTCAGTGCACAACAATGTTTGTGCCAATTGGTGTCCCAGGTGTTTGTGATTCCTCAGGTGGGTTTCATGGCTTCATAAGGCACCTCGGTCTGCTTCTACCCTTTGGGGTCTGCAGATGCCAATTGATCAACATGGGAACAAGAGCTGTGCCAATGAAAGTCAAAGAAGCCATTATGAGACTGAGAAACAAGAATAAAATCATCAGAGACACCTTAGGATGACCTATATGGAATATCATGAAGAAGAAAGAATGCACTGGTGGGCTCAGGAATCACAAAGGGACTGGTGGGCCAAGGAAGAACTCCACTGCTGACGACAGCAGAATCCTCACTCTGGTCAAGAGAAAGCCCAAAACACCTGACCAACAAATCAGAAACAATCTTCAGGAGGCCGATGTGGACATGTCAGAGACGACTATCAGCAGAAGACTTCATGAACAGAAACACAGAGGACACAATGTAAGATCAAAACCACAAAAACAGGATGGCAAGTTACAGTTTGTGACTTCAAAGAGCCTGCAGAATTCTGGGAAAGGGTCTTGTGGATAGAAGAGACAAAAATAAACCTCATCAGAGTGATGGCAGAGAGCAAAGTGTGGAGACGAAAAGGAATTGCCCGAGATCCAAAGCAGACCACCTCATCTGTTAAACATGGCGGTACTGGGGGTGTCGTGGATTTGGCATGTATGGCTGACACAGGTCCAGGCACACTTCTTTTCATTGGTGATGGAACTGCTGACGGCACAATGAATTCAGTGGTGTGTAGAAACATCTGATCTGCTCAAGTTCGGTCAACGTCTCCAAAGTCAGTGGACAGCACTTCATCCTACAAGATAAGGACCCCAAACATACTACTGAGGACACACAGAAGTTTATCAAAGCTAAAAAATGGAAAATTCTGGAACATCCAAGCCAGTCATCCGATTTAAATCCAATTTAAGCAAGCCTTCCATATGCTGAAGAGAAAACTTAAGGGGACAAGCCCCCCTAAACAAGCAGGAGCTGAAGATGGCTGCATAAGAGGCTTGGCAGAGCAGCACCAGAGAAAGTCCTCAGCACCTGGTAATGTTAATGAATCGCAGACTTCAAGCAGTCCTTGCATGTGAGGGTCATGTGACAAAGAACTAAATATGACAATGGCTTTAACATACCTGCCATTGCAATTATCGAGCCCTGAATTGGGTTTGCGTGTAGAAAAAGTGATGTATGACCAAAATGTCTGCAAATCCCCTTAAATGACAGTCTGCAGTGTGAACTTTAATCACAACGTCTGAATTGTGTGATTTGTTATTTTAAACTGTGGAGCAGTTTATAAGCAGCAAATCAAGAAGAAATGGGTCTTTGTCCTAAACATCATGGGGGGCACAATATTTCAACAAAAACTGAATTGTCTGAAGACATTTCCTTGAAGAATTAGTGTGCCACATTTCACCCAAATTTGTCCACGGGGAGTCGAGTTGTTTCATACAGGCAGACAGACAGACAGACACACGGACTACCACAGTAGGTGCTTGACTCATTATACGCACCTAATAATGATTGGCTAATCAACTGGCTGATGACTCTGTAGCCCAATTCAAACCTGAGGTACTCATACTTGTCTTTGTCAGCCTTGCTCAATACCATTGGCACAACCCGAACCCTTGTGCAGCTCCAATTGTTTGCATTTTAAGGAAGCTGGCAAAGGACTCCTGGGAATCACAAAGCAATCATAGTGCACTGATGACACTGTAATCCCAGCAAGTGAAGACAGGGAAGCCCGTACAACAGTCATGCATTTTCTCAAATATATTTTCAATATTAAATCTCACAAATGTATAGAAAAGGGTGCCCAGGTTTATCTTAGACATAAAAGTAATATCCATTTGCGCAGGCCGCTTTTACCCTTTCCACATCCCAATATGTGTTACTAATCCCCAGGATGGAACGCACTTGAAGTCATTTTTATCAAGGTACTGCACAACACAACGAAATCAGGACAAGACCGCAAAACCTCGGCTCTTAAATGAGCTCCGCTTACCGTATTTCAGATGTGACAGCTTTCTGTTACAAAGGTTTGGGCACCTTAGAGATCACTCAGCGATCGCATCGAGGAGCTGACACATCAAGGTTGTGTTCTGCAGACCATCGACAGTAAAACATTTCAGCTGTTGTGCTTCCTAACAGGCACTGAACGTTAAGAATAACATTTGAGAAACTGAAGTGTCCGAGGTGCAGCAGTGCTGGTCATAGCAACGGGACAAGTGCAGAGTCCAGCCAAGTTGAGCCTCGCACTTCTGACCAACGTGATACCACGAAAGCACAGCCACCAGGCAAGCTCAGGGGCACACAGGTGTCCTGGTGTATCGTCGTGGACACTTTCCTTAATGTGAAAGGGGGACCTAAAAAATAGCAAGAGTTTTTTTCTGGATGCAGGAGGGGCGTTTGTCACAAGGTGCGTGTACGAGACTGCCCTCTGAATCATTACACCAAGCGGCACCCTTGAAATGCTCAAGTGATAGCATGGGGCGGTGTGAAGAAAAAGACCTGAATTCTGGTGATCAGGTGAGTGGCTTCTAAATCATGACGACGCTTCGGCCCACACAGCATTGAGTGTGCAGTAGTTTGTCACGAAAAATGGGATGACAACACCCCCGCCCCATGTACCTTGCACCCTGCAATTTTTTCTTCATTTCCAAGAATAAAGAGGGACCTTAAAGGAAAGCGTAATCAGGATGTAGAGGAGGACAAGAAGCAAACTACAGAGGCACTGAAGGACATCACTTTGTAACAGTATCAGAACAGTTTTGAACAATGGAAAAAGCGGTGGGACAAGTGTATTGTGTCTCATGGAGAGCATTTTGAGGGTGATTACATTTTGGAAATGTTCTGAGAAATATATAATTAAAAAAAAATTCTCGTTATTTTTGGGTCCTCCTTCGTATATCTGCCTTATAGTGCCCCCACATGGACAGCATTGTCTACAGTTCGAAGAACTGCTCTGCGGTGAGCTGTCCGTGGTCAGTTTTGAATCCACAATCTCCAGTTCAAAGGCGAGTGCCTTGCAAGGTGAGCTAAACAGAGAGCTCCATGGGTCAGCAGGGTAGAGCCTGTCCCTGACCACTACACACCGTTTGTACTCCTGGTGGCATCAGACGATCACTCTCATTGTCAGCCCCAACTTATCTGACTAACGGACTGTCTGCCCAGCAGACCACAGCTATTATATAATGCCTTACCTATCTATCTATGTATGTGATATAGTGCCTTCCACGTCTATCTATCTAATATAGTGCCTTTCCTATCTATCTATTTATGTAATATAGTGATTTTCACTAATATAGTGCCTTTTCTATCTATCTATTTATGTAATATAGTGATTTTCACTAATATAGTGCCTTTCCTATCTATCTATTTATGTAATATAGTGATTTTCACTAATATAGTGACTTTCACATCAATCTATCTATCTAATATAGTGCCCTTCTTATCTATCTAACTATCATATAGTGACTTTCCTATCTATCTATCTATCTATCTATCTATCTATCTATCTATCTATCTA
>JANRMT010062827.1:13887547-13924284 GCA_026402145.1 Polypterus bichir lapradei
ATCTATCTATCTATCTATCTATCTATCTATCTATCTATCTATCTATCAATCATATAGCACCTTTCATATCTATCTGTCTATCTATCTATCTATATATCTATCTATCTATCTATCATATAGTGCCTTTCTTATCTATCTATCTAATCTACCAATCAATCATATGGTGCCTTTCATATCTATCTATAATCTATCGTATGGTGCCTTTACTATCTATCTATCTATCCTCCTGTCTCCCACCTAGCATCCTGATAAGAGAGGTTGATCTGTCAGAAAAAACTGGTCCTAGCATGAAGGCCAGCTTGCCACAGGGCATTTTCACACTCGCCCCCACACTTTGCTGCCCCAGGCTGGGCTCTAGTTGCCTGACCCGTCTCTGCCTTTACAAAGTGAGACGGCCAGTTGCGGTGCGTTCAGACAAAACACACAATATAAAGATTTGGCATTATCTTGCGTAAAATAAAAAAGAAATTTGACTTAATGGAAACAGAGGCACATTGTAAAGAGAATGAAGAATGAGGGGCTTTGTGGTTGAACCAGGCCTGCTCCTGCTGCTGCTGCGGTCTTTTTGAACATCTTGACGCCACGCCAGCTTAGCGGTGAA
The DNA here is from genome assembly GCA_026402145.1 of Polypterus bichir lapradei. Taxonomy (NCBI): domain Eukaryota; kingdom Metazoa; phylum Chordata; class Cladistia; order Polypteriformes; family Polypteridae; genus Polypterus; species Polypterus bichir. The sequence continues at coordinate 13,888,149 of JANRMT010062827.1, forward strand.
GTTTGTTTTGTTTTTGTGTGTTTTCACAGATTATTTGATCGTATCACGAGGGTTGTGTTCAAAGAATGCCTTTGAAAGTTTCAAGCCTTACTTGATGCCCTTTGAACGTGTCTTTTGAAACGTCATCCTCTTGTTTTTTTTTTTTGCTGGTGAATTAGCCATAGTTAATACGAAGGAGATTTCTAAATTGCTCCATTACACGTGTTTGCTGGAAGGCCAGATGTCCCGCGGAGACTTATACAGTGTCTTGAATGTCAGCAATGTAAACTCGGTGCACTCGCATGATGTGCACATTAATATAAAGTGGAAAGTTAAAATCTTTTGATATATCCATGTTAAAAATATAGCATTTCACTTTCACCACATAAAACTGTGAGCAAAGAACATGCAGGAAAAACACAAAATCGTGACCTCTGTGGTGTAATGTCTGCTGGAGGGATTTTCTCAACATCAACAGGCTTGTAGCATTTGACAAAGTGAGCAAAAGTGTCGCCTTCATTCAGGACAAGCGACTCGCTTAGAATGTCATCGTGTGCAGAGACCTCCTGTACATTCTAACACACAGACACATGTAGAGGACAAGGACCCCATTTTCCTTGATGTGCCCATCTGCTCCACATTTTAAAGTTACAAATCACACAATTCAGACGTTGCGATTAAAGTTCACAATGCAGACTGTCATTTAAGGGGATTTGCAGACATATCAGTCATAAATCACTTTCTCTACACAGCCCCCCATTTCAGGGCACCATAATAGCAATGACAGGTCTGTTAAAGCCATTGTCATATTTAGTTCTTTGTCACATGTCCCTCACATGTAAAGACTGCCTGAAGTCTGCAATCCATCAACATAATCAGGTGATGAGGGTCTTCTCTGGTGCTCCTCTGCCAAGCCTCTCATGCAGCCATCTTCAGCTCCTGCTTGTTTTTGGGGGGCTTGCCCCCTTAAGTTTTCTCTTCAGCATATGGAAGGCCTGCCCAGTTGGATTTAAATCAGGTGACTGGCTTGGCCATCCAAGAATTTTCCATTTTTTACCTTTGATAAACTTCTGTGTTGCCTCAGCAGTTTGTTTGGGGTCCTTATCTTGTAGGATGAAGTGCCGTCCACTGAGTTTGGAGGCGTTGACTGAACTTGAGAAGATCAGATGTTTCTACACACCTCAGAATTCATTGTGCCGTCAGCAGTTCCATCACCAATGAAGAGAAGTGTGCCTGAACCTGTGTCAGCCTTACATGCCCAAGCCATGACACCCCCAGCACTGCCGTGTTTAACAGATGAGGTGGTCTGCTTTGGCTCTTGTGCAATTCCTTCTCATCTCCACACTTTGCTCTTTGCCATCACTCTGGCGAGGTTCATCTCTGTCTCTTCTGTCCACAAGACCTTTTCCCAGAATTCTGCAGGCTCTTTGAAGTCACAAACTTTAATCTGCTGTCCTGTTTTTGTGGTGTTCTTCTTGCAGTGTGTCCTCAGTGTTTCTGTTCATGAAGTCTTCTGCTGATAGTCATCTCTGACATGTCCACATCGGCCCCCTGAAGACTGTTTCTGATTGGTCGGTCAGGCGTTTGGGGCTTTCTCTTGACCATAGTGAGGATTCTGCTGTCGAGAGCAGTGGAGATCTTTCTTAGCCTAGCAGTCCCTTTGTGATTCCTGAGCCCACCAGTGCATTCTTTCTTCTTCATGATATTCCATATAGGTCATCCTAAGGTGTTTCTGATGGTTTTATTCTTGTTTCTCAGCCTCATAATGGCTTCTTTGATTTCATTGGCACAGATCTTGCCCTCATGTTGAGCAATGGAAACTGCAGACCCCAAAGGGTAGAAGCAGGCCAAGGTATGTGATGAAGCCATGAAACCCACCTACGGAATCACAAACACCTATGAAGTCAATTGGCCCAAACATTATGGTGCCCAGAAATGGGGAGGATTCATATAGAAAAAGTGAATCTGCCCCTTCCGGTTAGAGGCCTATAAGACCCAGATGTCCTCTGAAAGAGGCGTCTCATTCGGGTTGTGAGTTTTTCCTGAGAACGGTGCTCCAAAGTCAGGCCTCTGATCTGATGACGGCTGCACTCTTTATGTTTTATGAAGTTTTCTGTTCTGCGCCCCTAGAGTGCTTGTTTTGTTCAGTCTGGATGAATGTCAGATTAAAAAGGGGCCACCCAGCTGGCACCCCAACATTTCTTTTCTCGTCAACAAGAAAATGACCAATACTGGCATATAGTACAACTCATTTTTTTAGTCTCAGTTAAAATGCCAGTCCAGATGATGCTAATTACCGAATACAGAACTGGCGGACATATAAAAGGAGATTTGTTAAAACACCCAGAGAACAAGGTAGAAACTGATGAAACATCAATGGAGACCAACAATATCTGTCTGTGAATTAATTGATGAGCTATAGCCAGGAGATAAAGTCAAAAATCAGGTCACAGTCCTGGAGACCCTGGCCAACTGGCCAACCCCACTTGGTCATTCCGTCCAATCAGATGAGCAGGAAATCCCCATCAGTATTAACAAATGAAAGAGGAGAAGCAACTGACATAAGATGCCCATCTGGCAATTACAATAAAATAAATAAATAAATCTATTTATTTAATGAATTTTATTATGTCAAGTTTTTCCCCCCAAATAAATGAGGTAACTCCAACTTCAAAATAATATGTCAAGTTTACTTAATATATTTACTTTATTTTGGATTGAATTCTTTTTTTCATGTCAAGTTTTCCCCACCTAAATACATGAAGTAAATCCCACTTAAAAAATAAAATGTTGCGTTTACTAAATATGTTTACTTTATTTTAATGTAAATGAAATGAATGAAATTGCATGTCGATGACTCCATTAACATTAAATTCAAGCGTGTAATTAATATTCAAACTCCGCCAATCCCGTCTGATTAATTGAGTGTGTGGCGGTTCATTGACACTTAACAAGTTCTCTTTTGGTTGACTGCACTTTTTCGCGTAATCTTAAAACTAATTATACTGCTGTGTTGGAAACAAAGAAGAGGACACTCGTCTGCTGTAAGGTGTGCGACGTGTAACAAAAATTCACAAAAAGTCTTCAACTGTTTAATTCAACTCTTCAAAGGTGTGTGTGTCCTTTAGAACTTGTCGCTAAATGAAGGGGTGGGTCTTTATGCAAAATATCAGACATTCTGCAAATAAGGGATAGCCAAGTGAGTAACGACAGCAGACGGATTGTTTCATGTGGACAGATGTGGCTATTGCAATAGGTGCTTCTCACATTATATGGAAACGCACCTAAAAACAACCGAGAACAAAGAGTGATAACAAAAAGTGAACAAAGAAGACATGAATGGGGACGTCTTAATGTGTTTTGTGCCGAGTCGCTCCTTTTGTAGCATTGTCCCGTTTATGTAGTCTGTGGTGCATCTGTGTAAATGTTGTCCCCCCTGGAAACAAACAGGAAAGCAGAATGCTGCAGGATCGTGACCCCTCAAGGTAATTTTCCTGTCCATATATCAAGTCTCTCCAGGTAACTTCCTATTTAAACGAGAAGAGGTAAATAGGAAAAGAAGGGGGTGAGAAGGAGAAGGAAAAAAGAGACCAAGAAATACCGATCCGGGTCGTCACGTACTTACAGTATCAACAGCTCTCAATGGCAGACCTGTAACGATCTCGCCATTCTCACAAAACCCCGGGGTCCAGTAGTATCAGGACACACCAAGGATCATCACACCGGTCAGACCATTTCTTTTTTATTTTGGCAAAGGAGCGAACAGTCAAGCGCTTCCATATCGCAGGTACCGCTGGAAGGTTTCTAACCAGTTCAAGTTCATTATCATTAATCATTCTCTTTACGTGTGATATGTGTTTTGTGTGCGTCACATCTGTTTTATGTTCAGTGGAGGGACAAGGAAGGGTTTGCATTGTATCTTTAGTGCTGCACCATTTATTATAATACTAACCACCGTTCACTTGTGGAGTTGTGGGTGTTAGTGGAGGGGAGAGGTGAGATATTTATACTGTGGGCATTTTGTTTCATTTCTTCTTCATTAATATACTAGGGGGCTTTGCCCCCTGCTCATTTCGCTTGCCAACCCCCAGGCCTGCGCTACCCACTAGCATCTTTGCGGTTCAGCCGCTCGCGTATGGGGATGCAGATGTACAATTTAAACAGATTTTTATTTTCATGGGAATTGTTACATATATATAATACAACTATTTTACATTACAGTGAGTAATTACCCATAGCAAAAAATAGTAAAATTGAAAGATAAATATGTTTCATGTTGCGTTAGAGTTATTTGTTGCGTAATAAGATTTCGTTCTGTTTGACTTTGAAATTAACATGCAAAAACTCTTTTAACTTACGCTTTTAATGTAAAACTTCATTAAAAACTATTTTTCGTCAATATCGCACTGAATTGTGATTCTGTTTGGACTTTCATCTTTACAAGGCAACATATAACTGCCCGTGAGTGAAAATTTTTTTTTCTCTCTATTAAATAAAACTTTTTTTTGAATATTTGGCTCTGAGATTTGTAAATTGTCTTTGCAAAAGCTATTCTAACAGGAAACTGTTAATGTTTTAATACGAAAGGCATATCAAGATCTCCTCTGTTGTCTAATGTTATCCCCTGAAGATGTACTAATACATCCTTCTTTCAACAGTAATTCGTGCGGAGGAAGACTGGACAGCATTAACGGCTGTAGATATTCTTCGTGATATTGTAAGCTGATGTTTTCATGTTTCACACCATCACCACCAACTGTTTCAGCACAGTCTATTGATACGCATTTAACCAATTTGCTGTGTAACCAATCGACAATTTTGGAGTTAATTCGCTTGACTTCATCATTTCTCGGTGCTAGGATTGTCCACGTACTCATTTTTACTGTTGATATCCCTTCGGGATGAAAGTCTTCAACAAGATTTGGACATAATATGTCTTCTTTAAATGGGAACTTAAAAGTGAGGAAAACTTAAAAATTTATAAGAGCTGAGAACGCAGGAACTGTGTCTGACTAAAGCATTCACACAAATGAGAGGTGAGAGGACCGTGGGCGTGGGCCGTTAACCATAAATGGTTGAGAGGAGGGCAGGACTTGAAAAAATCTTCCAAAAAGTCTCGTCTCGTCGCAGGATGTTTTATATAACAGAGAGATATATTCAATTTATTAACTTACTTACTGTTTACCTTTTTTGCCTATTTGATCGCTGATTGGGGAAGTACTTGGAAGAAGTACGGCTTGTCTAAGTCTAACGCACCTCAGGTTGTGAGGCCACAGGTCTTGACGGTGTAGTTGCCGGCCATCACAAGACAAACAGAAGCACTTTAAACATGAAGCATGGGAAGAATTCCTGCCTTGACCATAACACGAAGACTTCCATAAGTGTATTACTCAAGTCTTCATCATACTTTACGCCATCACTCCCATGGCTACTGAAACATACAATACAAATACAGCAAACGTCTGGTCATTTTCTAAACCGCTGCAACAGGGTGGGTCGAACGGGTCTGCTGGAGCTAGCACAGTGCACACCATCTGCATTTCAGACGAGGTTATCCACCTGCAGCTAAGCCTGTTCAGGCCTGGGCCTTACTTGGACGGAAGACCACCCAGGAAAAGCTTGGGTTGCTGGTGGGAGAGAGGTGTTGGCGAGGCCAGCAGGGGGTGCTTATCCTGTGGTCAGTATGGGGATCCTGATGCCCCAGTGCAGTGATGGGGACACCGTGCTGTAAAAATGGCACCGTCCTTCGGATGAGACATAAAACTGAGGTCCTGACTCTCTCTGGTCATAAAAGATCGGGGGGCATCTTTCCTAAAGTGTAGGGTGTATCTCAATGTCCTGGCTAAATTGCCACCATGGCCGCCTAGACATTCTGGCCCCCTAATCATACTCTGTTTGTAATTGGCTAACTATCTCTCACCTACCTAATATCTAATGTGTGCTGAGCATGCCGGAAACAAAAATGGCTGGTGTCGCATCATCCAGGTGGGTGCTATACAAGGATGGAGGATGAAGTGGCACCCCACTCACTGAGGTACCTTGAGTAGTGAGAAAGACACTATATAAATGGAAACAATTAATAATAATAATAATAATAATAATAATAATAATATTATTATAAAGGGAGGAACAAGTCCGTCGCAGGAAGCACACACACACACACACACTTCACACCCCAACCACACACACAGGCCAATTCAGTATCACCAATCCACCTAGCCTGCATATCTATGGACTGTGGGAGGAAACCCCCACAGACACTGGGTAAGAACATGCAAACTCCCCGCAGGGAGGACCCGCAATGTGAACCCTGGTCTCCGTACTGTGGAGTAGCAGTGTAACCACTGCGCCACCCAAAACACAGCAGAGCTGCAACATTAACGTGTTCTCTAGCATGGGCAGACCCCAAATCAGAGCTCACCTCTGTTACAAATCTTCCACTTGCTATGGACCACCTCATTGTAACAGGAACTGAATTTGCACCACAGTTTAACTATTTACAGTTACACACTTGAAAAAGACGCTTTCCCTTACCATGGGGGTTCAACAGCAATAATCTTCACCAGTTGGCGATGTGAGGAATTGGGGCAAATTGTTGTTGATGTTCACGTTTCATTTGGGATCCTGTAAAGAGTGCATAAGAAAGAAAGAAAGGAAACATTAGTACATGAATCCGAGAGGTTGATGATATCTATGCAAGGTTTCCAGGCCAGCCATATCTCATCAAGCCCACCATTACTACTGCCAGACGTCTTTAATTGTACTTTAAGTTATTATATCTGATCTTTCATTGTTATTCTCCAAATGGCTTTTCGGAGGTAGGCACACACACGTGTCCAAAAGGCACGAATATTGGCTTATCTCAGTTAAAGAGCTTTATTGGGTATATGCCAGCATAATAGAAAAACATTTTTTAAATACAAAAGTGAGTCTGATTTGGCTGCACATGCTTAAATAATAGATTTGGATATGCAGCTTAACGGATCTTCAGTTCAATTAAATTCAGTTGATTTTTGTACAGAGCCCTTCACTGAGTGTGTGTGCAGACTACTGCGACAAGTTCTCAGGTAAAATGCACTCATTCATTCATTTTCCATCATTTATGTGATGCCACATCACGGTGGGGGGCAACAGTCCTAGCAGTGAGGCCCACATGTCCCTTCTCTAGCCACACTAGCCAATTCATAATGTGGGATCGTAAGGTGTTTCCAGGTCTTCCTCAGGATCTCCCTCTAGCTGGGAGGCCCAAACCACCTCAGTTGGCTCCCCTCGATGCGGAGGGTCCTTGGCTTTAGTATGAGCCTCATCCGGATGTTTGTGCTTCCCACCCTAACTCTAAGGGAGAGGCCAGCTACCCTACTAAGGAAGCTCATTTTGGCCGCTTGTACCCACAATCTCATTCTTTCAGTCATCACCCAGAGCTCATTACCATAGGTGAGGGTCGGTAGACCAACTGGTACATTGACTTCTGTACCAATGCAGACTGGTATAGAGAGTGCGCTCTCTGCCCCATCCATCTGTCGATCTCAACATTCCTTTTCCCCTCACTCGTAAACAAGACCCCGAAGTAGAGAGTACCTCTCCGGAAATCACCACCTTATCATGGCTGAGAGGTCCCTGTGCCCTTGTGACCCTGGGAGCTAGGTTGTCTGGGGCAGAAGCTCCTTGTAGGGCCCCACTAAGTCAAACTGGTCCCAGATCAGGGTTCAGACAAAGAGCGCACATTTAAAATGAGTAACCCCACCCGGTATGGGGTATGGAGCCAGGCCTGCCAGGGGGCCCAGTTGAGCACAGCACAAAATCACAACCTAAGACTGCCCTACACCTTTGGGAGGAAGTGGGGCCAGGTGTGATGTGACCTGGGCGGTGGTCAAAGGCAGAAGGCCTTGGGGTACTGACACCGAGATTCATAAACTGTGTTCTCAGGTAAAATGCAAGTATGAATTTGACAAATTACTTAATGTGGAGTTAAAACACGTAAAGACACGGACAGAGGTGTAGTGACTGGACAGGCGATTGCTTGGGGCCCCGAACAAGGAGAGGGCCACCTGAGGTTGTCCACTTACCGTACATAGGCACTCACTGCAACAACAAGTCGGACCCCCCCATCTCCCCTCTCCCCCCCACCTTGAAGCATAGCATTAACACACTACAACAACAAACCCTCAAGGGGAGCCTCAGTCTCTGTTGTGAGAGAGTCTGTAATGAACGTTACTTTTTTGGTAGCATTAAATGTAATCAGCAAAATGTTCATAAATCATGTAGAGGATTCACAAGTCTGGAAACAAATAATGGAAAAAGAAAACAAGAACAGGAGTAAAGGACAGGGGTAGGCAGCAGAGGTGGGAAGCAAGTCATTGTTTTTCAAGTAACAGGTAAGTCTCAAGTTTTTATACCCAAATCTTGAGTCAAGATGGTCATGTGTCAAGTTATGTCTCAAGTCAAATCTCAACTCAAGATAGGAAAGTCCCAAGTCACATTTCAAATCAAGATGGGAAAGTCTCAAGTCAAATCTCAAGTCAGGATGGTCAAGTCTGCCACTGTACCCTGATATGCAGTAGATGATCTATAATGCTGGTTTGATTAATTAGAGGGGATAAGAACTGAAGTGCGGAATCAGAATGGGTGCTTGACGCACTCTGCTGCAGCAATAGATGCGTTTTTGCAGTACCTAAACTAAAGTGCTATCCAAAAACTCCATTCAGCCTGGTCTTTGGAGAAGATTAACCTCTTTGGAGGGAGGAGAGTCCATGGTCAGTTAGAACAGACAAAGTCAGACATGGCCACAGTCCAGGAGACCTCGGCCAACAAGCCACCACCTCTTTCTTTACTGTCATTCACAGACAGTCAAAGTGCAGGACACTTTATTCACAAGTCATTCCTTTAAACACAGGAAGTCCTCAGCGATATTTCTTATCACCACTACTTTTTACTCTCTACACAAGAGGCCTGAGACCTAACAATGACTACTACCCCCTTATCAAGTACGCCGATAGGACACAAATTTGCAGAGGATGAACTCAAGTGAACTGTTTGGTCAGCTGGTGCAATAAGAGTGTCAAAAAGACCAAAGAAATGACATTTGACTTTAACATTAGAATTACTAGAGCTTACGAAAAAACTTGTAGATCCGTCCCACCTTAAATCGCTTCTCACCTCTCCATCAGTGTCTTTTGTCCTGTAAATGTGTTGATAAGCAGTAAATAGCAAGCAGCCTGCTATCACATCTCCCACTGGCGCACAGTTTTCTTAGCTCAAGTCTGTTTACCTGAGTGTCACTTGCTTGGAGTTGTATAGAGTGAGAAGTCAAGCAAAATCACACCTTTTATAAATACTATATCGTTACTTAGAACACTTGCATTTCATGTGTGTTCCGTGTCTACAACAATCTATGTACAGTAAACACATCGTTAAAAAAGAAACGTTTTCATGTTTTAGTAATTGACAAAATGTAGACATGAAGTGTGTGATGTGTGAAGCCTGAAGTCCAAATATCAAAGAAACACTTTCACAGAAGGTACAAATATAACAGAACAAGTGCACTTATACTCAAAAATATAACTGCAGAAAAACAACAAGCATTAGGGTGCGACATTGACACACAGTTGCTACGACTGCTTCGGTGGCACAACGGTATCAACTGTGGACTGGCAATCGAAACTTCACGGGTTTGATCCCGGACGAGTCCGTTTAGAGAAGTGAGCTGCTTTTATTCCTACTATTTCAGAATAAAAACATACATTTGATTTCAGTCTGTAACAGCCGGTGTAAACATATGATACTTGTAAAGGTTAGCTTTGTTTTTTTTTTTTTTTTTATTCAGTTTCATTCTCTCAGTCGCGCTCATGATCCTACCCTACCAACCCCCCCCCATCTGACACTGCTGTTTTCACATAAAGACGCGCTATACTTGTGACTTTAGGCTGTAGGAAGTACAGTAAGTAACTAAATCCAAATAAATAACATTCAAGATTTGAAGTTTTTTCGTAGGCTCTGGTAATTCTAGTGTTAAGCGATGGATGTTCACCCATCATTGTCCCGGGGAGGAAGACGATGCCGAAACAATGACTGAAAAGACACACCTTAGGGACTGTCCTAGATAACAATCTTAATTGGAATACAAATACAAACAAAATGCATTCGGCACTCTGTGAAGTCAGACTGTTTGAAGTGGAGGACGACCTCACGTCATCCTGTTATCGCAGTCTGATCAGGCCTGTCATCACTTTCAGCTTCATTGCCTGGTTTAGCAGTCTGAGATGACCAAAATATAAGAAAGAGTCCAGAGGTTACTAAACATGTCAAAGAAGTCACTGGGGCTGACACTGAGGATTTGATAATATCATATACCATACCAAAACCATCCAGAGGGGTCATTTCAGAGATATGCAGGTGGGTGAGCCTGTGGGGTCCTGGATTACGGACCATCTGTCAGGCAGACCACAGTTTGTGAGAATCAAGGACTGTGTGAGCAACACTGGAGCAGCAAAACGGACAGGCCTGTAACTATGACAGCAGGTCAGGTCACCTGTAGAAATTCTCAGATGATTCTGCACTTATGGGGGGTGAATGATAAGGGGGGATGAGACCGAGTTAAGGGGTCAGGTGGAAATGGTTTCTTGGTGTAAAGAGAAATGTCTGCAACTTAACATCAGCAAACCCAATAAAGTGCTTATTGACTTTCACTGCACCAAAAAGCCTCCGTGTTTGGTCACAGTTCAAGGAGTGGATGTGGAGGTGGTCCACTCCTACAAGTACTTGGCGGTCCACATCAGTGATAAGTTGGATGGGTCTTGGAACACAGAAGAACTAGAGGAGAAAGGCTAGAGCAGGCTCTTTCATTAGGAAACTGCGCTCCTTTAATGTGGGAAGTGACAGCCAGTGTGGTGTGCTGGGCCATTAATGTCACTTCAAGAAAGTCCCACCAAATGAACAAGCTAATTCAAAGGGCAGGCATGGTTATGGGAAACAATCTGGACCCCCCCGGAGGTGGTAGCAAAGGACAGAATGAAAACAAAACTGATATTTATCAATATATCTCTCTCTATATATAAAATCTAACATCTGTCTGTCCATATGTCTGCCCACTTTTCACGAGAGAACTACTTAACGGATTTAGGTCGGGTTTGTTTCTATTATTTGCTTGATCATTCTGGTTGATTTTGCGACTTCTCTCATTGCGCTAAGTATCACACTTTGCTTACGGCAGTGATTTACGAGGGGGTACCCAAAAACAACTGGAATCTGTACCTGCTGCACAGTCTCAACTTAGTTGCGAATTTCCCCGCTAGTGTAACATACTTAGAGTATTCTATGGCAGTCTGCCCTGTGGTGTTGCTCTGTATTGTTCATACATCATTCCGTGTTGGTTTTTCTTGGTGCTTATTAGACGTGTTCTGCGATTTTTGTGATGGGTGATCATAAAGAAGAGCAAGTCTGTGTTAAATTTTGTTTTCTCTTAGGGAAAACAGCTGCTGAAACTGTAGTGATGCTTCAAACTGCTTTTAAGGAGGAAGCTTTAAGTAAAACTCAGCTCTACAAATGGTTTCAGCTTTCAAATGAGGGGAAATGTCACTTGAAGACCAACCAAGATCTGGCCAACCTTCCACAATTAGGAATAACGAAAATTTTGAAAAAGTTCACAATGCAATTTACGAAGATCGTCGTTGGACCACTGAAGGGATTTTTGAATTGACTTGTGTGTCTTGGAGTTCTTGCCACCTTCCCTACTCGCTTGATCTTTGCTCTGTGCAACTTTTTCTTGTTCCTGCATATGAAAAATGAACTCGAAGGAAATTGTTTTTGTACCATGGAGGAAGTGAAAGAAAAATTGCTGCAGGCCTTAGACAACATTCCTCTTCAGCGATTCCACAAATGTTTCCACAAGTGGGAAAACCATTGGGACAAGTGTATTCATTCACATGGAGAGGACTTTGTAGGAGACTAAAGTTTCAGTAAATAAAAATGGTTAAAATGATTTTTTTTTCAATTCCGGTTATTTTTGGGTACCCCCTCGTATTCGCGCGAATCTGAAAGAGAGAGAGGCTGCGGACCGAGGGTAAGTGGACAGGGCCCTCCTCATTCACGCACCAGCCTCCGTTCAAATCGGTCTGATGTGGCATTGGCAAGAGGGTTTTAATCCATCACATTCCTCTAATCGCGACAGCCCTTCCAATTCAAGAGATTACAGTTCCCGGTGAAGCTTTGCTTTGCAATGTCAATGACCACGGCCCAGGGACAGACACCCAGGTTGGCCAGCTTGATCTTAGCCCACCAGGCTTCTCGCATGGTCAGCTTTACGTCGCTTTCTCCAGGGTTAGTTCCCCAAGAAACCTACTGTATATGTCCTTGCCCCAAAAGCCCCAAAAGCAAAACCAGAAATATTGTATATCAAGAGGTCCTCAGATACGAAAGCTACAAATATAAATTCTTCTAAATACAAATTACATTTTTTTATTAATTTTTAAAAGTTTGCCCTGTTTCACTACTACGTGGGCAGAGCCGTGGGGGATAGCTAATATATTAGGGTTAGGGTTGCTGGGTTATATATACTGTATATATTAGTCACCCATGTGAATCTGGACATCTCCTTCCTGCTTCTGATGAGGTAAGTGGCACCACCCTGTGATGACAGAGGGTGCTGTTGACAACACTGTCTTCTCTTTCACCCACAGTTACAAGAGATGGCCCCAGGAAGACGTTTAGCGCCCACCTTCAGCCCCAAGAGTGGTTCCCCGGAAGATGGCGGCTTATTCTGAAACCCCTGGCAATGGAGACGGAGCTCCCACTGAAGAGAAGCCTGTTCCTTTGTGTGGTGAGTAAGTGCCTGACCAGCTAAGATACACGCTGTTATCTAAAGGACTGAGTGACTTGTGTTTATTTCTGTTGCTGGATGCCTGCAAATTAAATGGGGGAACCCGGTGGATGCCCCAACTATTTTTCTGGCTCCCTCACAATTTGTCCGTGAGTCACTATATCATGTCAATCTGGGGTCACAAACAGTTGCACAGGAGAGTACAGAAGGTTTTCCAAGGAGTAGAAATGTTATTGCTGTTCTGGCAGATACAAATATAAGTCTCTTTCAGATGCCTCACAGGGAACAGCTGTCAAACTTGACGCGTCGGCCCTGACTCCTGCTCAAAAGAACATAAAGTCTTTTTCATCAAGGGGGTACAGAGGGCTTGGTGGCAGCAGCCAGAGCAGAGGGAGTCTGAGGGAAGAGAGACAGGAGAGGAAGAGCTCAAGATGGCCGCAGCTCGGTCTTTTAAATGTTCGAAGCCCCTGCACGACAAGCCAGCAGGAGGAGCTGTAAGAGTGTGTTTGTTTCCCATTGAAAAACTGTTGAAGAGGGGGTTTCTGAATTGCCGCCACGTTCCCCCCTGCGGCAGCGGTCAGAGACGCACAGATATAAAGCTGTACTTTTACAAATACACATATGCCACACATGTACATATTCATATCGCATGTATCTGCTGAATTTCAGGCTCACAGAAATGGTCCACTAATTGGAAAATATGAGCATTGTGCAGTGAAGGTGTATCTGTTAGGCCGCTGCCTGCTGTGCTTTACTCATTATGCCTTCCTGCATTATATTAATCCATTGAAGATGAATGGAGCCTCTTTAAAAGCAGGAGTAGGCAATGGAGTGCCTGCTGTGAGCCGAATCACCACAGTCCAAAGGGTAATTAAGAATTCTTATTGATGCCAAACTGTGCAGGAAAGCCAGCGGAATTGTCACCGAGAGTGTGTATGCACTGTCACATGTAGCCTGAACGCTGAAGCTCGTTCTCAAGCGGCAGAGCCCCTCGATCTGAATTTCGAGCTAAATGTGTGACTCTAGGTCCACCAGCGTGACCGTGCGTGCGTGTGGGTACTCAGGTGTATGCGGCAACCACAGGTCACTTCAGATGTTAAGAGTCTCACGTTGGATGTAGAAAGTTCACAACTTGCATCTGAGCAAGGGGGATAAACCAAAGCTCCGCTTCATAATGCAGAAGTACGACGGTGTCCTTCAAAAGTGTCATTCTGGCAGCTAATGAAGATGTTCTGAAGCCATCCGGCATCTACAGCGGCTTTGTCTCATGAACTCTCGTCCTTCGACTGTGGAAAACTGAAGTGAGGAGAGAAAGCAATCATGAAGGAGCCTCGCCTCACGTCACAGAACCCATCAGCCTTTGAAGTGTGTCAACGGTGTTTATGTTTGCAGGTTGTCTTTGAAGGAGTCATGGGAAATGATTGTCAGAGACGAATGTTACGCTTCTTCCACAATTGACAAAGTACAAACCTACAGAGCTTTATCGACTTAACGAATGATGCAGATGTGAGACTTTTATACTTTTGACAGGCAGCGTGCTGCTCAAGGAGGAATCCGTGATTCACACACAGGCTCGACGCTCCCCTGGAACTGTCACAAATGGTGTCAGCGGTGGGATGAGCCAGTGGCGGTGAGGAACAAAGAGCTGAAGAAAGAATAGCAAGTGGGACAGCTGCCTGATTATTTTATAAACCCACCCAATCAAGCCTGAGGAGGTCTGTTCAGAATTCTGAACTTTTTTTCTGGACTGTTTTTTTATTGTCATTTTAAAATTCTTATTCTTTTAATGCACAGTTTGGGGGGAGGTGTGTGATAAGAGGTCCACGATGAAGTGAAACTTTTAAATAAATAATCTGAATGAGTGCGGATGTGGGTTGATTAGGGTGCACCCCACGATTTTACTTAGTCACATGTAACCACGATAATTGTGGTTAAAGAAAAGTTTATTTTTTGCTTTTTAGTGCATTTATAACTAAAGTAAATAAAACCATTTTACTTAAAAATATTTTTTTATATATTTTATTTCATTTGTACGGGGATCACTACAAGGCGCCCCAAAAACCTTTATAATTTACGTGTTGCCTAAAAAGAATGGAAAGGTTTTCTGGCACCGAAATTAAAAAGCAGCCATACTGGGAAAATCAGGAACTTATGAACACAACCTTTTCAAATAACAATAATAATAATAATAATAATAATAATACCCTAACAGATGCAGCCGAAAGAAGAAGATGAAGAATACATTTTATTTATATTGCGCCTTTTTCTCATTAATTTCCTTTTTTCTTTAGTATGGATGTCATTCAGAAGGCTTGAAAAGGGCATTCAGCGTAAACTGAAAAGTGACAGAGGCAGCATCATAATTTGGGCTCACCTCAATGTCGTCAAAATCCGGTCCTTCATTTTCACTTGCAAACGATTCCAATTCTTAACTTAAAAAACTGAACAAAATGAGTAAATATGCTTCCCGGCCACTTTATTAGGTACACCTTACTAGTTAAAGGTTGGACCCCCTTTTGCCTTCAGACCTGCCGTAATTCTCTGTATCACAGATTCAACAAGGTGCTGGAAACATTCCTCTGATTGTGGTCCATATTGACATGATAGCATCACACAGTTGCTGCAGATTTATGATGTGACTCCCCCGTTCTGCCACATCCCAAAGGTGCTCTAGTGGATTGAGATCCGGTGATTGTGCAGGCCATTTGAATCCAGTGAGCTCATCGTCATGTCCAAGACACCAGTTGAAATGATTTGTGCTTTGTGACATGGCGTGTTATCCTGCTGGAAGGAGCCATCAGAAGATGGGCACACTGCGGTCATTATGGGATACACATGGTCAGCAACAATACTCGAGGTAGGCTATGGCACTTAAAAGATGTTCAGTTGGTACTAAGGGGCCCAAAGTGTGCCAAGAAAATATCACCCACACCATTACAGCCCAACCACCAACCTGAACCGTTGATATAAGGCAGGATGGATCCCTGCTTTCATGTTGTTGACCCTGCCATCCAAATGCCACAGCAGAAATCGAGACTCATCAGACCAGGTGACGTTTTTCCACTCTCCTATTGTCCAATGTTGGTGAGCCCGTGTGAATTGTATCCTCAGTTGCCTGTTCTTAGCTGACAGGAGTGGCTCCCAGAGTGGTCTCCTGCTGCTGTAGCCCACCTGCTTCAAGGTTTGCCATGTGTGTTCAGAGATGCTCTTCTGCATACCTCTGTTGTAATGAGTGCTTATTTCAGGTAGTGTTGTCTTCTATCAGCTCAGACCAGTCTGGCCATTCTCCTCTCACCCGTGGCATCAACAAGGCCTTTTTGCCTTCTCTCTCACTGATATTTTCCCTTTGTCAGACCACTCTCTGTAGACCTTAAAGATGGTTGTGTGTGAAAATCCCAGTAGATCAGCAATTTCTGAAATACTCAGACCGGCCAGTCTGGCACTAACAGCCATGCCACGTTGAGCGTCACTTCAGTCCTCTTTCTTCTTCCCCATTCTGATGCTCAGTTTGAACGTCAGCAGGTGGTCTTGACGACGTCTACAGGCCGAAATGCGTTGAGTTGCTGCCGTGTGATTGGCTGTTTAGACATTTGTGCTAACAAGCAGTTGGTCAGGTGTACCTAATAAACTGGCCGGCGTGAGTATTTCAGAGTTACCACTGACCCCACAAAGCAAGACAACATACACAGGAACAACTGAAAGACCCTGCCATTCCTTTACTCCTTCCATTTAGGAATGCCATATTCTATTCCCTAAAATCGAGATTCCTGCTTTTCTTTTCTATGTTGTGTCTGCTGTCACACCGGTTGTCTTCTATTTATTATTTTATATATTTTTTTTAGGCCTGAACACGCAGTTGAGGCGAAAGCCCACGGGAATGACATCATCCCATCAGTCTGCGCTCACAGCAGCTTCTCAATACATCAGGCACAATTAAAAAGGTGACCCACGCCTGACCCCCCGAGCATAACTTAGTGTACATTTTCCCTGCAGTGCAGATGGTACCTGCTGCTTCTTTTTTTTCCATATTGATTTTACAATGTGGATCTTGTAAGGTTAAAGGGAGCAGTCAAAGAAATAAAAGACAAAAAAAATTATAAAAATTCATGATATTCATCCATTTGCCAGACCTGCTTAATCTAATTCTAGGGCTGCAGGGAGCTGGAGTCGATTCCATTAGCGGTGGGCTCAGGGCAGCTGCCAAGTCTGGGCACAGTGCACTCCCAATCTCACTATAACTCACAGACATCGTTAGCATTAATCACCACTCAAACCGCCAATCAGCGTCACCTGCACATCCCCGGGACGACAAGCAAGCAACAGGAGAAAGTCATAGACACATTCAGGCAAAGGTTTTGCTTCTTGAAAAATGTTTGTTGATTCTGATAGGAGGTGTCAAGATGAACACAAATGGAGTATCAGATTGGCTTCATCAAACAGAGATCTGGACAAAGAGAAGGCCGAATTTAGGATCTGTTATCACTTAACAGTGCTGACATGTGGCATTCTGCTGCCGATTTTCGTTTGTATTCAGTGTTTGGTTCTTCTTGTTGTGGATGCAAAGACCTGGGTGGGTCCTGCCTTCTGCTGAAGGTTACCAGGAGAGGAGAGGCTCCCAATGGCCACTGTGATCTCCAGGGGATGCCACCAGCACAACCACACCAAGACAGTCCAGGGTGCAAACAAATGGTTTTTTTTCTTTCTATTTTTATTCACTATTCCTTCACAGGATCCCCTCAAGGGTGCTGGATATCATGGCTGGCCTGTGCAATGGTATTGGGAGTGCTGGGCAGAGTGGAGGCAGAATCACTGCATTCTTCCTAGTTGATTCTGGGGGTAGTCAATGGTGTGTTTCTGCTCCTACTCTGTTGAATGCTTGCATGGACTGGGTGTTGGGCAAGGCCGTGGGGTCCAGTGGCTGTGGGGCATCTGTTGTCGTAGAGAGATTCCCTGATCTTGACTTTGCTGACGATGCTGTGATCTTCATGGAGTCAATGGAGGCTCTGATTGGGGCGCTCGAGAGACTGAGTGAGGAGTCTGAGTGTCTGGGCTTGTAAGTTTCCTGATAAAAAACAACATCAGGCCTTTAATGACCTCTTGGGCACGGCCATCAGCAGTGTGTCTGTCTACAGAAAGAGTGTCATCTTGTCGAGAGTTTTACTTACCTCGGCGATGACATTCATTTCTCTGGTAACTCTTCCTGTGAAGTCAGTAGACGGATTGGGAGAGCATGGGGGGTCATGAGGTCCTGGCTACAGCGACATTTCTCGAGGGTGGGACTAGACCACATGTCTGCCTGGGGAGTTCCCGACCAGGACCCCGAGCTATTTCATCATGTGGGGGGTGCGGCAGTGCAATGTACCAGTGCACACTCCCCAACCTAACCTGACCTTTTCCAAAGTTCACACCACAATCTTCAATCCACAACACTTTCTGCCTCGCGACTCTGATTCAACTCTTGGGAGTGAGAAGACTTCCTTTTAAGACGGAGTGCCATGGGCTCATGTAACGGAAGCCTCCCAAACTAGCGAAGTGTATTCCCCACAGCACCCCCTGGGGGCACCCAAGGACCCCGACAGGGCCATCCTTTGAAACTGCAAGTCCCAGGAAACTCTGCAGGGCACCTTCAATCCATCCATTATTCTTTATCCTAGCTGGGATAGGAGTCAATAACCATTCCTGCTGAGATGCACCTCTGCTCATGTTTTCATCCTGCTATGGCTTCTCAGCCAGGCAAGGATTCACCTTCCCAGTCAGGACACCATGTAATGTAATAAATGGCAAAGAAAATTGATGGACAATACTCTGCTAACTACCTCCACACACTTGTGGAAATATTCCATCATCATATTAGACACCTCAGCACAGAATCCATAAAGTGGACAGAGGGGTTCATCTCCAGGACTGCGTCTGATATTCTCTGTCATAATTGACCATGGACAGTGGTGACCGACATCTTTGGGGCCCTGAAGCTTGAACTGTTATGGGGGCCTCTTGACTAACAACAACGAGGCCTGCGCAACCAATGTTACCTTCTCCAATGGGGCTGTTCAGAGACAAATCACCACAAATTGTTTCAAAATGTAACCACTACATCTCAGAATTTGATTACAATTGTTGTACTGGATTATGTTACGTCAAAGTCACTGGTGTGAATAAAAATGACCTAAGCCTTACAGTTGTGACTCATACATGCTTGATAGATAGATAGATAGATAGATAGATAGATAGATAGATAGATAGATAGATAGATATGAAAGGCACTATATAATAGATAGATAGATAGATAGATAGAAAGATAGATAGATAGATAGATAGAGTATGTGAAAGGCACTATATTATAGATAGACAGATAGATAGATAGATAGATAGATAGATAGATAGATAGATGTGAAAGGCACTATATAATGGATAATCATCTTCACAAAGTTGGCAAGATTCCCCCAATCAATTCTCCTTTCATATATATTACCTTAGGTATGTATGTTACGGACGGCAGGGTGGCGCAGTGGTTGCACTGCTGCCTCGCAGTAAGGAGACCTGGGTTCGCTTCCCGGGTCCCCCCTGAGTGGAGTTTGCATGCCCTCCCTGTGTCTGTGTGGATATTCTCTGGGTACTCCGGTTTCCTCCCACAGTCCAAAGACATGCAGGTTAGGTGCATTGGCAATTCTAAATTGTCCCTAGTGTGTGCTTGGTGTGTGGGTCTGCACCCTGCGGTGGGCTGGCGCACTGCCCGGGGTTTGTTTCCTGCCTTGCGTCCTGTGTTGGCTGGGATTGGCCATAGTTAGGATATAGTGGGATGGATAATGGATGGATGGATGGATGTATGTTACATTGGCATGTAATGGCTTTAGAAATTGAACAAATGACAACAATGCCCATTGCTGTGATACTGTGGGGCCCCTCCAGAGCCCAAAGGAGACATATTCAAATTTCACCCTTGGACGTTCAGGGTCTGCGGTGGGTTGGTACCCTGCCCAGGATTGGTTCCTGCCTTGTGCCCTGTGTTGGCTGGGATTGGCTCCAGCAGACCCCCGTGACCCTGTGTTCGGATTCAGCAGGTTGGAAAATGGATGGATGGACGTTCAGGGTGGGTGGCTCAGTTCTTTGTGCCTATGCCTGCCAGCCCCCCAGGTCCCGGCCTGACTGCTGCCTGTGTGGAGTTGCCAGTTCTCCCCATGCCTGTGTAGGTTGTCATCATAAATTCTGATCGCTCATTTACTAAGGACTTAATGATAAGGTTAAATGGTGACCTGAGACTGGGCCAGTGCTCCTGACGGAGTGTTCTGTGATGGACTGGTGCCCAGTTCAGGGACAACTCCTGCCTGTCAGAATGGCCTCCCATCCCCTGTAAACTTGCACTGAAATAACAGACTTCAGGAAAACAAAGTGATGGATGAGCTCCCTTAGAATTGGTCACCATCATCACAATTAAAGAATCCACAACAAAGCAATATTTGAAATGGAGAAACACGGCACATCCTTCAACTGTGTCGATTGCTTTTCTGCTAACTGTCAAATGTAAATTCAAATGTGCTGTGCTGCATATGGAGGAGCTCACTTTCTGCCTAGAAAGCAACTTTAGGGCTTAGCAGGCTACAGCCTAGTTGTGGTTAAAGTTTTACTTTTTGATGGAGAAAAAAAAGAATATTGTGTTACCAAAAATAATATTGCATACTTATCCAAAATGTAAAGCACAGACATAATTAGAGGCCAGAGAGGAAGAGCGAAATGGGAGAAATCAAAGCTAGCAGAGTGTTTATCTAAAGATTAAAATGAAGTCCACTCATGGAGCTGCTGCAGATGGAGGGATAAAGTGCCCTTTGTAGCCATCGGGGAGGTGGTGTGCAGGACAAGACCTGCTGGTGTCTGTCATTAGAACATTAAAAACATTGTGATGAGGACTGGTCTGAGAAATGTCACCAATCCCGTCCACCTCACTTCTCCAAAGTAACGTCAAGTCGAGTGCTCATGATGGCATTGGGAGGCGCTATGGCCATCACTGCTGCCATTCAAGTCCAGTATGGAGCAGGAAAGCACCTGAGTACACAGCTGCAGAAGGACATGCCAGGTTTTCAGAATGCCAGATTATATAACGTCTTCATGTGTGGAATACAAGTCACTGCTCAAGCTTTATAACACACTGGTGGACAGGCCATGCCATCCAACAAAGCTTGCCAGTCCTCTCCATATAAATCTTCTAAAATAACATCAAGTTGAGTTTTGAAGGCCTCTAAAGTCCTACTGTCCACCAAACTATCATTCTTTGCGTGAAGAAAACTTCCTAATGTTTGTGTGAAATTTCCCCTTAACAAGTTTCGAACTGTGCACACGTGTTCTTGATTAACTCATTTTAAAGTCACCGTCTCAATCCACTGCATTAATTCCCTTCATCATTTTAAACACTCAGTCAGGTCTCCTCTTCATCTCCTGTAAAGGCTCAGCTCTTTTAATTTTTCCTCATAACTCACCCCCTGTAGCCCTGAATCAGCCTCGTTGCTCTTCTCTGGACCTTCTACGGTGCTGCTATGTCCTTTTTGTAGCCTGGAGACCCAAACTGCACTCAGTACTCCAGACGAGGCCTCACCAGTGTGTTATAAAGCTTGAGCAGAACCTCCTGTGACTTGTACTGCACACATCAAGGCGCTATATAACCTGACATTCTGTTAGCCTTCTTAATGGTTTCTGCACACTGTCTGGAAGGTGATAGTGTAGAGTCCACTGTGACTCCTAAGACCTTCTGACAAGGCGTACTCTCAACTTTCAGACCTCCCATTGTGTATTCAAACCTCACATTTTTTCATCCTTCTTTACATTTACCGGCAGTAAATTTCACCTGCCACAAATCTGCCCAAGTCTGTGTACTTTTCAAGTCCTTCTGTAATGATTTAACGGATTCCAAATTATCTGCCAGTTCACCTATCTTGGTATCATCCAGCTTGTTATTTATGTTCCTATCCAAATCATTTATAAATATTAAAAATAACAGCAGCCCCAGCACTGACCCCTGCTGGTCACCACTCTTAACGTTGCCCGGGCATAGACCCAGCCGTAACTTCAGTCCAATGCCATCTCCTATTACAATAAGAACGTTCAGAATTTCTTGCAAGTCTGCACTTACAGCCTGTCAATCCATGCTGTGCACTGGCACTGATCTGGGCACTACAAGATGGCATACTACTATTGCTCTCTCCACTCAGATGCTCCCACACTTGTTTAATATTTATTTGTGAGTTCCACAGACAGACCAACAAGAACAATGTTTTTGTGGCAGTAATACCTCAAGTTCACATTCACTTCTGCTTTATTTCCTCCATTCCCCGCCACTGAACGCCCCCCAACCACCCAGCTAGTTGAACTGATGTCACTCAGGGACATGACGAAATGCATATGGGGTTTTGACTGTGAATATTTAAAACAGGTGTTTTAATGCCCATATATGGTTAATGACAGGAAGTGACCTGGGAGTGGCCAAAAGGGCGTGGTTTAAGTTGATTGGAGATTTATAAAGGAGCTTGGGGTGGCATTTGAAAAATCTTAGTGTGCGCAAAATCTCAGCATGGAATCTAAGCAAGGTTTTACAGTAGATGTGGGGCTCCTGGAGTAGAGAGAAAGTTGTTATGCTAAGCTAAATAAGTCCACGCTGGTTGCCGTAAGCTGCAATCATATCAGAAACATTGCAATCTCCGGTCTCCGCAAAAACATAAGGCAACATTTTTTTTCTTTGTTGTCACTCAAACTACATGGGGTAAGAAATATAAATAAAATGTGTCATTTTATGGGTGGCATATTCTTTTAAATGACAATCCAAGGTGAGAATTCTTAGGTGCTCTGGCCACGCAGGTTGGGTGTTTGAGGCTTTTGACAGACAGTAAGTTAACCAATGCTGGGCACCTTAACAAACATTCGGGAGACGAGTCTCTTAGTCCTTGAAAAGGATTCCCAAAAACTAACATCCACGCTCCTGTAATTTGTATTTCTGCCAAAAAAGAAACCTCGTGCTTAATGATATGCTGTGGAAATGCATGTAGTCAAGTTGCATAAAGAACATTAATTAAGACCAAATCAATATGAAATGTCTGCAACTGCCGAGGGGAGAAAAGGCATCAGATGCAAAAACCTCAACCAAGGAAATAACAAAGGAGCTGTCAATTGTGACTGCTTTGCATAAGGGATGGCTATGGGTTATTCCTAAACTTCAATTAAAATTCATTTGGCATAGCGCGACTTACAACAGGTTGCCTAAGAGCGCTGTTAAAAAATAATCACATGCAGAATTTGACAAAGTAGAGAACAAAACGCATACAGCACAAAAAAAAAAAATCAAAATGGAGAATAGGTCACCCTTCATCCTGTGAGCCGTGTCACTGGCGGCTTTGTTGTGACTGACCTGTGAGCAACAGGAAGCGAGTTATACGCACGTGCAGAGTGTGTGTTCTGGTCAATCACGTAGTGGGGCACGGACACAGAAGTAAATAGTAATAATGGGGAGGGATCTTGAGAAATGAGCAGAACACACCGACTGGTGGGAGGTGCTGATCCAGCAAACACACACACACACACACACACACACACACAGAGGTCTTTGGGGTATGACAAGGAAAACACATCACCCAGACAAAATGCCACATGGCAATGGGGAGAACAGGCTAACCCTACCTAGACAAAAGCTGCACCAAGATTGGAACCCAGGATTTGAACCAGAACCAGGCCCAGGATTTGAAGCCAGCCTTAGGGATGGCTTCTTTAAATAAAGTCAATGTGATAATTACATCTGAATTTATTGAAAAGGCAAAATTCAAAAAAGTATTTTCTTACTAGAGAAAGAAAGAAGTAAAACACACTCATAAGTATACGGGTTGAAATCTAAGTAATGAAGCATTAATGTTAGCAGTGCACCTTTCTTAAAATATTTATGATTAATTACAGAACTGAGGACAGCACGGGCTGATGGTAATTAGTGCCTTTCATACCTATCTATTGTGGCGGACGGCCGGGACGCCCCTTTGGCACTGAATCCGTGGGAACAGACATGGGCTGCACACTACGTCCCCCAGAAATCCCCCTGGGTTGCATCGAGGCCACGATTGTGGAACAGTGTTCAGCCCCGTTGGGTTCCGTGGCCACCGCCAGGGGGAGCTGCACGGCTTTCTGAGCCCATCTGCACCTGGAAGTACAGCCTGAATTGGGTCAATCATCACCTGGAGCACTTCCGATAGGTCTATACGAGGAGCCAGCAGGCACTACCCTAAGCGCCAGAGTCGGGAGGAGGACGACAAAGCTGCCTGGAAGGAGTGGAGGAAGAAGAGTTTATTTTGGTGTTTTTCTTTGTGTGTGTTTTGGGGACTGTGTAGGACCTGTGGGACACAGCTGAAGAAAATAAATTTAGTTTCATTTTCACATGACTCCAGTGTCTGTCTGTGTCGGGCGCCTACATAGTATCTTTTTCCACACTGTCTATCTATCATATAGTGCCTTTCACATCTATCTATCTATCTATCCATCTATTATATAGTGTCTTTCATATCTATTAAATAGTGCCTTTCATTTTTTTCTATTATATAGTTCCTTTCACACCTATCTATTATATAGTGCCTTTCACATCTATCTGTCTGGGCAGCATGGTGGCGCAGTGGGTAGTGCTGCTGCCTTGCAGTAAGGAGACCCGGGTTCGCCTCCCGGGTCCTCCCTGTGTGGAGTTTGCATGTTCTCCCCGTGTCTGCGTGGGTTTCCTCCCACAGTCCAAAGACATGCAGGTTAGGTGAATTGGTGATTCTAAATTGTCCCGTGGGTGTGTGCACCCTGCGGTGGGCTGGCACCCTGCCTGGGGTTTGTTTCCTGCCTTATAGCGGGTTGGCTAATGGATGGATGGATCAAATCCAAAGAGTGCCCTCTTCTATGTGGTGGTGTGCTGGGGAGGCAGCATAAAGATGAAGGACGCCTCACACCTGGACAAACTTGTTAGGAAGGCAGGCTCTATTGTAGGACTGAAGTTGGACAGTTTAACATCTGTGGCAGAGCGACAGGGTGCTGAGCAGGCTCCTGTCAATCATGAAGAATCCACTGAACAGTGTCATCTCCAGACAGAGGAGCAGCTTCAGACTGCTGTCACCGTCCTGCTCCACTGACAGACTGAGGAGATCGTTCCTCTCTCACACTATGCGACTCTTCAATTCCACCGGGGGGGGTAAACATTAACATTATTCAAAGTTATTGTCTGTTTTTAAATGCATTTTTATTACTCTTTAATATTTTTTTTTGTATCAGTACACTGCTGCTGGATTATGTGAATTTCCCCTTGGGATTAATAAAGTATCTATCTATCTATCAAACAAATCTAAAAAAATCCAAATCATAATATGTGATATCATCTACTATCATCTCCGTACTTCTAAAATTTTTATTTGTATACTGTATTGAGGATTTGTTCTGTTCTGTGTAATGTATTGTATTGACCCCCTTCTTTTTGACACCCACTGCACGCCCAACCTTCTTGGAAAGGAGTCTCTCTCTGAACTGCCTTTCCCGAGGTTTCTTCCATTTTTTCCCTACTGGAGTTTTTTTGGGAGTTTTACCCTTGTCTTCTTAGAGAGTCACAAGGCTGGGGGGCTGTCAAGAGGCAGGGGCTGTTAAAGCCCACTGAGGCACTTCTTGTGTGGTTTTAGGCTATACAAAAATAAATTGTATTGTATTTCTATCTATCTTTCTATCTAATATTGTGTATCTATCTATCTAATAGACAGTATAGTGCCTTTCATTTTTTCTATCTATCTAGCATGAGTTCTAAACAACAGAAAGTACTAGTGAAGCGAGGGCACACAAATTAAAATGAAAAATAAGACACACTGAGCACTCGCCATGCTAAAGGACAGGAGTGCACACGTCTGCAGGGCACGATGACTGAAATCAATTGAAAATGTCAGCCTTTCCATATTCAAGCTAACAGGATCCACTCGTTCCATTTTTAATTTAATGTTTGCGCACAGCACAACACACAAGAATACAATCCATTGCAAAACAAATAAGATGAGAACAATAGAAATGTAACAGAAGAGAAACTCCTAAAACATAGCTGAGGGGACGCCGTGAGCCTGTCGCAGGCTCCACTTCACGCTCCTCTCGAGTGGCCCATTCACGTAACTGCAGTTCTGCTCCTTTTCACTCCTAAGCAGCCAAACCAAATGTGTTTTTTCTTTTTTTTCTGGCGGCGACACTCCCGGCTGTCCACTGGGGACATCGGAGTAGAACTGAAAGTCTTTTAGAGGAGCAGTCAGTCACTTTTAACCAAATGGCCAGACGTCACTCACACTCGGGGTCCGTCTTCCTACGTTTGGATCGTTTTTCTCGCTCTGCCCCAGATCACTTTTAGAAATGCGCCACATCCTGAGTTGACAGCCAGCCGTATTTTCTCTGTTTTTATATTGCAGCATGGAGATGATTGCTGTTCGCGCTCAAAGCCCAATGGCGTCCACGTTTGGGCCGCTTCGAGGTGACACCACAGTTGCTTCCACACATCTTCTGAGCCAAAAACTGACGGCTCCTTGAAATGACTACTTGAGCTAACCAACATGTTAATTTGCAACTCCTGCCTATTCATTTGACTTTTGATTATAGCTGTTGTTCGGATGACATACCAGCGTGAGCCAGACAGCCTAGAATGACAAATCTATTTTTGCATATTACGTGGGCCCGAAATAGAAACTGCATTTTTCAGCATTTATGTCAAATATGTTTAACATGATAAACAGATAAATAGCAGCTTGAAGGAAAAGTGCATGTGAAGAATGCCAGTTTTGATGGTTGGTTTAACATTTTCATTCATGAATGAAAATTTGCGGTTATTCTCAATCGAAAAAAAAAAAAAACCTAAGCCCCCTGAAAACACGTGAAGAAGATGGAGACGCAGCAGCGCTGGCATTCCTTTCTAATTGTGCACATTGTAAGATGTTGCCCGGCTGCCTCACACTTGGCACATTTTGCCATTTTGCCTGTGCCACTCATGCACACCCCAGGACGAGAGGTGGCGCTGTCGCCACCAGTCTTGTCTCCTTTTCCCCTACTCACAGTGCAAAGAAAACACCCAATAAGGGCAAGAGAGCAAAATAAGCCCCGCCCCTTTCTGATATAAAAGGGTGTCTCATTTGGACCCGAGAGCTCAACTGACCTGTAAATACCAGAGGAAGCCATTTGAGGGCGATAAAGGCCACTGTCCACACTATTGTGGCAGCGCCATCGTGCTCCTGTTAAGTTCTTTTATGTTTTCTTTATTCCTGAATTAAACAGGTTTTGCCCGGTTGGCACCCCAACTATTTTGGCACCTACCTGTCCTGCCTTCACACTCGCCCACCCCCATGCCTGTCGTTCACACCTAACAAAAGTGCAGGACCCTGAAGTTGTGACACCGCTGAGATGTTTGTTTGTTTATTCTGTCCTCCCTGGCCATCGTACCTTACTTTTATTCTATATTAATTAGTGTTCCCCAATTCTATTTTTATATTTTGTGTTTTTTTTCTTTCTTCATCCTGTAAAGCACTTTGAGCTTCATTTGTATGAAAATGTGCTATAGAAATAAATGTTGTTCTGACGTCTCAATGCCCTCCACTACAGGAGTGCCCCCTAGTGGAATACACCTTTTGGGATTTTGCTGACACCTTTGAGGAAGAAAAGGGAAAAGGAAGAGTCGTAATGAGGAAAAAAAAAAAATTTTTTAGTTTATTAAGTAAGACTCATAATGACCCAACGAGGCTCCGCCCATTCTGATCCAGATGATACAAAAAGGGCCGCCCCTTGGGAGGAGTCACTTCATTTGGATCTTAGCCTTGAAGGAGGGCGGAGCTCCATCTCTCCGTCAAGTGGCTGTTGATTAAAAGGGGTGGCTCAAGCTGGCATGCCAACCTCTTACCTGGCCGCACTTGAGCCAGGGGGTGGCTACGCCATAGCAGGGTACTCTCATATTTACACCCACAGTGGGCTGATTTAGGATCACCGGTCACCCATTTCTGTGTTGTAGCAGGAAAGCCACAATGACACGGGGAGGATAATAACATGGCAAAAGAAAGAAACAACCAGCTAGATGGGGCAGCGGTTCATTCCAGGGCCACCGTACTGTAAATCAGCCATGATGTAGTGTGAGATCATTAGCCCCCAGAGCGGCAGTTCATTGAAGAAGAGCAGCGAGGATTCAGCCTCATTCATCCTGCATATTCAGAGAGTTTGGAGTGCCATCAATAATAAGAATGAGCTACCATTAAACCTGCACAATCCTGTTAAAATGCAGCCTGGCCATCTAAAAATGAATAATCTTGCTAAGAAATGCCAAAGAGATCAATCAGACATTTTAATTATTATTTGAAGAATGATAGGCCTGTCAGGAAATCCGCCGAGGCCGAGCGTGTAAACATTTTCAAAGGCAAGCGCCGGTAACAATGCCCGCCAACTCCGGCTTCACTCGCTGCCACCAACGCCGCCAACAACACTTCATTTTATTTTTTTTTTCTTCTTGCCCCTTTGCTCTCCACAGGAACTAAAACATATGAATATTCAAGAATGTGTTGCAAGATCAAAATTTCAAATGCACGGCTGCAGATTATTTAAAGAATGTAAAAATTAGGATTTCTGCTCGTCTTTATCAAGGACTGCTGGAGAAACCTTGAGCTTCAGAATAAAAGATATGGACCCTGAAGTGGAACGCGCCAAGCACATCCGGCCAGGGTGGACCGCGACACCTAATGTTGTCACACACATGCGCGTGGGAGGCAGCTAGAAGGACCAAAAGAAGGTAATTCCATGCCAGGCCACAGGGCCACAGGGTGGCGGGGTGCATTAAACCTTCCTCTTTAATCTCTGGCGGATCAGACACGGGAAATTCTGCCTGGGTCTGATGACGTCCTTTCCGGTTCCGCCCCCCCAATAACGTCACTTCCAGTTCCTAGCCCTATGATGTCACTTCCATTTCTGGGCCCAACGACGCCACTTCTGTTCCGTCCCCCCCATGACGTAACTTCCGGTTTCCCATCCCAAAATGACGTCATGTCGGTGTCTGGGACCAATGACACGACTTCCAGTCTCGGCCCCAGTAATGTCACTTCCGGTTTCCGGGCCCCATGACAATACACCCGCTGGCCCGCCATAAAGCCTCCTTCAGTTCTCAGCTCCTGTAGTGAACTCCATCTGTATGCTACTGCACCACCAACACTTCAACTCTGTAGCCTTATTCAGGTATACGGGTGGCTGCCCCAAACCTTTTCCTGTGTCAAGGTGGTTTATTTTTCACAATGTACAAATCCAGACGGGATACTTTTATCTCCACAACCCGTGATGTCAAAAGCAGAAAAGGTGAGGAGAAGTCAAATGTTTCCAAAGGACGCCCCCCTCTTCTTTCCGGTACAGTCTGGAGTGTGTCGGTGGAACCGTGTCGCCCCGTTCAGCCCCAAGAACCGTTGTGATGTTGGACATGAAGACCACTGGCCCTCTGGTTCATCCCAAAAGTGTTGGCTAGTGCTCGACTTCCTGCATGTCTTTGTGGGCCTGGCTTTGTGCAGAGGGGGCACAGTTGTGAAGTAAAACAGAAGAGGGTCTCACAAACTGTCACAGGAGGTGCACAAATGTCTTTGCAGCATTAACAGTACCCTGCACTGGAACTGAGGGGGCCTAGGCCTAAACCCTAAACAAACAGCCCCAGACCACCAAACCTTTCAGTAGGTACTAGGCACTATGATCGTGTTCTCCTGGTGTCCACCAATCCTGGTAATGATAATTCTTTACATTTATTTAGTGCTTCTCTAATTACTCAAAGCGCTTTTCATATTAAGTGGGGAGCCACTTCAACCACCATCAGTGTGCAGCATCCACCTACATAATGCAACAGCAGCCATTTTGTGCCAGAACTCTCACTATACATTAGCAGTTAGGTGGTGAAGTGGTGAGAGAGAGAGAGAGAGACACACACACACAGGGGATGATTAGGGGGCCAGATTGAGCAGACTGTCGTGGGCAGTTTAGTCAGGACATCAGAATACCCCCTACTCTTTACAAAGGATATCCAGGTATTTTTAATGACCACAGAGAGTCAGGACTTCGGTTTTTATGTCTCATCTGAAGGACGGCACTATTTTCACAGCAGGGTGTCCCCATCACTGCACTGGGGGCATTGGGATCCACATTCAGACCACAGGGTAACCGCCCCCTGCTGGCCTCACAAACACCTCTTCCAGAAGCAATCCAAGCTTTTCCTAGATGGTCTCCCATCTAAGTACTGGCCAGGCTGGACCAGGCTTAACATGAGGTGGAAGTGCAGGTCTGAAGTGCAGGTGGTGTGGCCTCCAGATTGGTCCATCAGCCCACTAGACAGTGAAGTGTGACACGGGATTCATCACTCCAGAGAACTCGTTCCCAAAGTCCAATTCGCATTCACATTTGTGTACATCTGCTCGGCTGTGGGAACCCATTTCATGAGTTCCCTGATGCACAATTCTTGAGCTGATGTTGCTTCTGGAGGCAGCCTGAACTCTTTGAGAATGACAGAGGACTGGGGTTTTAACCACACCACAGCACTCGGCAGCCACAGAGTGTGTGCTCTACCATAGATAGATAGATAGATAGATAGATAGATAGATAGATTGATAGATA
The DNA here is from genome assembly GCA_026402145.1 of Polypterus bichir lapradei. NCBI lineage: Eukaryota > Metazoa > Chordata > Cladistia > Polypteriformes > Polypteridae > Polypterus > Polypterus bichir. The sequence continues at coordinate 13,918,570 of JANRMT010062827.1, forward strand.
GATGTGAAAGGCACTATATAATAGACAATCATCTTCACAAAGGTGGCAAGATTGACCCAATCAATTCTCCTTTCATATTTATTACCTTACGTATGTATGTTACATTGGCATGTAATGGCTTTAGAAATTGGACAAATGACAACAATGCCCATTGCTGTGATACTGTGGGGCCCCTCCAGAGCCCAAACGAGACATCCTCAAATTTCACCCTTGGCCGTTCAGGGTGGGTGGCTCAGTTCTTTGTGCCTATGCCTGCCAGCCCCCCAGGTCCTGGCCTGACAGCTGCCTGCGTGGAGTTGCCAGTTCTCCCCATGCCTGTGTAGGTTGTTATCATCAATTCTGATCGCTCATTTACTAAGGACTTAATGATAAGGTTAAATGGTGACTTGTGACTGGGCCAGTGCCCATGACGGAGTGTTCTGCGATGAACTGGTGCCCAGTTCAGTGACGACTCCTGCCAGGCTGCTTTACCTATATGTTTGTGGAGGTGTCTGTATACATACAGTAGACGCACACAACAGTACTTCGTTGCTTATTACAAGTTTATATCCCTGTTCCTTTGTGCCTGTTGGTAAATTAATTTGAATTTCTCCATTGGATTAATAACGGTTAGCTAATCTAATATTCTTGCATCTATTTCTTTGACATCTTGTAAAAAACACTTTGAGTTTCATTCTTTGTATGAAAATATGCTACAGTAATAAATGTTATTGTTGTCATATTGGATTATATTTTGGGACTTGTTGGCTTTGGATTACCTTTTAAGCAAGTCCTCTCTTGCCTTACTTTCACTTTTTGTACCTTTTAACTAAATATCACGTCCTTCCCAATTAGTGTTTTTATTTATTTTTTTTACAGCTCCTCTTCCTTGAAGGGCATTTTTGATTTATTTGAAACTTTTAGAATACTTTAAAACATTGAAAGGCCTGTATAGGCCAAAGCCTGCCTGTAGACGTGGGAGCTCATGCTGACTGGCATTGTCACATTTGAGTATCTATTTCTATTTCGTCTCCTTTTTGTTCATTTTTGATACTTTAGTTACTTTTTTATATAGATACTGTCATGCATTTATATGATTTGCCTTATTATGTATTTAACATGAATATTATTTGATTTTGTCATTATTTAGTTCCAATGGTATACCTGTATATTGTTGTGGTCGACTTGGGGTTGTGCCCAGCCGGGATGCCTGGAAGGACAGGGAAAGGGACTATACCTCCCCCAGACCATGAGAGGGAAGCCGCCCTGGCTTGTATGGGGGCCACGGGGCGTCCGGAGGAGTGAGAAGTCCTGGATGTCAGCACTTCCGCCACACCCGGAAGTGCTGCTGGAAGGAATACCAGGGACACTCGGGAGTGCTTCTGGGTGGATATAAAAGAGGCCGCCTTTCTCCAGTCAAGGGCCGGAGTCGGGAGGAAGAGGACAAAGCTTGGGAAAGAGAAGCAGAAGAAAGGAAGGTCTATTGGAAGGCCCGCACTTTAAGGGTGTTTGGTGCAGGGGGCACTGTGTGCTTTGCGGGACTTTATTGAGGACAAAACTGTAAATAAATATGTGAGTGTTGGAACTATCAGTGCCTGCCTGTCTGTGTCTGGGCTGAATCTCCACAATATTTGTTCTGTTGCTTGTGATTTGTGGGTGGAGCCTTTAAGAGGCATGGCCACCCTGACCTCATCATTAGGGGGCTGGCTGCTTTCAATTTTTAATAAATTTGCAAACCTTTCTGAAAACTTGTGTTCACTTTTGTTATTATGGGTTATTGAGTGTAGACTGGCGGGCACACACAATAAAGTGTGTACAAAGTAAAGGGGTCTCATTGTTTGCGAGCCCACTGCATTTTATTGCAATATCATATCATTGCAGTGTAACTAAACCACTGCACCATGTGAAGCCCTCCCGTTCTCTAGGTGGTTAGCGTGTCAAAGCTGATAAAGTCCTCTTCCTCTTCTTCTCCTTTTGGCTGCTCCCGTTAGGGGCTGCCATAGCGGGTCATCTTTTTCCATCTCTTCCTGTCCTCGTCATCTTGTTCTGTTACACCCATCACCTGCATGTCCTCTCTCACCACATCCATAAACATTCTCTTAGGCCTTCCTCTTGTCCTCTTGCCTGGCAGCTCTATCATTAGTACCCTTCTCTCATTATACCCAGCATCTATCCTCTGCACATGTCCAAACAAACGCAATCTTGTCTCTCTCGACCTGAGCTGACCCTCTAATGTCCTTATTTCTTAATCTTGCCCATCCTTGTCACACCCAATGCCAATCTTCACATCTTCAACTCTGCCACCTCCAGCTTTGTCTCCTGCTTTCTGGTCAGGGCCACCATCTCCAGCGCATGTAAGATAGCTGGTCTTACTACCGTCCTGTAGACCTTCCCTTTCACTCTTGCTGATACCTGTCTGTCACAAATCACTCCTGACACTCTTATCCACCAACTCCATCCTGCCAGCAACTCTCTCCTTCACCTCTCTTTGATAAAGCCCTCCATATTCCTTTATTTCCTTTTGAACAACAGGACGCTTTTCCAAAGCAGCTCTGGTTTAACGGCCCCTGTCCTCCCTTGCATGTTAATTTCCATTGGCTTTCCAAAAAGAGAGGCGGAGGTCCAACGTGTTTCCATCTGCTTGGGAGCTTCGACATCCCGCATTATCCTTCCGTCCCAGTGTTGCCTCAAAGTGAAATTTTGCTGACAATATCTTGTCTCCCCCTTTTGAGCCGCCGCTGAAAAGCTGCTGAATTCCTTCCTGATTTCTCCAAATAGGGCAGGAATGGAAGACCCTGGGAAAGCCTAAACCTTTTGGCACCTTTAATCAGATCCTCAAACTGCACCTCTTTACACTCACATTAAGTTCTATGCAAACACTCGGCTTAAATAGCGTGTGTGAAATGTGCTCATGAGGTTCAGGGCCCATCGGAGACATAGAGACAAAGGGCTGGCATTCATACGCGTTCAGGAAGTTTGACGCATTTGAAATTTCCACCATTCTCAATGTTTGCTTTTTTTTCCTCCCCTCCATATAATGTATACGCGTATTGTTCTGCTTGTGTATGCTGACCTTGCCAGATGCCATGTGTACAAAACTCCTCTTTTCCTTAATCAAACAAGTGGCTTCGTAAGCCAGGATGGCACGCGGCCATCTCTGGCTAGCAAATGATGCAAGGCCCAGACAGACAAGCCAAGATACCTCTGAGCTGTGCCAGCCAAAGGAACGCCAAGCATGACTCACATAATGGTGCACTATGCCATAAAACTAAGGGAGCCTGTTAGAAAGCCTACCATTTTCAGAAGGGTCTCGGTTCCCTCGGTTCTTCCTGTAGAGATATTCTTCCATCTGCGGGATTCCCAAGTGCTTCCCAACGGGTGGTTTAACAGCACTTTTTAAAGCTGGTTGTGTCCAAAGCAAAGTCTGGGCGGCGCGTTTAGTCTGCTTACTGGACCTGGAGGGGCTGCCGATCACGGGTGTCAAACTCAGATTGCGGTGAGGTGCAGGCTTTCATTCGGCTTATCTTCTTAATTGGTAACCAACAGCAATAGCTTCTTTGGCTCTCATTTCAATTACCTTCGATTTTCAAGATTCAGAACCCTTCACACCACCTTCATCGCTAAGAAGGTGCAATCACTCTGAATGGGGAGAATTTAGAGTCGGCTAATTTGTTTGAACAGAATGATTATCTATAAAAATGTTATATTATTATGAACAATTCTGCACATCCAGTATCTGACACTCCAACACTGAGGACGATCAGCCAAAAAATCATTCAGTGGAAGTGGGTGAAGAAACAATATGGGGGCTCCTTTACAGCAACAGCAGTATGTCTACATAGCACCTCACTGGGACTGGGACTGATAATGCAGACATTTTATTTTCTTTCTTTTTAAACATTCTGATGTGTGCACACACACACACACACACACACACACATATATATATATATATATATATATATATATATATATATATATATTGTAATGGACAGCCGGGTCCCATGCCTGGTCGGGACGACCCTGCTGTATATGGCCCGGGGGAGCAGCCATGGACTTCTCAGTACCTCCCCCGGAACGCCTGGTGGCAGCCTCCCTGGTTGATGATGCCTCAGTTTCCTGCAGGGTTTCATGGGAAATGGAGTTCTCCCCAACCCTGTGGGGACCCAGGATGGCCGCCAGGGAACGAGACAGATAATTAAGCCCAGCTGGTTTAAGCATCAGGCCCACACGGGAGTGCAATTGGGAACAGGTGAACAAGCAACAGGAGCACTCCCGGGAGGGCCATAAAGGAGCCAGCAACCTACACTCTGGCCAGAATCGGGAGGAAGAGGACGAGGTTGCCTGAGAGGAGTGGTGGTGCCAGCGGAAGGATTGCTGTGTGTAAAGTAAGGTGCTTTGGGACTGTGTTATACCTGTGGGGTTCACGGGGAAGACGTGCCCCACAGGGGAAGAGTGTTTGAACTGTTTAAGTGTTTGGGACTGTGTTGGGCCTGTGGGACACGGGGAAGACGTGCGCCCACGGGTGAAGAGAAAATAAAAAGATTTCTGTTCAATTTACACGTGCCTCAGTGTGAATCTGTGCCGGGTCGAGCGCTTTATATAGCGCCTTATTCACTATATATATATATATATATATATATAGTAGCAGATAGAGGCGTGGTCCACCTCTAACACCCTCAGGTAACACTCTGAACACCAGGTGAAAGTATAATACTATTATTTTTTATTTTTATACAGAGCACAAAGCACCCTCCACTCTACACTCACAAATCACAAATAAATCAACCACAACAACACTATTCTCTTTCCTCCTCGCCAAGGCACTTCGCCCTCCTACCTCCCAGCTGAGCTCAGTGTCTGGACTGGTCCTTTTATAGCCGCTGACCCGGAGGTGTTCCTGCCCAATCAGTCCACAGTCCCTTATTCCTTCCGGGTCAGGGTAAACAGTCCTTTTCTTCAACCCGGGAGCACGTCGTTTCTTCCTGTCACGTGGCCGTGACGCACTCCCGGGTCATAGGGCACATAAGAGCCCACAAGCCCCGCCTACAGCAACTCCCTGTGGCCCCCAAGGTATCCAGCAGGGCTGTGTATAAACACTACATAGTCCATGATGCCCTGCTGGAACTCGGGGCACGATCATGCTGTCGGGAGAGCTCCTCCTGGCAGCCTGGGGGTGAGGGCCAGAGTAAAATGCCGGCAATCCACCACAGTATATATGTATATATATATATATATATATACACACACATACACTAGCCGACCTCCATGGCTTCGCCTGTATAGAAGTGAAACAGGACAGTGAGGAGGGTCCTGCCCAGCTCTCTACACCTGACGTCACTCTTCCCCCTCCCCTTGGCCCGCAGCCTCTGTCTCAGATTAGCACAAATATATCACTCCTGCAAGCGAACTATGATTCTTAGTGCGATGACAGAAGTCGCAAAATCAACTGGAATGTTCAAGAAAATTCTAGAAAAAAACACAATCTAAATCCGTTAAGTAGTTCTCTCATGAAAAGCGGATAGACAGACAGAGAGACAGACAGACGTTGGATTTGATATATATAGAGAAGATATAATTTACCTATTTATGTATTTATTTACAGTATTTAAAGAGCTTCCGTAAAAAGCCAAATTTCTTTCTGGGGAGAAAAAAAGTTCTATCTATCAATCAGTCAATCAATCAATTAATCATATAGTGCCTTTCATGTCTATCTATTATATAGTGACTTTATCT
>JANRMT010062827.1:13926294-13953929 GCA_026402145.1 Polypterus bichir lapradei
ACACTGACTTCCTATTTCCACTCACTTCCTACTTCCTGTCACACTGATTTCTTGTTTCCTGCAGCAGCAGCAGGATTTTTATGTTAGGGTTACAAAGGCTTGCTAAACAATTAGAACTTCACTGGCAGTGCCAGGACGCTTACAATAAACAGTAAACCAGTAGGTGTCTTCAGCAAAAATGATCAGGATATGAGTTTGTCCAAGCCACCCGAGTCAGCGCCAGTAGTTCACCCCCTAATAGGATACGAGGGCTCGAAGTTATTCTTTTTCACAAAAAATCAAAGAAATGAGGATCGCTAACATAAGCATGTGGAGTGTCATTTTATGCTGTTTTAAGGTTGCTGATCATGAATGTGATCATATTTTCAATATTTGTTTTTTTACTGGTGGTCCTAGCCCTCTAACAGCTACTCCCACAAAGATAAAAATGACAAATTTCAAACATAAGCATTTAGGCTGTCATTCTGGACTACCGTGAGGTTGGTGATTCCGAATACGAGGTTATTCTTTGATCTAGCTTTCTATGGTCCTCTATCAGAGGGTGACAAATGACAAATTTCTATTACAATCGAGAATACTTAGACATTAAACAATTAAAGCACACATTTTAATATTTCAAATATTTGCCCCAGCTATTCTTATTTATTACATACTTCTACCTCATGAAGTACATTTCTGATGAACACCCTAAATTACAGCGGTTTATTCTTTGACTTTTTCATGTTGAGAACATTAGAACATGAAGCCTCGACCCTTTGTATTTTATATCAGTTAATTTATGGTGAGTAACATTTAAACAATTAAAATGGCTGCTCGCTACAGTAATTCAAATAGATTTTGTCAGGTTTGCACAACACATATTTATTGAAAGAAGTGCATGTAATATAGTGAAATAAGGTTGAAGCCACCATATAAATGCCACCAAAGTTAAAGCAGCCTCACAGGAAAAAGATGCTTGGGTTTCAGCATATGTACAGTATATGTGGGAGACCTTAAATGCACAGAGTCAACCAAACTATTGTGTACCACCTTAAAAGCAGAATTCCACCACATTATGAATTGCCACCCTAACAGCACCAGTCCACCACATTATGAAGTTCTGCCTTAAAAACACAAGTCCACCACATTATGAACTGCTGCCTTAAGAGCATAAGTCCACTACACTACAAAGTGCCGCCTTAAGAACACAAGTCCACCACATTATGAAGTTCTGCCTTGAAAACACAAGTCCACCACATTATGAATTGCTGCTTTAAGAGCACAAGTCCACCAAACTATGAACTGCCACCTTTAGAACACAAGTCCAGTACATTATGATTTGCTACCTTAAGAGCACAAGTCCACCACAGTGTAAAGTGCCACTTTAGCAGCACAAGTCCACCAAGTTGTAAAGTTCCACCTTAAGAGCACAAGTCCACAACATTATGAATTGCCGCCATAAGAACATAAGTCCACTACACTATAAAGTGCCGCCTTAAGAGGTCAAGTCCACCACATTCTGAAGTGCTGCCTAAAGCACAGAAGTCCACTACACTATAAAGTGCCACCTTAAGATGGCTATTTAAGATGATTCTGTATAATGTCACGTTCAACAGGTACATTATGATGCGAGATTCATTAGTGGTGAAATTTAAACTCTGCTTCAGCAGCAGTGCTTTAATTATAGAAAACTGTTTGGGATCAAAGGTACATTTTATTACATCGTAAACACATTACTGCCTTTTAATAAAATAATGCACAAATATTCTTAGGCTGTTTTGTATCAAAAGCTGCATAAGAGGCTTTTCTTTTCAGCAAGCAAGCAGAAAAGTGACTGGTAGATATGGGGTAACATCTGCTCTCTTGTTCTTTTATTGCTTATTTTAGCAATAAATAGATAATTAAGGTACATATACTTTTGTAGAAGTAGCATCTGGTCTATTGTTCCTTGTCCACACACAGGTAAATAAAAACAATCCATTTGAAATCACGCAGAAAATTACCTAAAATATGAAACCCAACATTTCTGGAAATTGTGCTGCCAACGTCTACTGCGTATTCGGCGATGTTTTTAAGGCAGGCGTTGCCTGAAGTCGCTATATGATTCTTGTGATGTCTGCACTTCTTGCTGAGACATCACTACAGACAACACCTCAGCTCACATTCAGATGTTTAGTGTAGCAGATCATTTGAACATCATCTATTCGGTCCACATTCTCAAATCTCTTTAATAAAGAAAGAATTCCAGAGATGACATCTCCAGTGAAGAGCTCAGTTCTCATCATCATCAGTAGATCGTTATGGTTACGTCTTACATCGAAAAAGCACAAAGGTTTATTTTAGTAGAAACTGGGAAATGAAGCATAGTCAGACACTGAGCAGAGCTCATAAACCAACAAGACGATCCTGTGTTTCACCAAAACTCTCCTTGCAAACTAAGAAGTCACAAACCAACTAAATTAACTCAGAAAACCAAGTCAAACCAAAAAACAAATCACGCTGCACATGACGGTTGTCTTTTCCCAATCTCAGATGACATGGTGGTGACCTTATAGTACGTTGTTCCACTGGCAGTGCTCACCTGTATGCATAGTGACAACAGACGCAAGGACCACCGCATGGTGACACCCTAGGAGTGCACAGTCAGATCCAGCATTTACATTTATTCACTTAGCAGATGCTTTTGTCCAAAGCATCTTACAAAGGAGGTCAACGTAATCTGAGGACATTTTTAGTAAACAAGTGTTAAAGAATGAGGTGACAAAGTCACAAGTGAAGAGCGCAGAACAAAATTCAAGCGAGTGACACTTTCTTAGCTGGAAGAACCTCTCAAAGCCGTTATCAGTTTGACCGAAATTCACAGAACAAGAGAATCTTCAAACGCTTCTTCAACACACGGATGGAAGGTGGGCGGCTCATTCCACCAACAACAAGCTACAAACGAATAGAGTCTGATTTGATGGCAGGCAGAAGTGGCATCAGCTGACAGATGCCTTTCAATGGCAGACCCGAGTGGGCGAGAAGAAGCACCTCACGAGTGTCTCCATATACATAGATGCTGACCCATCGACTACTCTGTAGACGAACACCAAGGATCTCAACTTAGCAAGTGGTCGTTATGCACATGCTGACAAAACTGATCACCACAAGTGAAGAGCTCAGAACCAAACTACAAGCGAGTTACACTTTCTAGATTACAAAAACTTAACAGCTAATGTCAGTTAGACAGAAATTCACAAAACAAGACTATGTCTACAAACATTTCTTAAGACCATAGAGGGAGTCCAGCAGCCAGAAGCTATGCGTGAGAAGAGTCTGGATTGAGATTTGATACCACGTAGAGATAACACCTCCAGACACCATTCATCATCAGACCTGAGAGGTCAAGAAGGAGTACAGAACCTCACAAGAGTCTCCATACACAGTGGAACCTTGTGTCTCAACCGTAATTCGTTCCAAAACTCTGGTCACAACCCAATTTGGTCATGACCTGAAGTAATTTCCCCCATGGGATTGTATGTAAATAAAATTAATCCATTCCAGACCGTACAAACTGTATGTGTGAGACGTGTGAATCTCTGTCTTGTACCCTAAAACACGAGTGTGTGGTCGTGAACAGATACAAAAGTTTGGCAAACTTTTTGGTCGTAACCCGATTTGTACGTGTTCCGAGACGTTCGTGACCTGAGGTTACACTGTATATTGTGACGTGTGTGTCTCTGTCTTGTACCCTAAAAAAAAAAAAAAAGTCATGGGACTATAAAGGTTGAGAAACGCTGATGTGATGGGCTAATTGCACTGGCCACATGGAGTAGCGCCGATCAAAACAAACCCTAAAGGGTCAGAAAACATATCAGACCCTGTGAAACAATAAGGATGATAGTGAGAGATTTATTACTGCTGCTAGTTTTGGCAATTTCTAGGAGATTAGGATCTTATTGTTTTCCTAAAATCCTCAGTCATAAGTACAGATCGCCTCAAATCGGTCAGCCGTAAATCAACATATGACTGCATTTCAAATCTATAATGCTGCTTGTAATGCATGGCAAGGCTGGCGTTTGTGTCACTAAGAAATCTTTGGTCTATTAGAAAAGTAAAAACAGCAAGAAATATGAGGATCTTCAATTCAAACATCAAAGCAGTTTTTATTGTATGGTGCAAAACCCTGGAGGATGACCACAATTCCAAAGCAGAGGATCCAAACCTATCAAGCCTATCAAAACCTATCTTTAAACATACAGTGGCCTGGGAAAATACAAAATGATGAACTGTGGTGGAAAGCAGGACAAGAGCCAGTCGCCAAGCAAGTCCAGAGGAGAAAGTGGAGCTGGACAGGCCAACCCTCAGGAACCCTGCTTCTAACATTACCCTGCAGGTCCGGATCTGGTAATCTCCCTTTAGGGAAAAGAGGCAGACTAAGAAAAACCTGGAAGGCACCAGCTGGACAGCCCCAAGCCGAACTTGCTGGAGATGTGGCATCTGTTAGAGTCCAACTCCTTTATGTTTGGTGTTTTCTGTTTCAATGCCTCTGTTTTTAAAATGTACGCATTTTTCTTATGTTTATTATGTTCATTTATGTTTTAGTTATACATTTTGTCAGTATGCAGTTTAGAGTCCATGTATGGTCACATGTTCTGTTATATGCCTTGTACTTTGTGGGTGGAGCTAAAAGAGGCAGATCCACAATGATGTGAGCACTGAAGGCCCGCCCTCAGCTTTTATTGCTGCATTCATGCTAAGAAGTCATGATGCAAAATACCTTTGTTGTCACTGTACAATCAAAGATCGTTTGGATCAAGCCTATAGATGCCTTAAATAAAAGTATATAAAAGCAGACAATAAACTAAGTAAACATTAAACTATGAGAAGCACAGTTACCATTAACAGTTCCAAATATGCACCGAGTAAAAATAAAGGTAAACATGTAAGCATAAATAGAGAAATAATAAATGAAGTCACAGCGAAGATTACAGTCGATGTAATGGTCATGTGTTCCACATGGGTCAAGTATGTGACTATGTGTGGTTGATTTTCTTAATAAATCTCTCTATTATAAAAGAAAATCTTGAGATGAGATGAGGCAATTGCCAAGAGATTTTTTTCAAGTCCTGCCCTCCTCTCAACCATTTCTGGTTCACAGCCCACAACCGCGGTCCTCTCAACTCTCATTCGTGTGAATGTTTTTGTCAGACACAGTTCCTGCGCTCTCAGCTCTTATAAATTTTTATGTTTGCCTCACTTTACGTTCCCAATAAAAGAAGACTTATTATGTCCAAATCTTAATGAAGAATTTCATCCCGAAGGGTTATCAACAGAAGAAATGAGTACACAGGCAATCCTAGCACTGAGAACTGATGAAGTCAAACAAATTAACGCACAAATTGTTGATCGGTTACACGGCAGATTGTTTAAATGCGTATCAACAGACTCTGCTGAAACAGTTGGTGGTGATCGTGCAGAAGATGAAAACATCAACTTAAAATATCACAAAGAGTATCTAAAACCATTAACACCATCCAGTCTTTTTCTGCACAAATTACTGTAGAAAGAAGGATGCATCGTAATGTTATTGCGTAACATGGGCTATGCAATAGGACAAGATTAGTTGTGTGCAAAATTGGTCAAACAATTCTGACATGTAAAATTTAAACAGGCGACAAGAAAGGTAATGTAGTACATCTTCAGGGGATAACATTAGACACCAAAGGAGATCTTGATATGCCATTCTTATTAAAACATTTACAGTTTCCAGTTAGAATAGCTTTTGCTATGACAATTAACAAATCAATGGGACAAGCATTTGAAAAAGCTGTTTTACTTATTAGAGAGAAAGAAACGATATTCACTCACGAGCAGTTATTCGTTGTGCTGTCACGATGTAAGCCCAAACACAGAATCAAAATTCAATGCGATATTGATGAAAAGTTAATTCCAATATTGTTTTTACTGAAGTTTTACAGTAAAAGTGTAAGTTTAAAAAGTATTTGCGCATTAATTTCAAAGCCAAACAGAACTAAAATGTATAACGCAACGAATACCTCTAACGCACCATGAAACATAATTTTCATTCAATTTATTACGTTTTACTATTTTTTTATTATGGTTAATTACTAACTGTAATGTAAAATAATTAGGTCTATTATGCATATGTAACAATTCCCATGAAAATAAGAATCTGTTTGAATTGTACATCCGCTTCACCATACACGAGCGGCAGAGCCGTGAAGTAGCTAGCATGTAGTACAGGCATGGGGGTTGGCGAGCAAAGCGAGTAGGGGGCAGAGCCCCCTAGTAATCTCATTGATAAAGTTCATGCTCTAGCCAAAGGGGCTATGGTTCCTTTCCCCTCAAGGTCATTTTTGTGTATTTTATAGATGTTTGGACTTTATTAAGTTTGTTTTAATCTTTGATGTCAGTCCCTTATTCTGGGACTAGTAGGCTAAATCCTCCCTGTGGAGTGTGAAGGTCCGACTGCTTGGGGTGAGGCCAATTCTAGGCAGGCAGGGAAGGCCTGGCCTGGCTTGCTGAGCCTTTAGGAGGCCTCACACCCTCTTGGCTATAGAAGTGAACTCATATCAGAACATGGAGCTATGGACTAAACATGGAGCTATGGGCTAAAGTAAGTAACTAAGCATTTTAAATTTAGATTTGCTTTCTGAAGTGCTTGAAATTGTGGTTGCCATGCCAATTCAGTGTCTTCTTTATAACTTACTTGAGACATTTCAGTCCCCCTTTTTCAGATGGTCATAGTACAGACACAGCATTAAGTGGTGCTACAAATGACATTTTAATATCTTCTGAAGTAGGAAATGTCACAGTAATCACGTTTGTAGACTCAAGAGCAGCCTTTGACACCATTGACCACTCTGTTCTGTTACACAGGCTGGAAAATGATATTGAGATCTCAGCACCATCCCTGTGTGGTTTGCTCCATATTAATCAAATTGATTTTAGCATGTGGAGAAATTACAGATCATTATGTTCTGAATTTGAATATGATGTCCCTTAGGGCTCAGTTACCATTACTGTTTTCACTTTACAGGCCTTCCTGTGGGAGAAACCATTAGCAAATATGATATCTGGCTACACGTGCGTGCCGATGATACTCAGCAATACCTTCCCTTCAGGACAAATGACGTTTCCTATGGTGTCCTTAATGATTTGTGTCAGTCAGTTGAAAGATTGTATGGCCGATTAGCTACCTGTCTTTGAGGTAAAATGACAGCAGACAACAGTGGCCTCCTGTTACTTTTGAACTTCTGCGTTCATTTTATTGAACCAGCATGTAACTTGGGCATCATGTTTCACAACAGTCTATTGTTTACCACAGACATCCACAGGGTTTAATCTCAGCTTTGATGTCTAGGTGTCATACATATTCTCAGGGAGCATGCATCCCCTGCTGGATAATATAGGAAAGTCAGGATGTGTTCACAGTATGGAGAATGCAGAGAGGCCAATTCATGCATTTACTTCAAGTACATCTGACGGTTAACAGGCTGTTCTGTCTTCAGTTAGTAGAAAATGCTGCTGCAGGAATCTTCATTACAGCTAGGAAGTCTGGCCATGTAACCCCTGTCCTTACGTCCTTACACTGGCTTCCAGTTAAAGCTGATGACCCATTACGTGATCTCTAGTTGTGAGGTATGTAAGACCTGCTGACTGATGTTGCTGAATTTGCCACCGCACATTGTCAGTCGACACGACAGAAAAACTCTGGACAAGTCAAATTATGCAACTGCACGCTGACCACCCAGCACTACCGTGCTCACCTCTTTTTTCTCACTCTTAATAGTGTGCTGTTTGATGGAGCTGGTGCTCTATGAAGGGTCAATTCAGCCTCCACTTCTGCCCTTTTTTCATTCTGTTGTGGTACATAAAATGTGAAACATCAGACAGACGGCTTCTCTTCTATTTGTGAGATCCGACACACCCGCATTCCTTATTTTTTGTCACCGCATTACATTCTCTGCATTGTACTTCTGGATGAGCATTCATTGGTTGACAGCTGCCATGCACACAGAGCCCACCCCTATGACTTAAAACAAAAGCAGACCTGTTAGAGGGACAAGCTGTGGATTAGATGGAGTGAGTTGCAGGGTATGTAAAATTTCACGACTGAAGGCAACATACTAAGATAATGTAAATAAAGGCTAAGATTAAAAATCACTGCGCTTTAGGTCCAACTTCAAAATTCTTCTTCCACTTATATTAACAGTCATTATAAAAAATATTCACACTTGTAGAAGTTCTCATTTTTTTTAAAGGAACAATGCTTTTAAAGCATTAAAACGATTTTGAATGAGAATAGGCCATTCAGCCCAACAAAGCTTGCGGTCCTTTACGCTTTATTCCTCCATAAAAACACGACCGAGTTCTGAAGGTCCCTAAAGTCCTCCTGTCTACCACACTACTTGGTCACTTACTCCAAGTGCCTGTGGCTCTCTGTAGGAAGAAAAACTTCCTAATGTTTGTGTGAAGTTTACCCTTAACAAGTTTCCAACTGTGTCCCCCCTGTTCTTGATGAACTCATTTTAAAGTCCCCATCTCGATCCAATGCACTAATTCCCTTTATCATTTAAAACACTTCAGTCAGGTCTCCTCTTTATCTCCTGTAAAGGCCCAGCTATTTTTTAATCTTCCCTCAAACCTCATCCCCTGTAGCCCTGAATCAGCCATGACGCTCTTCTCTGGACTTTTTCCAGTGCTGTTATGTTTTTTTTTGTAAAATGAAGACCAAAACTGCACACAGGACCCCAGATGAGGCTTCAGCAGTGTGTTATAAAGCTTGAGCAGAACCTCCTGAGACGTGTACTACACACATCCAGACGCTATATAACCTGACATTCTGTTAGCTTTCTTCATGGCTTCTGAACACTTTCTGGCAGTTGATGGCAATTGCGTTCATTTTTATACAACACTGAATCCCAGTGGATTTAATTTGGCTTTTTTGAAACCACCACAACAAAGACTCTTAAAAGTCAAAGTCCAGGATGATACTAAGAATATGCTGTTCCAGTCATCTTCTGTCCAATGGCTCTTTTGCCCATTCTAACCTTTTCTTTTTATTTCCTGTCTCACATATGGCTTTTTCTTTGAAACTCTACCACTAAGGCCAGCAAACCCGAGTTATCTTTTCACTGTTGCAGAGGACACTGGTTTATAGCCTGTATTCAAGGAAGATGCCAACTGAGGCCTGTAAGGTGTTTGTTTCTCTTATTACAAGCTCTGATGTCCTTTACCTCTTACACGGTTGTCCATCTGGACCTTCGCCTTCTTTTTTCATTGTGGTCAGATTCAAGTTATCCTCTTCTCTCAAGACAGTAATGGACATGCCTTTGTATGAAAGTTTTAATGTGTTCATTCATTCCTTAAAAAAAACACAGAGTGGCATGTTTCTTGAGAAAGCTGTTTCATTTTGTTCAATTTTGAACCCGGAACTGAACTTTAGGAATACCAGGACCTTTCAGCCCTTGGGGGTTTATGGTCATATTGACAGGTTTCAGTGGTGCTAATGCAGTTCCACAGGTTTCTCTAATAACCAATTAGCATTCAAACATGACTAATTAAGGGTAAGCTAAGAGAGTTGTCCACTAGGATACTGAAATAACGGCAAATGAAAATGTGGCTCTGCAGCCATATGTGGATAATAAAGTAAAAATCAGTCATTCCAAGCCATTATAGCCATTAACACAAGGAATGTCACGGCTGTATTTTAACGGTATCTTCTTAAAACAAAGATATCCATCTCTCTATTACAAAAAAATCTTGGAAGGTTGGAAGGAGACGAGACGTGATTTTCTCACAGAGACACTTTCACATCCCACAAGACAAGACTTTGTGCCAAGAGATTTAACCATGCCTGGGGCCGGAAATAAAAGACAAAGAGTAGATAACAAAGTAGAATGTTGTAAGGAATTCAAAAACGTTGGCACGGTACACATGCAGAGCAGGTTAGAGATTATGAAAGTACTAAAATTTGAAAGTCTCCAAAAAATGATAGTAAAGATCACATTAGCACAAACAACCGGAAATTATTACTCAGTGAAATAACAGAACAGCGAAAAGAGATTTAATATATTGTTCGGATTTAAACTTTAAGTCGGAGACTTGCAGATCGCCTAATTTGTGTTGCCATCAGGAAAAAGTAGTGTTTCTTTCCAATGAAGAGGCGTACCCGCGAGAATTAAAAGATTTGTTATTTGGTGAAAGTGAAATCCCGCAAGAGAAAATTTCAGGCCCCTTGAGACAAGACTTTATGCAAAGAGATTTGCAAAAGTCCTGCCCACATAACCACGCAAACGGTTCAATCATTTCTCAATTGTGTAAATGCTACTGTCAGACACAGTTCGTGTAAAAAGAAAGAAACGATATTCACTCACAGGCAGTTATACGTTGCATTGTCACAATGTAATTCCAAACACGGAATCAAAATTCAATGCAATATTGACAAAAAGTTAAAAGCGAAAAGAGATCAAGTATATGGACATAGGTAATATGACAGAAGTATGTCTATATTGTTTGGCTTTAAACTTTAAGTCGGAGACTTGTAGATCGTCTAATTCGTGTTGCCATCAGGGAAAAGTAGTGTTTCTTTCCAATGAAGAGGCATATCCGTGAGAATTAAAAGATTTGTTGTTTGGTGAAAGTAAAATCCCGCGAGAGAAATCACTTCTCATTTGTGTGAATGCTATTGTCGGACACATTTCTTGTAGAGAGAAAGAAACGATATTCACTCACGGGCAGTTATACGTTGTGTTGTCACAATGTAATTCCAAACATGGAAGAAAAATCCAATGCAATACTGATGAAAAGGTAAAAGCGAAAAGAGATTAAATATATGGACATAGGTGATATGACAAAAGTGCGCCGTGTGAGATGCAGATCACGCGGCACGGCAGCAGAAGCAAGCCAGCAGTTGATCGAGCAAAGAGGAGGTAAAAAAAACTCTATGTGTTTCCCATTGTATCACCGTTTAAAAGGGGGTCTCAGAGAAGCGACCGTGTTTCCTTGGGGAGCGTTCAGCACCCTCTTCACAATGCAAGTGGCAGAGAAAAGATGGGTTGGCAAGCAAAGTGAGCAGGGGGCAAAGCCCCCTAGTTTCTATCAAAAACATGAACATTTCTAGGGGACTTCTAGAGTGCATCAAGATGTTAGCTTTATACCTTATGGGAGTCGGTAGATTCTGGTGCAGTTTATATTAAATAAGTGAATCCTAATGCATCAGGTGTGACTTGGGTTTAGGGTGTGAAGATGGCAAACGTAGCCACAAAGCGTGAGTGAGGTGGAAGCCGCTGATTATATTCACAACTTATACAGTTAAATCAACTCCTCTTGTCAAGCTAGTTATGCATCTTTCATATGAAAATTCTTTCCCACATTCTAAGGATAAAATCTGCAATCTACATGCAAGCCCATTTTCCTGCAAGTGCGCAATGCCAAGGATGAATAGAAACAACTATTTAAATATAGCTCTTAGAATTTGAATATTAATGAATTCAATTACCTCTGGATGTTGAGTTTTTCTTTTTCTTTTTCTCAATAAATAGAAACTAGATGTACAGGAAATTACTGTGGAAATGGAGACTATTATTTTTTTTTCAGTTCCCACTGTCCCCCCACCTACCCCTCACACACAAAAAACTCTGAAGAACTTTTCAGTAATTTGGTAAAATCAATGGTAAATTAATATTAAAGTAATTCTAATCTAAATAAGATATATCTCAATCACTAAACAGTCATGGGCTCACCGTCATAAGCTCAATTGCTAGGATGATACAAAGGCTGGCGATTTCTCCTGTTAACATCAACCACTGAAGAATGAAGATTTAGGTCAGAAGTTAACAGACGGGCCCAAAGGGGTCTCATACAGACTGGTGTGACCACAGCCCTCCAAACCCCAGACACCATACTACACTGACACAAAGTCCTAGGATCTAAAAATGATTTATTATCAACAAAGCCTTCATAATGGGTGTCCAAACACACAATTCCTCTTTTATTTCTTTCCTTCCTCTCCTCCACACCTCCAGGTGAGCTTTGTCCTCCTTTCCTTCTGAGTACGACTTGCCCAGATATGGCACTGCAGTTCCTTTTATCTTGAACCTGCTAAGTCCCAGACAGCAGGGATCACATATCCCTGTAGCACCCATGGCACACGACAAAGCTGCTCTATTGGACTCCAGTTCCCAGCATGCTTTGCCAGTGTCCTCACTGGTAGCATCACCCAGAAAAGCTGCCTTCTATTGTGTCGGAGGAGCCCAGGTTGTCTCCCCAAGTCCTTCCATCTTACTAGCCTTCCGGCCGGGTAAGGGATTGGTACCTATCTTGACCGGGATGCCCACACATGCGAGCTGTCCATCACACTTTACATTACCCATTTTGCTTTGCTTTGGTACTCAAGTCCTTTGCTTAAGAGGCAGCAGGCAGACACTCTTTGAAGCCTAAAGCAGGCCTCTGGAGCTGGGAAGTTAGCCCATCAGAGTGAGGTTCTTTCCAAGCAGGCAAAGGAGGTCTGTTCTGGGTAGTGAAGCCTTTTGGAGGCCTGACAGCCTGTTTGCATTCATGGTGGCTTCATGACAGAACGAATGTAATAATAATAAAAAAAAATAAAATAAAAAAACCTAAAAATCCAAACCCATTATAATACTTTCAGATACTGAGAACAAACAAATGATCTCCGGTTCCTGAGCCTGCTCAGTACACTGAAATAGAAAGAGGGAGGACTCAGATGTGGCCCCGCCTCCTTGGGCTCCACCCACAAAGAGCCCAGAATAGAGGTCAACTAAAAGAGACAGTACATAATTCACCAATACTAAAAAAAATTGACATAAAATAACATAAACATATGAAAATGAATCATACCAAGACTACAAACACAGCAATAAAACACATCAATGCACATTAATACATAACAATTACGTAACATGCTGCACATTTCTGGTTTGTTATGCCAGCAAAGCTGCAAAATGGCAACACCCATCAGAAACAAAGATGCCACAATGCAAAATTATTTGAATAATGTTAAATACATTTCAGAAACAAAAAAACTGGTGGAAAATTTTAACTTTGCGTAATTCAAAACCCTCATCGGGAAGGAAAAGCTTTAAGGAAAAAATTGGGAATTGAGCCTCAGTAGCCTTTGCGCACTAGGACAAGTTACTTGAACGTGTATAACATTTCAGTAATTATTTACCGCTCTGATGCTGATCTTTGTGAGCATAAAAGAGGTCATTGCGATAGCAATTGATGAGAAGAATTCATCATTAATTGCAGAATTATGGCATTTGAAGGTTCCTCTAGAGTGCCTCTTTCTTTTGCACGATTTGGCTCAAACACTAGTCAGCACATCGTTTCAAGTTTGGTATTTTTAGTTTCAGCTGTAGACTGTCCTCAAGAAACTGTGGCACACACAGACAGATATACTCCCATCATCGAGATTTCAATGCGTTTGTTATCCGGGGACCCTAAAACGTTGAGATCCTTCAAAAACTGGAGATGGAAATTTTTGATGAATCTAAAGCTATCGCTCCTCCCCCATTAACGATAGGTTATGGTGTAGGACGGCGTAAAGCAAAATATGTACTGTCACACACGAGTGTTTAGGATACAACTAAAGAGCTTGAACAGATATAATTCCACACCGGGCCAGGGGGTGGCGAAGTAAACTAATTCTCTGTCTCAATTCCTTGCAGACCATTCTCGGGAAATCCCGCCTGTTTCTGGGGCAGCCAACAACGTCACTTCCAGTTCAGAACCTGACGACATCACTTCCTTTACTGGCCTTTAAAGCCGCCATCTTGCTTCCAGTATATCAGTTCTGTTTTGGTCTCAGTTGTGGGAACATGTCTGTTCGTACTAATCATTTTTGCAGCCAGGAAATATTATACGGGTGGCTGCCCTAAACCTTTGCAATGTCTTTTTGTCGTTCTTGTGACAGTATTCATGAAATAAAGAACTACAAACACAACAGAATCATAACAAGCCATTCATTAAAATGATAGAAAATCCAATTGTGATAGCAAAATTCCAAAAAAGAAGTGACAGGTGAAGCTAATGTCACCACAGCAGCAATATGGCTTATATAAGACAGCTGTAGCATTGGGGGTCCCGTCCCCTTAGGTCCAACTTGAAATGCACAAAGCACATAATGTAAAGAACAAGTAGTTAACAAGTAACATAAGATAAAGTAAAATGAACAAGCAAAAAATTACTCAAAAAAATACATGCAAAAGAAAACAAGGCTATAACCAGTAACAAACTGTGCATTATAATATTCACACTGAAGAATATTTATATATTTAACATATGAAAAAAAGATTAAATGACAAGAAACACCTTTGAACCAGGGATAAATCTGAATATTAAAGAATTAAAGGTAAACAAATGAATTTTAAATAATGAAAGCGGACCCTCACTCATTTTTGCACATTTGACGCCACGAACATGTACCGTATTGTAAATAGAGCCACATCTCGTCTCATGTCAGTTACACTTCCGCCCGGTGGGCTTTATCTCTCATTGTTTATTTCACTTTGGTGCCCGATGGATTGGCTCCCAATGGACTCTCCTCGTCACGCACGCTGCTCCAAATGCCTTCCGGGCTCGGCAGGTGTCTCCATCCATGTGACGACATTAGCGTATTCCAAAACAATCAGGTGCACAGCTTGCGTCACCAAGTCGAGGGGGCCTGACGAGAGTATCCCCCCCGAGAAGGAGTTTCCTTAACATGTCTAAGGTAGCTGCCTGGTAACAAGGTATGACTTTTGTGGTGTCTGCTCTGGTTAAAGAAGACATCCCTCTGTGTGCAGCACTAGACTGCTTCAAGTGACATCGCTATAAGCCACCTGATTGTCATCGATCAGATGGGAACAGTCATTGAAACAGCATCCAGTCCAACCCCTGCTATCGAATCCAAATGGCATTTTCTGCAAGGGACAAGTGTATTAGATCACAACTGAAACTGCACCCAGAGAGTGAAACTTCATCCAGTCATGGACTTGATGGGACCCACACCCAGCCCACCCTGCTCCCTGGGGACTCAACCTGTTGTCGATCACCCAGAGTTAATTAAATGGCTTCTGTTTATTTTCTGTTTCTGCATATTCTCTGTTCGTTGTGACACATTATTTTTTATGTGCTTATAATAATGATGAAGTTTTTGTTAATTTTCTTTTATAACCAGTTGTGGGGGGCACTGAGTTCCAAATCCCAGACCCAATGACACAAACCACAGTCACAGGTTCAAATAATGGATATTTTTCAATCCAGCATGCACACAAACAGAGACACACAGCCCAAGAACCATACAAACAGTAAAGCTTTTTGTTTCCTTTGACGTCCAGTTGAGTGTCCCCCGCTGCCTCCCCGACTCTTAACTCCCCAAGGTAAGGAAGTGGGCTCCTTTAACACTGAACCCAGAATAGATTCTGGTGACCCGGCATGACTTCTGGGTTGTATGAGGGAACCAGAGTAGTCCTCCCCTGACAGCGCCCCCTTCGCAGCACCCACGGCCCATTACAGGGCTATACTTGCGGACTGCATTTCCCATGAATCCCTGCTGGTGTCCAAGCTGGGACCCCTCCAGCGGACCACTGCTACCTAAAGTATGGAGGAAAGAACTACCCTTGGCCTTCAGCTTTTGCTTGTCCATCCCCTTGCACCTTCCATGTTGTCCCGAAGTCATGTCGTTGTCCAGTCGGGATGCCCATCTGTCCTCTGTAGCACTCACAGTTTATTTATTATTTAGCATTTATGTATTGTGGATCGGTGGCTCTGAAGCTAAGGATTTGTGCCGGTATCTGGAAGGCTGCCACTTCGAATCCCTCTTACTGCCAAAAGGGATGCTGCTCTGCTGGCACCTTGAGCAAAGCCCTTAACCTGCACTTGCTCCAGGGGTGCTGTACAATGGCTGACCCTTTGCTCTGACCCTAAGTGGTATGCAAAAATGTAATAAATTCCTAATACAAAAAAACTGTAAAAGACAAAAGAAAGAACAAAAAAAACTGTTTCAATGTTCTGTTGCATTCCTTGTGTTTTGTGGGTGGAACTCCAGGAGGCGGGGCATCTCTGATGTCACAACTGAAGGACCGCCCTCAGCCTATATATTGTGCGGCTGGCGACTGGATCCTTCAGTAGAGCAATGCTGCTCTTTGTGGGTATTGATTTTCTGGCTCGTTGGATTTTATGTTTCTATTTTTGGATTTGGACTACTGGATTGCTTTTTTGTTTTTAATTTATTACTGGGCTAAGGAAAACCTTTTCAATATTGCCGCGATTATTATTTCTTGTTCGTCTTTTGTTTATTGTAATAAACATCATTGTTATAATGAGTCATTTTCTGGTATTTTTTCCTTCCTTTACTTTGATTGTTGAGTACATGTTTTGCATAGAATTGATCAACATGAATATGAATTTCACTTTGGTTTTGTAAAATTTGCAATGGTTAAAAAGTTTTATAGCTGCTAACCACAGCACCAGTGCAGTGTCATCTGGTTGAGTTAAGCCGGTGTTATAGTACTTTTTGTCGTTGGCTATGTCTCATCACTTCTTCCTCTTCTTCTTTTGCCTGCTCCCATTTAGGGATCACCACAGCTGATCGTTCATCTCCATCTATCCCTGCCCTGTCTTTTACATCATTTTCTGCCTCCTTGTTCTCCCTCACTACATCCATTACCTTCCTCTTTTCCTCCTGCCAGGTGGTTCCATCCTCAACATTCTTTCCTTGATGTACCCCTCACCTCTCCTCTGCCCGTGCCCAAACCATCTCAAACCAGCCTCTCTCATTTGGCCACCATACTGTTGTACCCGTGTTGTCCCTTTAATATACTCTTTGCTATTCCTGTCTACCCTCGTTACTCTGAGCGAAAATCGTAGCATCTTCAACTCTGCCACGTCCAGCTCTGCCTCCTGTCTTTTCGTCAGTGCCATTGTCTCCTTGCAGCATAGGTGGTCTCACCACCATTTTACAGACCTTCCGTTTCACTCTTGCAGATACTCTTCTATGCCACTCTTCTCCACCCTGCCTGCACTCTCTTCTTCACCCCTCTCCATTGCTTTGGGCTGTTGAACCCAAGTATTTAAATTCATTGACCTTCACCACCTCCACTACTTTCAGTCACACCATTCCACCACCTTCCCTCTCATTCATGCACATGTTTTACTCCTATTGACTCTCATTCCCCTTCTCTCCAGTGCATACCTCTCAACCTGCTGTCTACTTTCACTGCAGATCACAATGTTATCGATGAGCATCATAGTCTACAGAGACTCTGGTCTGACCTCATCTGTCAACCTGTCCATCACCATTGCAAACAGGAAAGCCCTCAAAGCCGATCCTTGATGTAATCCCACTCTCACCTTGAACTAGGCCGTCATTCCTACCACACACCTCACTGCCGTCACACTGTCCTCATAAAGATCTTGCACCACCCTCACATACTCTTCTGCTACTCCCAGTTCTTCATACAGCACCATAACTTCTCTCTTGGCACCCTGTCATATGCTTTCTCTGAAAGGGTGCCAAGAGAGAGGAGTTTTATGGTCAAATGAAATAACTGAAAATCGGTGGGCAGGGCATGTCTGCTCTACCAGCCGGGTTATGACTTTCCAGCAGAGGTGTTTTTGTCCTTTTTTTTCTGACAGTAGATTGCTGCTTGAGCCAGACTAGCATACCGTGCCAGCATCTAGACCGGCCTTGTGGGCAGGGTTAACAGCTGCAGCAGGTTGTGCTGTAGTCTCAACACTGTTATTTTTTCCAGAAGAGCCGCTCTTGTATTAGTGAGCTTCAAAACTCTTGTGTTCCTTATTCCTCATTGCTGCATTCTATGCATTGAACTTCCAGATGAGAATTCAGCTCTCCTGCACACACAGCCCACCCCTACGACTAAAGACCAATTAAAATCGGTTTGATTTTATCATAGCAAATCACAGACTAGTAGGTCTCAGACTAGACAACTGGCTTCATGGGAGCACTGCCTCCGATCGGATGAGATTATGGAAATAAAGTCTACAACTGAAAAGAGGTGAAAAAGTCATCTAATGTGACATGGGCTTTGTCGTGAAGTGTGGAGTCCCAGAAGCATAAAGTCTCCACAAGCACTTCAAGATTGCCCTCTGGGGTGTGAGAAATACAATCAAACCCAACTAGACACCAGGAAGGGCCAGAAAACTGTTTACACAAATAAATAAAAGGATTTATTTTAACGAAAGGCTCTGCAAGCACAAAGAAAAAAAGAATTGCCGGAAAGGCAAGGTAAATCACAGTAACCAAAGTCCTAATACAGAATCCAAAAATCTGAGTCAGAACAGAGTAGAGGTTCAAAAATCAATGAACACAGTTCCAAGACAGAATTCAAAAATGTTGTTGAAAATCCATGAATTGACAAGCAAGAGCACAAGGCACAGTAAACACAAGAAGCTCTCCATTCTCTAGCGCATTCATAATGAACTGGCAGGAACTATGGAAGGCCCTCCCATAAACAGGGTGGAGGGCAGTTCCTGGAGCCAATTGTCAGGTGGCCCCACCCCTTAGGGAACCACTCACAAAACACAAGGGACATAACCTGGGACATTATTACTTACAAATAAACATATCTATCTATCTATCTATATATATATATATATATAAAATCCAAAATCCACTCCTCACTCACGTGCCAGCCTCGGGGCTTATCTTATATCTGTTTAGCTAACGAACAAGAGAACTACTCAATGGATTTAGATCGTTTTTTTTTATATAATTTGCTTGAACATTCCGGTTGATTTTGCGACTTCTCTCATCACACTAAGAATCATAGCTCACTTGCAGGAACGATATATTCACGCTAATCCGAGACAGAGGCTGCAGGCCGAGGGGAGGGGGAAACGTGACTTCAGGATTTTTGAGCCAGGTGGGGCCCTCCCCGCTGTACTGTTTCACTTCTACACGAGAGGAGCCGCAGGGGACGGTTAGTGCACAATAAATATATTACCCCTTGATTGTTTCCTTTTATTATCCCACATGCTGAATTTTGGGTTCAGACTGCCTTAGGTGAGGTCTTTTCTGGACAGGCTAGGGAGAGCAGAGGGCCATTTTCTGAATTTTTTAGAAGCCTCACGCCATTTTGCCATTTTGTGTGTTGCTCTTTATAGCAAGTTCACAATAACAGGGACACACTTAAAATGCATGTTGTGTATTCATTTTGGTCTTCTGTCCACACTATAACAGCATTTTCAACCACCAAACATGAATCTCTGTACAAGAGCGCTTCAAAGTGTATAAAGTATAAAGTCTCGTGTAGTAGCCACATGAGCCTTTTTCGTAAGAGTTAACTGTGAGATGATTAGCGCTCAAACCAGCCTTATGATGGTGAATGCAAAAAATAAAGAAAGTCACATCTGTGTGGACCGACATGTTTTTAGGGCTGCTTTTGAAGGTGATGCTAAAGGGCATGTGAACGTGGACACCACAGTGCACCTTTATCCTTTCAGGTAAAGAGACAGTCCATTGCTGCCTGTACTGTACACGGTTAACCAACATTTCTGAAAAATTGCTTTTAATGTTCTGTGCAAGCAAGTATCAGCTGTCTAATTGCTCTGAAAGTTTCCAAGGTTTTTCTTCTCCTTGTTTTATGACGGTAGCACAGCTGGCTCAGCCTACTGAAAAGGAGCTTAGAAATGACTTCGCTCCAGCACCAAGAGAACCCTTAAAGAGATATCGCCCCCTCTTTTCCATATTTATCTGCATGATCATTTTCTTTTCCCAGTTTTGTGGGAAAGTAAAAAAAGTAAATATATAATAATGGCAAAGTAGCTCAGCGGCCAGACCCTAATAAATCATTCAAATGTGTTTATCTGTTCGGCAGTTAATTGATTTAATCTATTATACCCTAACAAACTGGAGAGCTGTGACCTTTGGCACCATGGCCAACACCTTCGAAAGGACACAGAGCTGTCAGGTCTGAATGCATCACTTACTGTGTTCCCATCTATTCATCCATTCATTTTCTAAACCTGCTTATCCAGGACAATCACTTTAAAGCTGGACCCTATCCAAACAAGCCCTAGGTGTAAGACAGGAACAATCCCTGGACAACACCTACAGTAGTTATACATTCATATAAATATGTCAGAAACAGGAGCCTCTTTACTTATTAACATTTGTAGAGGTTTCTTTCTTTCCTTCTCCTCCCTATCTAAAACACTTGAGGGTGCCATCTCAAACCAAAACTCTTTCTTCTACAGGACAGACAGCTTGATCCTAATCAGTCAGGCGTTAGGAGGGTCCATTCCACCGAGAGGGCTCTATGAACTGTTGTCAACATGTTACAGGCTGGATAGGGTTAACAACAGCCTAGATCTCTCCAACCACTGGATTCTCCTTGCCCTCCTCTCTGACTGTACTCTGAGTCCTACCTCGTGGAGAGATTTTAACATGTATATGGTGTGGAGAGATGTTAAGCACAGGGGCTCCCCAAGGATCGGTGCTCGGTCCTCTCTTCTTCTTCTCCTCTCTATACGCCTCCTTACTAGACTCTATCCTCCTGTCCCATGGTTGCTCACATCAGTGCTAAAATTATGATACGCTGCTGCACTTGTTGTTCCCTCGAGATATGATATCAACTAGAATCTCTGCATGTTTCACTGAAATTACAAGCTGGATGAAGGATCACCATTTAGGGATCAACTTGGCAAAAACAGATCTTCTTGTTTAGTTCAGCTCGTTATCACTAACACTCGTCAAGTCTGTTCTCAACCTTGCGGTGGTGATTAGTGACCAGATGAAAAAAGTCTTGCCAACTATACAACATTGTCAAGATCAGACCATATGTGATGGAGTAAGAAGCACTAATCTTGTCTGGGCTGGCTGTGCCATACAGGCAAACTAGATGGTCGTCTAGGCCAGCAAAGATCTGGGGGGGGGGGGATTAGCATTTAATTAACTGTAACCAGTGGAAAAGCTTCCATAAGGATGTTCTTGGTGTGTGCCCAGGGGACTATGATGGCAAGTTTCCTTTTGACCAATCACTAACCCCCTCTCCCCCCACCCCCCGGATGAAATACGGTTGAGTCTGCATGACGAAATCACCAATGGGGACCACCACCTTGCTAGATGAAACAATCAAGTGTCCATGCACTGAAATCACCAAGAGGGACATATCTTCAATATGACATCCATGTACGTACAACTCGGGCGAAACCTCAATTGCTCTGCAATCTACAATTATGTGCGTATCAATTGCCTTCATGACTCCATGGTTTGGACTCTCAAATGGCCAGTAAGAAATCTAAGCTGGTCCTGACCCCCTGGTCCACACTTTGGTCTTGTCACGTCTGAACTGCTGAAACTCTGTCTGGCAGGAGTACTGGCATGGGTCATTTCAGATAATGCAAAATGCAGTGGCACATCCGATGTTTAATCAGCCGAGGTGGGCACAGAGTCACTCCTCTTTCCAGATTACCACACTGGCCCCATGTAGCGGCACATATGAAGTTCAAATCCTTGGTGTTTACTTTACAGAACAGTCAGTGGGTCAGCACCTATGGCTATGGAGACACTTCTGAGGTCCTGTGTTCTTTTCCAATTACTCATGTCTGCTGATGAATGATGTCTGGTGATGCCACCTCTGCATGGCATCAAACCTCAGCCCAGACTCTTTTCATGTGTAGCTCATAGCTGGTGGAACAGCCCACCTCCATT
Organism: Polypterus bichir lapradei; assembly: GCA_026402145.1. Taxonomy (NCBI): domain Eukaryota; kingdom Metazoa; phylum Chordata; class Cladistia; order Polypteriformes; family Polypteridae; genus Polypterus; species Polypterus bichir. The sequence continues at coordinate 13,947,953 of JANRMT010062827.1, forward strand.
CAAGCTGTTGACTCCTTCCATCACTGTGTTTAGGCAGCGTTTCAAGGCTCTCTTGTTTGGTGAATTTCTGTAGAACTGATGGTGGCTTTGGTGGGGTTTTGTAACTAAGGATGTGTTAACTCGCCTGTGTTTTGTTCTGAGCTCCTAACTTCCAGTGGTCAATTTTACAACCTTGTGCCTTAATCTCAAACAGTCCCCAAGACGAATGTGTGAGAAGTGGCCCATAGCATGGAACAAGTTACTAAAAATAAATAATCGAGTCCCAAGAGCATGCAGGCCCAGAATGGGTGCAGGTGGGCACATGGCAATGCTGCTCTGGGGTTGATTGTGGTGCTTGCCTGCGGATCAGTCAGGTGCCTCATTCACACCTCGAAGTGGGTGGAGGGTCTCATCTCTGCACCCGATTAGGTGGTATAAAGGAGCCTGCATGGCAGAGAAAGGGACACAAGAAAGAGAGATGGCGGTTTGGCAGGAAGGACTGAATGATTAGGGTGGCTGGATCGTGAGATGGCAGCATGTGGTAGAGTGGAGGCAGACAGTTGGGTACAGAGCCCTGAGGAGGAGCATGTGGCAGGTGCTCAAAGGGGGGCTGAAGGGGGTTAATCGGGCTGAGTGTCTTCAGGAACCTGGAGTGACCCGTTTGTTCAAGTTGACTTGCACGTAAAGCCGAGTGAGAAGTTGGAGAAGTGAGCCTTGGTGTGGCTTCCTGCTAGGGGGGCCTCAGGTGGCAGCAGGGACGCAATCCTGGCTTTTGAAGATTGGTTGTGCATGTTGGAAGGACTTCTCTTTGTGCTGCTGGATCCAAAGAGGGTAAGCCGGTCAGTCATCATAATATTACTTAAAACAGTCAGATATACTTAATAATTATAGACCCATTTCAAGTGTACCCTTTCTCTCTAAAATACTTGAAAATGTATTTGCCAATCAGCTTCAGTTACACCTTACGCACTACAATTTATTTGAGAAAATCTAGTCTGGCTTCCACACTGGTCATAGTATAGAAACGGCACTAACATTTGCTGTAAACAACATTCTGATATCCTCTGATGAAGGAAACTCCTCTTTAATTATGTTGTTAGACTTAAATGCAGCATTTGACACCACTGACCATTCTATTTGACTACACAGACTGGAAACTGACATTAGGCTCACGGATGCCATCCTTTCCTGGTTTAGTTCTTATTTATCAAATCGATTCCAGTACATACAAAAATGTGCTGACAGGACAACATCATTATACACTGAAGCTTGGTACAGGGAACTTTACTGTTTTCACTTTATATGCTTCTACTGGGATCTATCGTTAGAAAAGATAATGTTTTCATGCATATGCAGGTGACACTCAATTATACCTTTCTTTTAGACCAAATGACGTTTCTCTAGATGTTGTCCTTAATTAGATGTGTTAGTGAATTAAAGGAGTGGATGGATGAAATGACTTGTCTTTAAAGGCAGACAAAACAAAAATGTAATTATTGGAGGGACCAATGCTGATCATAACAATATTTTGTCATCATTTAACTCAGTTGGAAACCCCATTAGTTTTACTGAATCAGCCTGCAATCTCAGCATTTATCTTTGACTCTAACATGTCATTTCAAGCGCATATTACAAAATTGTCCAAAACACGTTTTTGCCATCTTAAAAATGTTGGGAAATTAAGGTATTTTTCTAAGTATGTGGGATACTGAGAAGTTAATTCATGCATTTATTTCTAGTAGGATTGACTACTGCAATGCGGTGATCACTGGATATTCAAATTATTCTTTATATAGCTTTAAGTTAATGCAAAATGTTGCTGCAAGAATTATTATAAGAAAATGAAAATACGAACACGTAACTCCAGTTCTTAAATCCTTACACTGGCTCCCGGTTAAGTTTAGGGCAGATTTCAAAATCCTCCTTTTAACATATAAAGTAAATGGCCAAGGTCCGGCTTACTTATCTGAACTTATCATGACTTAAAAACCAGAGCGTACATTAAAATCTCAAGATGCCGGTCTGCTTATGATTCCAAGGATTATCAAAATAACAGTGGGAGGTCAAGTGTTTAGTTACAGGGCCCCTAAATTGTGGACTGGTCTGCCTGCTACTAAAAGAGATGCCCCTTCAGTCTCAGCTTTCAAATCAGGCAGAGACTCACGACTTCAGTTTAGCACACTCTGACTAGAGCTGCTGATTAACTGTGCAGACTTCATCCCTGTTGTCATTAGTGCTCAATTATTATTATTATTATTATAAGTAATATAATAGTTATAATTTATTATATTTCTGTTTCTTTTCTTGGTATCCTCATGTGGCACTTGGTACCACTGCCCTACTGCCAAGTTGTTTGCTTACCTATGGAAAACTGGCTTTATGGAAAGGGGAGAAGGAATAACATAATAATAATAATAATAATAATAATAATACATTTTATTTATTTGTAGGCACCTTTCTAAACACTCAAGGACACCGAACAGTAGACAAAACACAGATTATAAACAAAAGTAAAATACAGAAGTTAAAAATTTTGTACTTTAACGTCAATATTACTGATTTGTCTTATGTCTTCCTCTTAAGGGTCCTGTCACTTTACATGCTTTCCCAGTGATTAGTAAATTGGTGTCAGTTGTGACGCGCTCCTGTAATGACAGCCTGTGACATCCGGAGCCACTCATTCCAACCAGTCTGTGACTCACCGGGACAAAATCAAGCAGGTCGTAGAGATGGGCTCTGTATGTGTGAGACCTGATGACTAACGAGCGCTCAACCAGACATACAATGAAGAAGGAACACAGCTATTTTGGACCACACAGATGTAAGTGAGGCTCAACTGTCTGATGTCTTGTCTTTTACAGTCAGGTCCATAAGTATTTGGATAGTGACACAATTGTAATCATTTTGGCTCCACCACAATGGAATTGAAATTTAGAAATCATTATGTGATTGAAGTGTAGACTTTCAGCTTTAATTTAAGGGGTTTAGCAAAAACATTGTATGTGCCCTTTAGGAATGACAGCCATTTTTACACATGGTCCCCGCATTTTCAGGGGCTCAAAAGTACTTGGACAAACTACTATAATCATAAATATAACAGTCACTTTCAATACCTGGTTAATAATCCTTTACAATCATTAACTGCCTGAAGTCTGAACCGCTGGCCTTCTCCAAGTGCTAGTGATGCTGTGCCAGGCCTTTACTGCCGCTCTCTTCAGGTGCTGCTTGTTCTTTGGACTTTCTGCCATCAGTTTTGTCTTCAGCAAGTGAAGTGCCCATCCAGTTAGGTTGAGGTCAGTTGATTGACTTGGCTGCTGAAGAATACTCCATTACTTTATGTTGTAAAGCCCTTGGTTTGCTTTCCCAGTATGTTTTAGCTCCTTGTCCATTTGTACTGTGAAGTGTCATCCTGTCAGTTTTGCAGAATTTGTCTGCATCTGAGAAGACTGGACAGCCACCCTGAACACTTCAAACGTCATCCTGCTACTTCTACCAGCAGTCACATCATCAATAAACACCAGTGACCATCTTCCACTGACAGCCATGCAAGATCAGGCCATAACACAGCCTCCACTATGTTTCACAGATGATGTGGTATTCATCGGATCATGAGCCATTTTGTGTCTTTTCTTTACATCATTCATAGTGATCTTATTCCTCTGTCCAAAGAAAATTGTTCCAAAACTGGACTGTTTGTTTTATTTTTTAATGTTCTCTGGTAAAATCTAATCTGTCCTTCTTATGCTTGAGGATTTCCAGTGGTTTGCACCTTGTGGTAGACCCTCTGTCTTTACTTTCATGATTGTAGACTTTGCCAATGACAGGTCAACCTCACGGAGAGTGTTCTTGTTTCTGGACTTTCTGGTGCTGCTCATCTCACTAGTGTGTTCCTTCTTTTTAAGAATCTACCAAATGGTTGATTTGACTACTCCTGGGGTTTCTGTCATCTCTCAGATGGGTTTGTTTTGTATTCGCAGCCTAATGTTGGCCTCTTTTGACTTGCATGGGAAGCTCTTTAGACCTCAAATTGAGAGTTCACAGTGACAGCTTCTAAATGCAAATTCCACATAGACCTGTGTAGTTTGTCATATTAACTTTTGTAATGGACAGGCCACGTGGACTTGCATCCCAACTACCCAGCTGGAAGGCCAGTGCAATGGAAGGATTGGGGGAGATGATTACAGCCGAACATCCTTCTTCCTCAGGCTCGAGTCCCATACGAACATCTGCAGGGCATGCTGAAATCTGTAGTCCCGTGGCGGCTGCTGGGATTTGTATTTGCTAGTTTACAGGACTTTCAGTTGACCCAGAAGTGCTGCCAATGGGCTGTGCACCAGCACCGGAACTACTCCCGCGTCTTAGATAAAAGAGAACAAAGCTTACCTGGAGGCCCTGAGGAAACCATGAGGACTGACTGAAGTCATTTATGTTAGGTAGAATGCCTACAGGGGGCTGAGCGGTCTTGGAACCCCTGCAGATTTTATTTCTTTTCTCCAGCCGACTGGAGATTTTTTTAATGTTTTTTCTCTCCTCCCTGGCCATCGAACCTTATTTTTATTCTATGTTATTTAGTATTGGCTAATTTTATTTTTTATATTTTGTATTTTTTCTCTTTTCTTCATCCTGTAAAGCACTATGAGCTCCATCATTTGTATGAAAATGTGCTCTAGAAATAAATGTTGTTGGGGAAATGAAAAGTAAAGGAAGGTAAAGGAAGGTGATTGGTATGGTAATTAAGAAATCCATTGTAAGGTATGTGAATACATACCTTAATAATAATAATAAATAATAATAATTCATTATATGTATATAGGGATTTTCTCACTGCTCAAAATGTTACCACACAGGGAGGACGCATAACCCTTTTATTATATCAGGACTCTTGACTGTGCAATTGTGTTGAGGGGTCAATGCCCCCTAGTGGTCACACTCTCTTTATGACAATCCTTTCAGTCTCGGCATCCAGTGACACTTTTTGTGTGAAGTAAAGAGTACGAGTAATACATGTGACGATGCTCTACTGTCCCTCTGATTGGCCATATCTACACACTCGTTTCATTTCTGTACCACCGTAGTTCCATGAAGTCCACTCCAGCTGCACTGGGTGCTATGATGGAGTGTCAGGAACCAAAAGGATCTCAGAAATGTTTGTTGTTTAATGCATTTCTGGTTATTTTACGTGCTGGGGAAAAAACTTTGTGATCATGTTTGCTGTGAAAGGCACTATACTAATAAAACTAGGATTACAAAGTGTAATTAAAACGGTAAATTGAAATTGCAAAAAAGAAAAAGTGCTAATTGGCTAGAAAAATTAAGAAAAGGCACCAACACTTACAATGCAGCTGGAGACGGCAAGAAAAATCATCTGTCCCAACTTGGAGGCTTTGTGTTTTAGTTGCTGGTTTTGTCTTTCCGTCTTGTGGTCATCCATTAAGCAAGTTAAGATCTGAAAATACAAAGAGTTGAAAGGCATTTAGACCGAAGAGAGGAATGGATTTTCAGCAGCACAGATTGCCACGAGAATTCCATTAAAACTTAATGAAACTGTTTGCAAGCCTCAGCAGCATTTAAGCACCAGCTCTGCCATCATACGGGTGGGATACACAGGGGGGGAGTAGTGCAGTGGTGGGTGGACCTTCAAAACTACAGCTTCTAAAACAGCAAAGATATTTAAAAAATTATAAAAAATAAAAAAAGGCAAGAGGTGCCACGGGGTAGGTGGGCACAACAGTTGGGATAAACATAAGGCAGAAGAAACTGTGGGAAAGAAGCAGCTTAGGGCAAAAAAAAAGAATTTGATAGCAGATTGAGAGAGAATTGAAAAGACAGAGACTAACAAATTCACATGTCGATAAGTGTCTGAAAGAGTAAAAGAATATGAAACTGAATTAGAGGCCAGCAGCTGTCCATAATAAACATACAGGGAGGTGAATGGCACTATATAATTAATAGATAGATAGATAGATAGATAGATAGATAGATAGATAGATAGATAGAT
>JANRMT010062827.1:13953939-13979507 GCA_026402145.1 Polypterus bichir lapradei
GATAGATAGATAGATAGATAGATAGATAGATAGATAGATAGATAGATGTGAAAGGCACATTCAGTAAAGTGTCATTTATAGACAGCCAGACATGAAAGGCACTATACTGTACAAAGTGTCACAGAAGGACAGTCAGATATGATAAGCATCAATTGTTTTATGCTCTAACCTGAAATAAACATTTTAAGTGATAAACCAATGTTGTGCCTTCATCACTCTAACTTAGGGTGAATGTAAAAGTGATACGTAATAAATAGTCTCTTCATCCCTCTGTTATTGAAAGACTTACTTTATTTTTTCCACTTAAATGTTTTTGGGCTATGTCAACATAAAATGAAATATTTCTGTGGCAGTGGAAGGGCATTAATTATTTATAAATATATTAACCTCAATGGTTCCTCCAAGGAACTGTGAGCAGTAAGAGTGCGTCGAGTATCCAGTCGGTGGAATGAGGCCGTTTATATCATTTATTTACTACTCTCAGCCGTAGCCTCAGGAAGTGGAGTTTAAGAGCAGTATCAACAGACAAAGGCTGCCGCTCGGAGCCATCAGGTATTGGGCCCTCTGAATGTGTTCAGGGTCGGCAAAAAGAAAGAAAAGCAAAGGTGTCAATGTGACTAGAAACAGACAGAAAGAAGCTGCATGAAGGACCTGGAAATTCTCTCATCACACACATGCAGGGAGACTGCTTGTTGCTTTAGCTTTTATTGTTATTTCTGAGAACTGGGAGGGATACCAGATGAAATAAGCACATTATGTAGAGTACAGTAACAGCTGCTAATTTACTGGAATCACACGTATTCACAAATAACATACTCAACCTTTCCTTTGTTTCTTAGGAATCTCCATCCACCCATCAATTTCCAAGGCTACATTCGAGTGTCCCAAGTATCCAATGCAGTGTGAGGTTAATGTAAAAAGAGTTTGCGTGGTCTGCGACAGTATGCTGTCCATCATCTTCTAGAGATCCTAAGTGAGTCCATGCAGCCCTGGAACACACAGACGACTGGGCAGCAGGTTGCAGCTACGAATGAAGGCGGATCTTCTTTCTAACTATCCCTGAATGTACTCACAGCCTGAGAAACCAAACAAAACTAATCATCCATCCATCCATCCTCTTACGCTTATCCGGGGTCGGGTCGCGGGGGTAGCAGCTTAAGCAGAGAGGCCCAGACTTCCCTCTCCCCGACCACTTCTTCCAGCTTTTCCGAGAGAATCCCAAGGCGTTCCCAGGCCAGCCAGGACACATAGTCCCTCCAGCGTGTCCTGGGTCTTCCCCGGGGCCTCCTCCCAGTTGGATGTGCCCGGAACACCTCACCAGGGAGGCATCCAGGAGGCATCCTGATCAGATGCCCGTGCCACCTCATCTGACTCCTCTTGATGCGGAGGAGCAGCGGCTCTACTCTGAGCCCCTCCCGGATGACTGAGCTTCTCACCCTATCTTTAAGGAAAAGCCCAGACACCCTGCGGAGGAAACTCATTTCAGCCGCTTGTATTCGCAATCTCATTCTTTTGGTCACTACCCATAGCTCATGACCATAGGTGAGGGTAGAAACGTAGATTGACTGGTAAACTGAGAGCTTTGCCTTACGGCTCAGCTCTTTTTTCACCACGACAGACCGATGCAGAGCCCGCATCACTGCGGACGCCGCACCGATCCGCCTGTCGATCTCACGCTCCATTCTTCCCTCACTCGTGAACAAGACCCCGAGATACTTGAACTCCTCCACTTGGGGCAGGATCTCTCCCCCAACCCTGAGAGGGCATTCCACCCTTTTCCGGCTGAGGACCATGGTCTCAGATTTGGAGGTGCTGATTCTCATCCAAGCCGCTTCACACTCAGCTGCGAACCGTTCCAGAGAGAGCTGAAGATCATGGCCTGATGAAGCAAACAGGACAACATCATCTGCAAAAAGCAGTGACCCAATCCTGAGTCCACCAAACCGGACCCCTTCAACACCCTGGCTGCGCCTAGAAATTCTGTCCATAAAAGTTATGAACAGAATCGGTGACAAAGGGCAGCCCTGGCGGAGTCCAACTCTCACTGGAAACGGGCTCGACTTACTGCCGGCAATGCGGACCAAGCTCTGACACCGGTTGTACAGGGACTGAACAGCTCTTATCAGGGGGTCCGGTACCCCATACTCCCGGAGCAGCCCCCACAGGATTCCCCTGAGGGACACGGTCGAACGTCTTTTCCAAGTCCACAAAACACATGTAGACCGGTTGGGCAAACTCCAATACACCCTCCAGGACCCTGCTAAGGGTGTAGAGCTGGTCCACTGTTCCGCGACCAGGACGAAAACCACACTGTTCCTCCTGAATCCGAGGTTCGACTATCCGACGGACCCTCCTCTCCAGAACCCCCGAATAGACTTTTCCAGGGAGGCTGAGGAGTGTGATCCCTCTGTAGTTGGAACACACCCTCCAGTCCCCCTTTTTAAAGAGGGGGACCACCACCCCAGTCTGCCAATCCAGAGGCACTGTCCCCGATGTCCATGCGATGTTGCAGAGACGTGTCAACCAAGACAGTCCTACAACATCCAGAGCCTTAAGGAACTCCGGGCGTATCTCATCCACCCCCGGGGCCCTGCCACCAAGGAGTTTTTTGACCACCTCGGTGACTTCAGTCCCAGAGATGGGAGAGCCCACCTCAGAATCCCCAGGCTCTGCTTCCTCATTGGAAGGCATGTTAGTGGGATTGAGGAGGTCTTCGAAGTACTCCCCCCACCGACCCACAACGTCCCGAGTCGAGGTCAGCAGCGCACCATCCCCACCATATACGGTGTTGACACTGCACTGCTTCCCCCTCCTGAGACGCCGGACAGTGGACCAGAATCTCCTCAAAGCCGTCCGAAAGTCGTTCTCCATTGCCTCTCCAAACTCCTCCCATGCCCAAGTTTTTGCCTCAGCAACAACTGAAGCCGCTTTCCGCTTGGCCTGCCGATACCTATCAGCTGCTTCCAGAGACCCACAGGATAAAATGGTCCTATAGGACTCCTTCTTCAGCTTGACGGCATCCCTCACCGCCGGTGTCCACCAACGGGTTTGGGGATTGCCGCCACGACAGGCACCGACCACCTTGCGGCCACAGCTCCGGTCAGCCGCCTCAACAATAGAGGCAGGGAACATGGCCCATTCAGACTCAATGTCCCCCACCTCCCTCGGGACGTGGTTGAAGTTCTGCTGCAGGTGGGAGTTGAAGCCACTTCTGACAGGGGACTCTGCCAGCCGTTCCCAGCAGACCCTCACAACACGTTTGGGCCTACCAGGTCTGACCGGTATCTTCCCCCACCATCGAAGCCAACTCACCACCAGGTGGTGATCAGTTGACAGCTCCACCCCTCTCTTCACCCGAGTGTCCAAGACATATGGCCGCAAGTCCGACGACACGACCACAAAGTCGATCATCGAACTGAGGCCTAGGGTGTCCTGGTGCCAAGTGCACATATGAACACCCTTATGCTTGAACATGGTGTTCGTTATGGACAATCCGTGACGAGCACAGAAGTCCAATAACAAAACACCGCTCGGGTTCAGATTGGGGGGGCCATTCCTCCCAATCACGCCCTTCCAGGTCTCACTGTCATTGCCCACGTGAGCATTGAAGTCTCCCAGCAAAACAAGGGAATCCCCAGAAGGTATGCCCTCTAGCACCCCCTCCAGAGACTCCAAAAAGGGTGGGTACTCCAAACTGTTGTTTGGCGCATACGCACAAACAACAGTCAGGACCCTTCCCCCCACCTGAAGACGGAGAGAGGCCACCCTCTCGTCCACCGGGGTAAACCCCAATGCACAGGTTCCAAGTCGGGGGGCAATAAGTATGCCCACACCTGCTCGGCGCCTCTCACCGGGGGCAACTCCAGAGTGGGAGAGAGTCCAGCCCCTCTCAAGGAGATTGGTTCCAGAGTCCAAGCTGTGCGTCGAGGTAAATCCGACTATATCTAGCCGGAACCTCCCGACCTCGCGCACTAGCTCAGGCTCCTTCCCCTTCAGAGAGGTGACATTCCACGTCCCAAGAGCCAGTTTCTGTAGCCGAGGATCAGACCGCCAAGGTCCCCGCCTTCGGCCACCACCCATCTCACACTGCACCCAACCTCCTTGGCCCCTCCCATAAGTGGTGAGCCCATGGGAAGGAGGACCCACGTTACCTCTTCGGGCTGTGCCCGGCTGAGCCCCATGGGTGCAGGCCCGGCCACCAGGCGCTCGCCATCGAGCCCCACCTCCAGGCCTGGCTCCAGAGGGGGGCCCTGGTGACCCGCGTCTGGGCAAGGGAAAACGTCGTCCAAAATTTTTGTTCTTCATCGGAGGTTTGTTGAACCGCTCTTTGTCTCATCCCTCACCTAGGACCAGTTTGCCTTGGGTGGCCCTACCAGGGGCATAAAGCCCCGGACAACATAGCTCCTAGGATCATTGGGACACACAAACCCCTCCACCACGATAAGGTGACGGTTCAAGGAGGGGCAAAACACGTGCACGAGTTGGAGGGTCGGGTGCCCAAGTCCTTCTGATCGAGGCTCTGCCCGTGGACGGTGTGAGGCCGGTGGCGGCCCTCGTCTCGCCGGGATCAGGTCTCCTTGGAGTCGGGTTGTTTGGGAATGCAGTCCAAAGCGGGTGGTAAACTCCATCCAAGGCAAAACTAATCATTCAGCCCTAATTGTCAGTCCTAACATGTTAATTGAAACGTATATAAATTGTATATTTTATTTGTTATCTGTCAAATGGCACAAGTACGCAGAGTCACACATGTACATCTGAGGATCACCTTGCCAGCTCTGATCAGTATGTGGTACCACCCAGGGAATGTCTGCCTTCCCTCCATAGCTCAGCGTAGCCACCATAGGAGCACAACTGACCACGCCCTCATTACTCCAAAAGGCCCCACCCCCTGCCATCAGGAGCCTATAAAAACACTGCCCCCTTTAAGGAGGCATCTTACTGGTGATCTGAGCCTTCAACAGGACAGAGCACCCCAGTCAGACCTACTGAAATAGAAATGGGTTGGCTGGCTATTCATTTATTTTCTCTTATTGTGCCCCTGAGCAGAATAAGTTTACTGTCTTTTGTTTGTCTTGCCTCGTCATTAAACGTAATTAAACAATGTTTGGGACTCTGCAAGTCACACTGTTCAACAGCAGCAACATATTGTTCTGGGATTTTTCAGGTAAGAAAGACAGACGTTTCAAGGTCAGGTAGTTCTGCTCATAACTAGATAGATAAATAGATAGATATTAAAAGCACTATACAGTAAAGTATCATTTATAGACTGCCAGATATGAAAGGCACTATACTATACACAGTATGATAGAATGATAGACAGATATGATAAGCATCTATTGATTTATGCTCTAACCAGAAACAAATATTTTCAGTGATTTAATTTAACATCTGAATCCACACTATTATGCTGACCTCTACAGGATGTAGTCAACACTGCACCTTCCAAACACAAACAATGAAAGCAGGGGGAAGATGGACGGACTGGCATCCTGGCCGGGGTGAATGTAACAATTAATAATAGTTAGTTATATTTCTATATCACTTTTCTAAATATTCAAAGTGCTTCACATACAGAGTGGTGGGCCCCTTTAGAGACCACCGAAGTGTAGCATCCTCCTGGATAATGTGACAGCAGCCATTCTTGTGCCAGTATGCTCATGACACATACTGTAGCTGTTAGGTGGTGAAGGATGGGCAGAGACGGTTAGCCAGTTGAGGCAGGAGATGAATGGGGGCCAAAATGACCAGGAAGTGGTGGGCAGTTTAATCAAGACATGGGGAACCGCTCTACTCTTTTTCAAAGGATTCCCAGGGATCTTTTATGACCACAGGGAGTCAGAACCACCATTTTACATCTCATCCAAAGGATGGCACCACTTTTACAGTACAGTGTCCCTGTCTCTGCACTTGGGCATTGGGATTCACACACAGACCACCAGGTAAGTGCCCTCTGATAGCTTCTAAAGCTATTTCTCTTAAGGAATTTTAGGAGACACATCACTGATGGCGGGCAGAGTGGTGGCTCTGAGGCTAGGGATCTGCGCTGGCAATTCCATAAATTCCAGCAGTGATTTCACTCCGTTAGGCCCTTAACCTGAAATTGCCCCATCCTGGCTATGACATTAACCTTCAGCTTGCATGGAAAACCCAGGGGTGGGTGGCAGGATTGGCACCCAGGCCCTTTACAAAACCTCATGCTGTTCCATTCCATTCAAACCAGAGAGGTGCTGAGGTGTCACCTGTTGCACAGCTGTGCTCGGGTCCTAATTTGGGATCCTGAGGTGATCTGTCGTGTGGTGGGTGCAGCAACCTGCTGTTATCAGTGCCTAATCCCAACCTCTGTCTCTCTCTCTCAGTGACAAAGTTTATCCTTAAATGAAACACAACTGAGAATCTATTTGACGTCTTATAAGCCACCAACGATCAACCTTAGAGCAGTAATGTTTTCCTGTGGGTACACACACTCCTGCCTGTCCTGCGTTGCCCTTTTGCTTGTCGGCTTCAGATTCCCTCATTATCACAGCCAAAATGAAATGAATGAAACTATCGAATGCTACTGTTGTTGAGTTTTAGCTGTGAAGAGGAAGAGAGGGGCGAGATGCTCTTTGATTCTTTGCTTTGCCGCTTACTGTATTCACATCTCCATCCACATCCTCTTTTTTTTGTTATTTTGGTCCTTGGAGTGGCCTCAGTAGTCAATAAGAAGAAGTGAACCCATCCTCCTCCTCCTTCCCTTTCCTCTGGAGACATTGCCAGCACTGACTCTCCTCATCCATAGTACATCGAAAGAGCCTCATGGGATCCTAAACTGCTAATACTGCGGCACAGCCAGAACCTTCACTGAATTCATTAAAGGAGAAGCCCTGCAATGTCCCCAAATGCTCTTTTTATTTTAACAGCATTTAAAATATCACCATTTAAGTTTACACAACCTGCACACTTTGATTTTCTACAGAACTTGCAGGACGTGTGCGCTTGTGAGCAACACCCCGGTCCCCTCAACTCATTTGAATCAAACTCTGAACTCAGGCCTCCTACATACTGTATGCCATCCTGAAGCCCGGCATGACCCACACTGAAGTGCACAAGGCTTTGTGATGTACCATCAATTACTGGAGCACTTTCAGAAGTCGGTCAGTTCATCCACTCACCCGAAGCTTCAAATGATTTTTCTCTTTTTAAATACTGATAGCCCCCGGATCCAAAAATGCCAACCTAAAGCTTGATCCATTCTGAAGACTTCTACTGCTCACTGTTTATCATCACTCTTCATTTATACAATCCTACACAAAAGAATGACATTTACCGTATATACTCGCATATAAGTGACCCGAAAAATTAATCATAAAATCAGACCCCAACTTACACGCCCGTTCAAAAATGTGACCCTTACGCCCTCCTTCAATCTCTCACCCGTTTCTCAGACACATTGAATTTTGTTGCAGCAGTGCAGTTACCAATTTCTTTCGCCACTTCAATGGCTTTTAACTTAAAACCAGCTGACTGAATTCTCCATCGTAGATAAGGGATGCTTTTACGATAAAGGGTGAGAGATACAAAAAACACAAAACAGTGCAAACATCGCTTTGAAATAGTTCAGGTATTACCATGTGGTCACGTAGGCACAATACACAGAAAAAAAAGGGTGTGCTCCATGGTTGCTCTCTCAGGTGGGCGTTAGCATATCGTAATCTCTTTGACCAATAGCGTGAGTTTTCCGCATTTGACTTATACGACCGACATTATAAAATACCAGAAATTATACGGGAAAATCAAGCCCTGACTTATCCGTGAGTATATACGGTACTTCTTACAGGACATTGGTGCAAAACATAATGCAACAAAACACAATAACACAAGCAATACCAGACATTGTAGGTGTGACCACTGGGGGGCGTCTCAGAACTCCACACCCCAGACACAACAGCAGGTTCAAAAGGCTTTACTTTTATTAAAGAAAATACCATCAAAATGGCTTTTCCTTCCACTATATAATTCTTTCTCAATTCCTCCTCCTCCTTTACTCCCAAGGTGAGGGTCATCATCCCTTCCCACAACTCTCCTGGCTTCCTTCTCCTTCGGGTGCCACAATATTCCACCCAGGAAACACTTCCGAGTTAAGCGGGATCACCTTAAAATTAGGATGTCCCCTCCTGGTAGCCCCCATGGAACCCAGCAGGACTTCACATCAGGGTTATAATGGGCTATGTGCAGACGGTAGTGCTGACGTACTTCCGGTGTAATGTCAGCCAGCTCAGTCACGTCCACTGTCCATACTGCAGTTGTGATTTCTGTTTAGTGCTGAGAATGTCCGAGAAAAAGATGATTAAGTTTCAGCGTACAGAGAGCTCTCCAGCTGAACATTGTTGTGTACCTTTATGTCGAGCTGCCAGTAAGTACAACGAGCTCGTTAGTTTTCAGACATTTCACTCCGATGCTCCAAAATGGATTGACGCTATCCGGACAGAGAGAGCTTTACTGTTAGTCCCCATACTTGACATTTTATAAAAGAGGATTTTCATGAGCTGCAGTCTGAGACAGAGCGGCGACTGTTGAAGAAGGGAGCAGCCCCTGCAATGTTTGACTGGAACAATTTCTCCATTCCACTTTCAAGACCGGGGGATTTCTATTATATAGTGCCTTTCACTCTATCTGTCTATCTATCTATCTAGCTAGCTAGCTATTAAGTTATCCCAACCAGGAAATGGAACACCAGCTCCTCTGTCGTTGTTCTTTATCCAAGATGATGGCTTTAAGAGTCCAAAGGTAAAGAGAGCCGAGAGCTTACTATGTGATGCTGTGATCTGTCAGTGGGTATTTTGTTTAATATTCTTATGCTTAGCATACATGCTTACATTTGCTCTCTGAAGCCAAGCAGGACCAATCTTTCTGGCATTCTGTGACAATCTGAGGACCTTAGACATTTGGTGATTAGAGCAGGTGTATTCTTCCAGTTTGAAATAATTGAAAGCATGTGAACAGAGTGTCCTAAACCGGTGGAAGAGAGCCTAATCCATGTCTGGCTGTGGTCAGTAGAACCTGCAAATAACTCTGTTGAGTGTGCTGAAGTGACAGACTCCTGATCTGCAATGAACAAAATCAAAAGTATCCTTTATGAGAATAACTGAGGAGTCATATTGGACTCAAAGTTGTTAAATATCAGACAGTGTTCAGCAGTCATTTAGAAGGCTAAGAGAATGTCAGGTTATATAGCACCTTGATGTGTGGAGTTCAAGTCACAGGAGGTTCTGCTCAAGCTTTATAACACACTGGTGAGGCCTCATCCAGAGTACTGAGTGTGTAGCTTGGGTCTCCAGGCTACAAAAAGGACATAGCAGAGCTAGGAAAAGCCCAGAGAAGAGTGACTAGGTTGAGTCCAGGACTACAGGGAATGAGTGATGAGGAAAGATGAAAAGAGCTGAGCCTTTACAGGAGATGAAGAGCAGACCTGACTAAAGTGTTTAAAATTAGGAAGGGAATCAGTGCAGTGGATCGAGACGGTGACTTTAAAATGGCTCATCAAGAACACGGGGACACAGCTTGAAACTTGCTCAGGGGAAATTTCGCACAAATATTGCAAAGTTTTTTCTTCACTCAGGGAACCACAGACACTTGGAGTAAGTGACCAAGTAGTGTGGTAGACAGTTGGACTTTAGGGGGCATTCGAAACTCGACTTGATGCTTTTTTAGAAGAAAGAAATGGACAGGACTGGCAAGCTTTGTTGGGATGAATGGCAGTTTTTCATCTAGATTGTTCATATGTTGAAATGTTCATGGCAACATTATTCCTCATGCATTATTTTTATTCTTATAAAAGGAGATGTGTGAGTTTATCCACGTACACCCTGTCTCTCATGGTTTTAAATAAAAGAACAATGGCCTAAATTTATAATGATCCATGTGGGTTCAAAAAATAGAAGAATGATTATGCCATACATATAACATTTTTATATAAAATAACAAGAAATACATTTATCATAATGAATAATGAAATAACAGCATCAGCTTTTAAGCATAAGCTCTGAAGGATAGGAGACTCAGACACATGCCAGGTGCACATTGGACCGGGGTTCAAATTCAACTCTTACACAGCCATAATGCTTTGGCTCATCAGTGTACTGTATGTATAGCGAGAGTCTCATTTTAAATAGATTTAAATCCCTCCTTTCTTTTGCACCATATTATTCTTGTTGTAAAATGTCCCACCCGGTTTCTAGAGAGGATTCTGTACGGTTTCAAGTATGAAATACAACTCTAAAAGAATACGTTCCCAAGGAGCATGCGCCCCCTGTTGGAGACACCATCTATTCCAGCCAGGATGCCATTCCATCACATAGGATTTGAAGAGGGGTGACCACTACCATTTATTTAAAAAAATCGTGGTTCCAATGGGAATCCTGTATTTATGAATAAAATGGATCGTTTACTCTCAAAAATCAATTTTAATTTATGTCCCTGAACACAATAAAAAATTGACTAGAAATAATTCATGATTCATGCAGATACTACTGAAAAATGAAAGTTTAAACGCGGAGTCAGGGGATTTAGGAAGACTGTACATTTTAAAAAGGTAGACAGAATCAGACGGCTGCTTCTTCAAATGAAAAAGAACATCGTAGCGCAATAATCCGGGAGAGATCAAACATACGTGATGTGCCCTAAAATGAACGTGAAAGGATGCGTAACCGAGCTAACACTGACACTGAAGCTTTATCTGCATGATCTGCTTTACCAACAACATATTGCTAATCCATCCAGGCACACACCAGAGTGTCATCATTTGGGGACATCCACAGAAGCCGTCTAGTCTTCTAACACTCAGGCTCAGTCCGTCTACTAACAGGCAAACAGAAACAAGAAATTGATAGCATCTAGTTTGAGGGACGATATGGATGGGGTAGGATAGACGGTGTTCCCTTCCCTAGCTGGGAGGCCATTATGCACGAGTGGGGTTCCTGTGATATAGCGGGTCCACGGCTCAGATGAAAAGGCCAGTTTTTAAATAAAGAATTATGGAGGGAGCGTGGTAGTGTGGCTGGAGACGTTCTTGGACGCTACGTGAGGCGGGCATTTCCTCGCTTAAGTGCACAGGTGGGGAATCGTCTGTATCCGTAACTGATGCAGAGAGCTGCTAATTGACACACCTGTGCCACGTCCCCATAATAAATAGGAGAAGCGAGTGCGGAGAACGATGACCGACAGAACGCAGGTTAGAGGAGGTGAAAGAAGAAGACGCTGGAAGCAAAGGAGTCGGTACGTGTGTGCATGAGAGAGAGAGCTGATCAGAGAAGGCAGCTGGGAAGTGAGCCCAAGCGGGGTGTTTGGCCTGACACCCGGGAGACAGCACGAAGTGGTCACTCCTGCTGAGCACTTTGGAGGAGCAGGGGTGCCCGGAAGGTGGTTGGCTCACCACATAAGGTAGCAGGAGTCAGGAGGCTTGGGAGGTGGAAAGCCCAGCATGAGCACCCTGGTCGCTGGGGAACCCAAGTCAGTCTAGAGAACCCAGGGACCGCAAGGCTACAGACTAGAAGGAGAAGGTCTGCCGCAGGTAGGGCGACCCCCCTGGTGCAGGGCCCGAATGGGAAAAGCAGGGCAGCCATCAGTAGAAGAAGGCACCGGGTTTTGTGTTTAAAGGACTGCTTTCAGCCATCATTTTAACCTCATTTTTAAAAGGTTTATTTACTGGATTTTAACCTCCACATTCTTCACTGTTTTAATGGATTATTTATTTGACATATTGAAACACTGCACCATTTATTTGAACACTGTCTGTTTTTGTTTTAATAAAAGCAATCCTGCACCTTTTTACACCATCCCTTTGCTTTGTTGGTGTCCTCACTGTCCAGCTCATCCGGTTACATTACCGACAGTGTCGGGTTCAAGAGCTTCCAAAAGCGAGATGGGAACATGAAGCTAAACCCACATCGTCACAGTGGAGCTCAATCTGAGGGGCTTGCTGGGCATGTCCACTGAGCTCTCTCTCTGTCTCGGCCAACTCCAATCATTACTGTGGCGCCCCAACACTTCACACTCCACCCTTCAAAAGTGCAAAAGCCACCAACTATGCCAAGTGCTTTGCTGTGGACTCACACACACACTCACATACACACACTGTGCACAATCTCACTTCACAGATTTGCACTATTGCACCTGCCAGTGGCCAACCACAAACCCATGACCTCTGCATTACAACGGTCCTCAGAAAATGCTAACAGGATTAGGTGAAGACGACCATCCTGGTGATCTATCATATAGTGCCTTTCACATCTATCTATCTGTCTATCTATCTATTACACAGTGCCTTTCACATCTATCTATCTATCTATCTATTACACAGTGCCTTTCACATCTATCTATCATATAGTGCCTTTCACATCTATCATATAGTGTCTTTCATATTTATCTATCATATAGTGCTTTTCACATCTATCTATCTGTCTATCTATCTATTACACAGTGCCTTTCACATCTATCTATCTATCATATAGTGCCTTTCACATCTATCTGTTGATCTGTTATATAGTGCCTTTCACATCTGTCTATCTATTATATAGTGCCTTTCACATCTATGTCTATCTATTATATAGTGCCTTTCACATCTATATGTCTATCTATTATATAGTGCCTTTCACATCTATCCATCAAATTCTCCCAACCAGGAAATGGAACACCAGCTCCTCTGTCGCTGTTCTTTATCCAACATGACGGCTTTAAGAGTCCAAAGGTAAAGAAAGCTGAGAGCTTACTATGTGATGCTGTGATCTGTGAGTGGGTATTTTGTTTAACATTCTTATGCTTGCCATACATGCTTACATTTGCTAACTGAAGCCAAGCAGGTTCAATGTTTCTGGCAAAAAGATGATTAAGTTTCAGCGTACAGAGAGCTCTCCAGCTGAACATTGTTGTGTACCTTTATGTCGAGCTGCCAGTAAGTACAACGAGGTCATTAGTTTTCAGACATTTCACTCCCATGCTCCAAAATGGATTGACGCTATCCGGACAGAGAGAGCTTTACTGTTAGTCTCCATACTTGACATTTTATAAAAGATGATTTCCATGAGCTGCAGTCTGAGACAGAGCAGCGACTGTTGAAGAAGGGAGCAGCCCCTGCAATGCTTGACTGGAACAATTTCTCCATTCCGCTTTCAAGACCGGGGGATTTCTATTATATATTGCCTTTCACTCTATCTATCTATCTATCTATCTATCTAGCTAGCTAGCTATTAAGTTATCCCAACCAGGAAATGGAACACCAGCTCCTCTGTTGCTGTTCTTTATCCAACATGATGGCTTTAAGAGTCCAAAGGTAAAGAGAGCCGAGAGCTTACTATGTGATGCTGTGATCTGTCAGTGGGTATTTTGTTTAATATTCTTATGCTTAGCATACATGCTTACATTTCCTCTCTGAAGCCAAGCAGGGCCGATCTTTCTGGCATTCTGTGACAATCTGAGGACCTTAGACATTTGGTGATTAGAGCAGGTGTATTGTTCCAGTTTGAAATAATTTAAAGCATGTGAACAGAGTGTCCTAAACCGGTGGAAGAGAGCCTAATCCATGTCTGGTAGATTTGCACAATTACGCCTGCCGGTGGCCAACCACAAACCCATGACCTCTGGATTTAAAACGGTCCTCAGAAAACGCTTCTTAGCAGCATTAGGTGACAACGACCTTCCTGGTGATGGCAGCTGAGCTCTCATTCACTCAGTCTGCACCTTTAATGTGGGGCTCAACATCACCACATTCCGCCTCTCCAAAGTGCAAAGGCAATCCAAATCAAACAAAGTCCCAGTACAGGAATCTAAGGCAAGGTATAAAACTCCAATGACTCACAATCAGCAAAGAAACAAGCACCAGAACTCACCAACTCGTGTCCTATTGTTGTCCCCACAGCATGAAAACAATTTCAGACAGGACTAATGGTCTTTGATCTTGTGCCAATGGCCAGCAAAACACATTTTGCTTCATAATTTTTTGTTTTTTTTGCTAATCGAGACACCGACTTTCACTTCGAGTTCACTTTCACACAATCCATTTTGCTCATCACCAGTAAGAATCTGTACGCCCTTCTACAGTTTACATGCATCACAACTCTTACTGCATTTCATTTTCCATATGCCAGTGTCCAGTCCAGAGTTGGTTCTTGCTGCATGCATGACAAAACGGTTTTCCTTATTTTGTGATTGATTTGGAGTCATGTAGGGCAGTATGACGCTCTTCCTTCTTACAGATTTATTGAGCGTGCAGTGCAGCGTTTTGCTGTTCATCGTGCTGCACGATCGAGAACATTTTTATGGTGATAAATGACATTAAGGGAGGAATTTGCAGCTTTTCTTGCCAACTACTTTTCATGTTCATCTGTAAGGTGAGAATAAAAACCTGTTTAGAACTCAAAAGACATTGAATGAAATGAGAATCACATCATTGACGTCATGTCTGTTTTTCGCGCTCGGGCAAATTTAGCAATCACACTGTTCCCGAATGCTACTGAACCGCGCTCAGGCACACCTCTTCCAAGCAGGCCAGGACATAGTACAGTTAGCCCGGCACAGAGCGATCACACTAATTAAACAAGACCCTGGGGGGGGGGGTCAGTTATATGCGGACCAACGTGCTCGGGCACAGAATGAGTTGCCAACAATAACAAAATTTACTTCTATAGCACATTTTCATACAAATGATGGAGCTCAAAGTGATTTACAAGATGAAGACAGAGAAAAAAAGACAAAATATAAAAAATAGAATTACGTGATACTAATTAACATAAAATAAATATAAGGTCAAATGGCCAGGGAGGACGGAAAAAACAAAAGAAACTCCAGATGGCTGGAGAAAAAAAATTTTGCAGGGGTTCAGAGGCCACGTGACCACCCAGCTCCCTCTAGGCATTCTACCTAAAATAAATGACCTCAATTAGTCCTCATGGTATTCAGTGTTTTCATGGAAGAATTTGATGATGATGGTCATGTGGACTTCTGGCCTTCAATCCATCAATGTAGGGACATCACGGTGCCCTGATCAGGTGGTGGTGGAGCAGATCACCACCTCAGAAAAAAACGGAAAAAGAACAGCAGAGAAACTAGGGGTGAGTACGGATTGTGGAGCCACCATGAATGATACTGATGACTGAATACACAGAGCATCAGGATTAAACTAAAATGAAGCTATGAGAAAGCCATGTTAAAATATTGAGTTTGTAGCAGTTTTTAATGTGCTCCACCATATTAGCCTGACGAATTCCTATTGGCAAGCTATTCCAGATTTTAGGTGCATAACAGCAGAAGGTGCCTCACCACTTCTTTTAAGTTTAGCTCTTGGAATTATAAGCAGACCCTCATTTGAAGATCTGAGGTTACAATTTGGAGTGTAAGGTGACAGGCATTCTGAAATATATGATGGAGCAAATTATTAAAGGCTTTGTACACCATCAGCAGTATTTTAAAGTCAATTCTAAATGGCACAGGTAACCAGTGTAGTGACATCAGGACTGGTGTGATATCTTTTCCTAGTTCTGCACTCGTCATAATCGTTTGAAGTCTTTTTTTGTGTGGTCCTGAGAACGGTGTGTTACAGTAATCTAGTCGATTAAAAACAAAAGCGTGAACTCATTTCTCAGCATCTTGCAATTTTATGAGAGGTCTAACTTTTGCTATATTTCGTAAGTGAAAAAATGCTCTCCTAGTAATCTGATTAATATGTGATTTCAAATTCAGGTCAGAGTCAATAGTTACCCCTAAATTCTTTACCTCCGTCTTGACTTTTAAGCCTAATGCATCTAGTTTATTTCTGATATCCTCATTATATCCCTTTATGCCAATCACTAAAATTTCTGTTTTCTCCCTATTTAGTTTGAGAAAATGACTACTCATCCATTCAGAAACTCAAATAAGACATAGGGTCAGTGAATCAAGAGAGTCGGGGTCATCAGGTGCTATTGATAAATACAGCTGTGTGTCATCAGCATAGCTGTGGCAGCTCACGTTATGCCTTGAGATAATCGGACCTCATGGAGGAGCATGGAGAGCAGGGGACCCAGGAGAGATCCTTGTGGAATACCATCTAGAATATCAGGGGTCTTTGAAGTATAATTACCACAAATAAAAAATTTTCTACCTGTCAGGTAGGAGTCAAACCAATTTAAGACACTGCCAGAGAGGCCCACCCATTGACTAAGGCGATTTCTAAGAATATTGTGATCAATGATATGAAATGTGGCACTCAGATCTAAGAGGATGAGAACAGATACACGGCCTCTGTCTGCAAGTCAAGTACAGTTGGGGAGTATGCACTAGTACATTGAGTTGCTGCACCCACTACACGACGAAACACCTCGGGATCCCGGTTTGCAACCCCCCAGGCAGATGCACGGTCCAGTCTCAACCTCCGGAAATGAACCTCTATCTGCCACAGCCAGGTGTTACGTGTGTAACCCCTTGGCCTGGTCCAGCCATTCGGGTTCCCAACAATGAAGATCTAACAAGCCGGATCACCCTCGGGGAAACGCGCCACATGGCTGTAGTGCCGTAACTGACGCTCCTTCACAATGTAGGTCATGTGCCTTATTCGGGACTCCATGAGCAACCGCTCAATCGACACAAAGTCAAACCAACGGTACCCAAGGATTTTCTGGAGAGACAGAGTACCAAAGGAGCCCAGTTTTCGTCTCAGGTGACTGGATAGCGTCCATGTCTCGCAACCATATAGTAAGACAGGAAGCACCAGGACTCTAAAGACTTGGACCTTCGTCCTTTTGCATAGATATCGGGAGCGCCACACACCCCTTTTCCAGCGACCTCATGCTCTCCCAATCTGTCTGACTTCATAGGAAGAGTCACCAGAGACATAAATGCCACTCCTGAGGTAAGTAAACCTCTCGATGAGGTTGACATTCTCTCTACAGACAGACACACTGCTGATGGCTGTACCCAAGAGGTCATTAAAGGCCTGGATCTTGGTTTTTATCAGGACCCTCGAGACTTCTCACTCAGTCTCTCGAGCACCACGATCACAGCCTCCATTGACTCCGTGAAGATCACAGCATTGTCAGCAAAGTAAAGATCCGTGAATCTTTCTTCACCAACAGGTGCCCCACATTGACCCGCAAGTCTAACGATTGCAGTTTCTGTACTTTGATTTGTTCTGAAACCCAATTGAAACTTGTCAAGAATAGCGGGTTTATTGAGGTGGTCCTTTAGCTGTGTAATGACTGCCTTCTCTAAGATTTTACTTAAGAAAGGCAGGTTGAGAGGCCAGTGTGAGTACACCCTAAACTTCCAACTAAAACGAAACGGCGGGTTTTGTCAGCGTTAACAGTCGATTAAAACCGTCAACCCCTCCCCTTCTGACAAAATTAAAATAGCATTCAAGTGAAGTCATGACTTCCAACCTTTCCATCTGATTCTCGCCATTTGCTTTTCTGAAGAAGGACAAAGTCTGCAGCACTCCTTCGAGGTCATGATCTGAATAAATCGCTTGTATTTGCATAGCTGAAAGTTCACAAGGCGAGGAGTGGATTTGGAGGTGAAAAGTGGAGTAAACATTCAGATTTGTGTCGGAGGAAGTGAGCGGCTCTTTGTATGGGACTCCATTCATCTGTCTGTGGGGCTGGGGAGTCTCCAGGTGTGGTGAAAGACAGGATGCTGAACTTTGCACAGATATTCTTTAATACTCGCCGCAAAAAAGACCACACTGATCCGAGACCTCGGTGGTCCCTGCCACTACATACAAATCTGAAGCACCTCTACGGCAAGCTGCCAGATTCTGAAATAATAATAATAATAATAAAAAATAAAATCTCTGGAGTCTGAACGAAATCTCATCGCATTAGGAACAGCGATGAGAGGGGATTTGAAACGTTAAGCTGCGGACACGGCAGGGCAAGCGAAATCAAATGAAGCAGAGCAGGAGAAAGAGGCAGCGCAAAGGATTGGGCTGCAGTCTCATAACTCAATCCCACCTTCCCAAACTCATGGAGTTAAAATATTCCTGCAAACCGTGCATTGTTCCTGCTACTTTGGCTTCCTCCCACCTCCCAAAGCAAGTTGTAATCTGTAGGGGACGCCACAGAGCTCCAAACCTCAGACACAATCACACTGACATCAGTCTCGGGTTCCAAAGACCTTTAATTTAAACAGTGTGACACAAGTGCACATGGGAGGAAGCTAAAAGGTCTAAATGAGAGTAATTCCACGCCAGACCAGAGGGTGGTGGAGTGTGCTGACCCTTTTTCTCGCTTTCCTGCAGACCGTTCACAGGAAATTCCGCCAGGCCCAGATAACGTCACTTCCAGTTCAGGCCTAAATGAAGTCACTTCCGATCCCGGCCTCGATGATGCCACTTCCGTTTCCAGACCCGTGGGTGACGTCACTTCCGGTGTAGGACCTATGGATGAAGAGACTTCCGGTTCAGGCCCTTCTGATGACATCACATCCAGGTCTGAGCATATGGAAGACGACCCTTCCGCTTCCACCCTTGATGACTTCACTTTCCTTTCTGGCATTTAAAGCTGTCATATACCTACTAACCAGATCAGTTCTGTTTTGGATTTTGTTTTGAGCACATCACTGCTAGTAATTTACCCTTTTGCAGCCAGGGAATATTATACAGGTGGCTGCCCCAAACCTTTTAATGACTCTCGTCTTTGACTTTTGTGAGAACAGTACTATTATTGGCATTCTTTAACAAAAATGGATTATTTGGCTTACCGTATATACTCGCTGATATGTTCTCCCACGGATAAGTCGGGATTGATTTTAGGGTATAATTTCTGGTATTGTATAATGTCGGTCATATAAGTCGAATGCAGAAAACTCACGCTATTGGTCCAAGAGATTATGATATGCTAACGCCCACCTGAGAGAGTAACCATGGAGCACACCGCATATTGAAAGCCCGCATATTGTAATATTTTTAGTTAGCCAATAAAAGGTGTCATTTTGCTTTACTTCTCACCACTTTCAAAAACAAAATTCTCATTTCTTTCTCCGGCACTCATCCCGGGAGAATTTGTCATCGCTGTCATTTGTCTCATCTTCCTCTTCAACTCCTGGGAGGAGTGGTGGCTCTGAGGCTAGGGGTCTGCACTGATAATCAGAAGATGGCAGTTCAAATCCCGTAAACGTCAAAAGTGACTCTACTTCATTAGGCCCTTGAGCTAGGCCTCCATCCTGGGTATGACGTCAATCTGCATCCAGCCCTGCATGTAGGCTCTCCAACCTGCAGGGAAAAACCTGGGGGTTGGCACTCCAGCCACCATAAAAAAACATCACACTGTTCCATTCCATCTGAACTAGTGAGGTGCTGAGGTGTCACCATCACATGGTTGCACTCGAGCCCTAATCTGGGATCCTGAGTTGGTTTGTTATGTGGTGGGTGTATCAGCAGCTGCTCCTAACCTCTCTCTCTCCTCCTCTCCCAACTCCAACTTGCCTGAGTAAGGTGACGCAACTGCCTTTATGATGGACCCAGGAGTATTTCTGACCTTCTGGGTCAGGTGAACCCGCTATAGAATAAGGGAGTCCACTCACTCCCCAGCTGGTGCCCTCTAGTGGCCACTGATGAACTCAACAAGTCTGCCTTCCCAAACTTCCCAAAGTCCCAATGCAGCCCTGTGGGTATCCAAACTGGTGCCAGACCAGTGGAGCATTGTTAGCTATTGTATTGGGAGAACAACCGTTCCTGGAAGATAACTCCTCCAATCCATCCATTGTGTTTGCTCCCTGACTGGGAAATGAAATAAGAACCATCCCAGCTGGGTAGGGGACCACTCTTCATCCTAGTTGGAATGCCAGTCCATCCATTATGTCTATCACATAGGCTAAATAACATAAGGTGACGACCCTTCATCAAACCCCCCCACTCTCCAATTCAATTCAGGAACCTATTGTGGATTGAAGCCTACAGTAGCAACATCAGTGCTTTGTCTTGGTAGGGTCCTAGCTGACAGTTTTTCCCCCTTTGTACTCTTTATTGTGAATACCTTAACAAAATATCATAAATCCCATATTTTTTAGATTCATATGTTACACTACCTTTTATACTTTGTAACGGATGGCAGGCAGGGACTAGCATCCCAGCCAGAATGAACCCCGTTCCTGCACCTGGCCAGGAGGTCCATGTGACAAATAGGCAAGAAAAGAATCAGGAGGTTCCCTGCATACACAAGGATACCATGCAAAGAGTCGGTATGTTAGCATCCCATCAGGATTAGGTGGAGAAACATGACCCGGCCGGGATGCCAGCTTGAAGAAAGGACAGGGAGAGCTGAATTGTTGAAGCTACATGCTCCCTCGAACTGATAGGTGGCAGCAAACCCTGGAGTCAGGTACACCAATAGACACCCACAGGGCATGCTGGGAGGTGCAGCCTTATTGGGGCCCCTGGGTATCACCAGGGGGTGCTGCTAGGAGCTGTGCTCTGTAATTTTTGGGACTTCCGACTGACCTAGAAGTACTTTCATCGGGCTATGCCCTGGCACTGGTGGTGCTTCCAGGTCCAAGATAAAAGGACGGTCCACACCCAGCCAAGTTGGAAGAACAAAGTTCGCCTGGTGGTGTGGAGGCGAGGAAAAAAAGAAATAAAAGAGGAATTGTGTGTATTGGAAGAGGCATTGTGGAGGGATCGTTGTTAATAAATCACTTATTTGAACCCGGGACTGGTGTTTGTGTGGTGGTGTCTGAGGTTTAGGGTGCTGCAACGCCCCCTTACTGGTCACAATGTATACCCTCAGGAAACAAACTAGAGTAAAGGAACAAGCTGGACAAAGAGCTATGCGTTTAACTATGTATTATATGGATGATAAATTCATTATAACAAGCAAACAGAATGTGGCTTTGCAAACCAAAACCATACAACCTGATAACGGTAGACGGGTAGTTTCAGGGGGCCCAGTGACTTATTTGACTCTTCCTGGTCAGCTCGTCATCTGCACAGAACCTCAGGAATGTGGCCGTGAGGTCAATGTGTATCACAAAGCGTCTCTGTGATTATTCTAACTGAAGAAGACACCATGCATTGTTCCTGAAAGAAGCTCCCTGAGAGGAGGTTTGTTAAAATTGAAGAGCCCAAACATAATGATGGTGGCAGGCTGCCTGTCTCAGTATGGCTGCTGTGATGGAGTTGTCTTCATCAAGGAGAAATGGCTAGAGAGAGAGAGGAAGGGAGGGAGAGGGAGGGAGGGAGGTAGTCTTCTCCTTAGGAAACGATGGTAAGAGAGAAGAGAGGCTGAGGAGGACGGGGAGCCTCGTCTTGGACTGGTCCGACTTCCTTTGCCATGCCCCTGGACACCAGTGGGTTCTGAGGACCAACAGAATAAGTCCACTTGACCCTTCTTCGGCCATTCACTGCTGCCTTATAGGTTCAGAAACTTTGCAGTGTGGGTGTAATAAATGAGCAAAAAAGGAAACTACTAAGCCATGAACCCCTTATCAATGAAACACTGGGTGTAGAAAACTGCTGTGTCCAGCTTCCTGACTCTTTAAAATTACAAATAAAAACACACAAAATATATCAATTTCACTCATTTTACCCTCCACTACAATCAGATGCAAGGCAATGCACAGCCCAGGATAAAGTGAGAGCCCACTCGTGCCCCCACTCACAAAGGCCTGATTTTGTACCACTAGTAAGCCCTAACACACACACACATCTTTGGGAATGAGGCGTAAAAACAGCAGCACCAGGAGAAACAGCCTTACAAGAACCTGCAAACTGCAAATGGATGAAGACCAGCCCAAGACAGTGGGCATAGTAAGGCAATGGTGCCAAGCACTGTGCCACCCTGCCAAACTGATGTGCTAGATGGGCTCCTGCTTCATGTCAAAGAGATCCAAGGATAGACTCTGCACCTACGTCAGGAAACAGAGGGACTTTGCCGGTTGAAAGTTTTGGTGAAATATCATCTCAGCTCATTGGCCCCACACCAGCCCCCCCTACCGTCATCTTGTTTGGGCTGTTCAATTTTAATAAACCTCTGTTCAAGGGCTTCTTTCAGGAACAATGCATGGTGTCTTCTTCAATTAGAGTAATCACAGAGATGCTCTGTGATACACATTGACCTCGCAGCCACATTCCTGAGGGTCTGCGGCTTTGTGAGTCACATTACTGTTCAAATTACATTGAAATAATACTGCAGCGACAGAAAACAAAGAGACGCGGCTGCAGCGAATAAACAAACAGGCGAGGTAAGCCAGCTGGTAGGTAACTTTTTTTTTTATGTGCTCTGTCCATTTACAAGTGACCAGCTCCACGGTCGTCCATCCCTTTGTCTGTCAGTCCATCCATTTTAATAAACAGAGATAATTCTTTTAAGAAACTTTAGGGCTCTCCAACTTGATTATTAGTAAGCAGGGTGGCTTTGAAATGTGTTATGCATTAGTTGTTGGCTACGCAACGTCTCCAGCTTTCCAGGAGGCAGTCGTAGGATGCCAGTCAGCAACTGGCATAAAGGAGGAGGAAACCCATGCAAAAGGAGGGCAGGAAAATCCGGGAGCAAGGCCCATGCAGGAGGCCCACCAATTAGACATCCTAGGGCAATCGGGGTGCTGAAATGCATCCTGCTGGGTCACCGGGCTGTCTCCAAATCTATCAGTCTTGTATAGTGCCTTTCAGTTTGATCTCCTTTCGATATATTGATTGTCTATAGTATCTGTCATACATACATTATCTATCTAGGTGGCACACACACTTATCTGATACAGAGGCTTTCTTAGCTACTTTAAGCTGATCAGTCCGATCACAATCCCTGTTTTCTGTCCATCTGTTTATCTACGTACATATATAATGTGGTGCCTTTCACATCTTTTATCTAATTCAATTATCTTAACTTTTACATTCCTCTCTGTCACAGATTCTTGTAAACAGATCAGTCTCTAATGTATGGCGTTTAACACCTATTTGTTTCAGTTAGTGCCTTTCACATTTTAAATTTTGATTTCTCTGTGTGTGTGTGTCTTTCACATTTAATTATTTGACTGAATGTTTCAAAAGTGATCAGTCTGTTTAGTGCAGTGCTTTCCCCGTCCTCCTTATGTGCGTCCATTTCAGGGGCTTACCGTAGACATTTGCATTCACATCCATCAGTTATCGGTCTGCATGTGTCACTTCTTGTCTTTCACATTTGCCCATCGACTACCTACAGTGAGGACTTATTGGGTTTGTGGTATTGGTAATGATGCTCTTCACATCAGCCTTCTAAGTCATCTACCACATGGAGGGCATCTTGCAATTATTTTTATAGTGTCTTTCAGACCTGTATTCCTATTTATTTTGCTTTTCTATCTAATATTTTAAAAACATCCATATGCTGCATTGGTGTTGGTGCATATAGAGATTTCATAACTCTTTCCTTTATAGTGCCTTTCACATCTTCCTGGCTAAAATGTTGGGTGTTTCACTGCTACCTCCTTAAAAATCTACCTTATGTAATACATCTCTTGCCCTCCCTCACTTTTCAACTCTTTCTCACTCTCACTCACCCTGTTTCTTTCTCTCTCACTTTTCAATTCTTACGCTCTCTCTTTCTCACCATCTCTCACATTCTCTCCCATCATCTCTCACTCTCTTGCCCTCTCTCTTTTCAACTCTCTTACTCACCCTGTTTCTTTCTCACTTTCTCTCCCCCTCACCCTGTTTCTTTCTCACTCTCTCTCGCCCTCTCTCTTTCTCTCCCCCCTCACTTTTCAACTCTCTCTCCTTCTCTCACTTTTTAACTCTCTTTCTCACTCTCACTCACCCTCTGCCCCCCGCTTCTCTATCACTGCCTCACCAGCTTCATTAATGTAACCCGAACAGCACCAACCTGACGGGAATGGCAGACGTCTGCTGCTCGACAATACAGGAGTACAGGAGTCCCGATGCTTTTAAGCTGTCAGGCTTTCAGTAGTCGCGGCGGCTCTTTACTTTCCTCACCGAGCTAATAGAATTACTGGCAGCGTAATTGCAAGGAGGTTCCGTCCTGCTTGTGGGTGGAGGTATCTTGACGTACGTGATGCGGTGCACAGCACGGATGATGCCAGCTCTGAGCGAGGGGTTTCCATTCGAGCCACTTAATATGCTTTCACGGTGCCCACTCTTGAGCCTCGTTGACAAATTGCCTATTTTAATGGCAAACTATTCCGGCACTGCACAGAGTTGTACCTGGGTGGATTGTAAATGACACGGCTGCGTCTTTAATCCTTCCCTGGAACAAAACAAAATACACTTTATATGGCTGAAAACATTTTGTGATGAAAGATCTGTGATCTGCTCTTGCATGGAACGGGACTCCCATGTTTTGTTGTTTATTTCCGGCCATTTCTTCCTACTGAGCATACAGCGAGAGTCTGCGTGAATTAAATCATCAACACTCAGAGTGGCAAGTCATCTACCATATAATGAAGCAGAGTGACATCCAGGCAAGCTCAAAGTGTGACATACAGCGCCTCTGTATAGTGAACACCACCCTAAAGAGACCTACAGTACAGTGTTACTATTGAATAAATAAAATGAAATTCCTCAAGTTCAATCCAACTATGTGAAATAATCAGGGCCCACTAGGACCTGCCAGTACAGTGCCATATAAATCTCACCAGCTTTGGCTATTGGTTTTTTCCTCCTCTGCAGCGCTAAGAAGCTGCCCAGCAAAAGCATTTAAGCCCCACCCCCATTCAGCTAAACCACGCCTCTTCCAGTCCACTCTCTGTGGACTCTGTTATTTATGCCTTATTACTTTTGTGCCACCTCACGTTCATTTTTGTTCACTATTGTGGACTTTGGCAGTAAACAGGGTGGCCTGGTTGGCACCCCAACTTTTCTGTGTGTTCTCCTCTCCCTCATTTGCACCTCAAACATTAAAAAAGTTTTCATACCCACTCACTTCGAATTCTCACACACACAGACTTGCATGTATTTTATTAATCTTATTTGGTACAAATTTCCAGACGTCAATCCGGCTGCCCTCTTTGTCCGATGCTGCTGAAATTTCCATCTTATTAACGCCTGTGAGTGGATGGAAACGGGACTGCGAATGGAGCCTGGCAAACTGGAAGTGCACTAGTAATGCAGACTGAAGAATCAATACCATGAATACTATGGTACATGAGTATAGAACTCATTTCAAAATGCTAAAATCGACACTTAGTGATATTTCGATACTTTTAATAACCCTACTGTGGTTAGCAAGACAAAAGGGCATTGCCCATAAAAAAATAACATGGCAGTGTTCTCCCTAGTGTCTTTTAGCCGGGCACTCCGCCCGGCTAATTTAGTTGAGCGTCCGGCTGTCATCTCGCATGACATTGTGAGATGACAGCTGCAGATCTACAGGCACAGGCAGATCTAATGATCTGCAGAGATGGTATGGGATGAGCGGGCGAGTGGGCAAAAATTGCTAAAGCTAATAGCTGGGACGAGTCGTGACGGAGTTCACAAGCAGAGTATGGGGAGGTGGGCTTTCGAGAGGGGGCTGTACATGCTAATAGTGGGGGCGGAGCAGCAGTTCACAAGCAAAGAGGATGTGGAGGTAGGCGGGCAAGAGGAGGACTGATAAAATAAAAAAAAAGTCTAGTGGAACCAGCCTGTCAGATATCAGAAA
>JANRMT010062827.1:13980309-14001552 GCA_026402145.1 Polypterus bichir lapradei
GATAGATAGATAGATAGATAGATAGATAGATAGATAGATAGATAGATAGGAAAGAAACTGTTTAATATATAAAAATGGCATTGTAAGACAGTATGATTGCACTTCCTACCCAGGATAATATTCAAGTGGCCAAAAATGCAAAATATGGTGGTATCATTAAGCAAAATAATCAAAAGGGAGAAAGATGATGGGAAGAAAATAAACTCTAAATTAACAGAGAGATAAATAACTACTCTGCTTCCTCTCTGGTACTAATATCTTTGTCACTTGGCTGCTTTCCAATCTTAAAGATCTATCTATCACTACTTGTATTATAGAGTGCCTTTCCTATCTATCTATCTATCATGCACTGCCTTTCCTATCTATTATATAGTGCCTTTCATATCTATCACTATTTGTATTATATAGTGCCTTTCCTATCTATTATATAGTGCCTTTTATATCTATCTATTTGTCTATTATATAGTGCCTTTCCTATCTATCTCAACTCCTACTATCTGTTATATTAGATCGTTACAACGCTGACAGTGAGATCAGACCATGCAGCCAAGCACAGTTCATCAGTTCATCACATAGTGCCTTTCACATGAATGTATCTTATCGGGCCACCTACTGTCTATCTCTCTATTCTTGTCAGAAGCAACTAAAGAAGCCTTTATGGCAATCACATTGTTCTTTTCAAATCTCTTAGTCTATCCATCTTTCTTATAGTGCCTTTTCTATTTCTCCATTACACCTATCATCTGTTATGCTGTATTTATTTTTAAACAGAACAAACCAAATGGCTGTGCCAAAGACCCCAAAGGTGCCCTGAGAGACGACTGCCCCCCATGGTGCTCCTTGCCCACCTCCCCGCTTCTGAATGTGCTTGTCTCTATCGTCTCCAGGATGGCCTCTCGCTGAGCTGGGGGCGTAAGCGTCCGCAGATGCAGTGGTTCTGCTGAAGGAAATGAGCCTAAATGAAACGCTAGTGTACCCTCAGCTACCCTGCTATTTATTTTAAGTGCTGGGCAGATGAAGGAAAGTGGGTCAACGGACTCCACATAAAAAATGCATGTTATTTAGTTTGAATGACTTGGTTAACCTCCAAATCTGCTGCTTCCAACATCCAAACCTCTTTTTGTGGAGGCTGCACATTTTTAGGAAGCGAAGATCTCTGTATGGGCAGAGAGAAAAAGTGAAGCATAAAAAAAAGACGTCAGGTCGAGTAGCGGACTGTTGGCCGATACTCTTAGAAATATCAAAGAAAACAAAAATGACAAACAAGAGAAGACCACTCGGCCCCTCGCTGGCTTGCCTATGGGACTCCTGACTTGAAGCTCACGATTCATTAACTGCTGCCCACAAAAAACAGAAAAAATCCTCAAATTATAATGTTAAAATAAATGAAATAAATGAGAATAGTAAGTTTTGATTTGTTTGGATTTTCTTTATATGCAATGGCCACTCCCAGCCAAATTAACCACTTGTGGTGTGCTGATCTCTTTGAAACATTTCAGAATTTTAAGCAGTAATGCAGTCTATCTGTGTGATTTGTTTGGGACGCATTTATAAATTTAGCAGATGCTTTTATCGACTCTGTAGAGATTAAAAGAGCAGGCGTCCATTACGGCTTTACTGGCCTGGAATCCGAGGTTTAAATCCAAGGTCACTTTCTGTGACGACTCATTTAGTGACTTTAGTCGGGTTGGTGCCTGGCACTGGACGATGTCCTGTCATCATTTCATAGTTTTGGACCACCTACAACTCCATCCTGGTGGTCTGTTTTCATTTTGGAATTATTGTTGCCATCATGCATCCCCTGGACATGGCTGACGTGTAGATACCGAAGGTGGCGCCCTGCTGTTGGCAAGTTTCTCAAGTGTTTAAGGTTGTTACTGAGTGCAGATATAAACTCTTGATGCATATTTTTCAAAAGCCACTGCACAGTGGGAAAGCTATTAAGGACTGGAAAATATCAAATGTTATCCCGTTATTATAAAAACGGTAACTGGGCAGATCCAAATAAGCTTAACGTGCATTATGGGTAAATTAATGAAAGTGTAGAGTCAGCACCCATCACCACAATGGCTGGATTGTCTGCTCTTTACAAGGCTCGGGGGCTCGCCTCACTAATTGGAAAACCATGTGATTTTGCAGGCTCTCCATCTATATACAGTATGTGGCCCTGTCACTGGTGATGTAACACCACCTCATATTTGGGTGACTAATCACTGGCTGACGTAACTTGTCAGTGCCTGTTACACGGCCTCCCACTGAAGTCTCTGTCCCCAGCGACCATTTCAAACTCATTGCAACGGCACACAGAATCATTTAAACAGCAGCGCGGTCTTCTCAACCCACTGCTGACGCCAATATAGCACCACAATGGTTGGGTTCTCTGCTCTTTACATGGCTCTTTTGCTGCACCATCTGACTTTGCAGGCTTGCTGTTTGTATAGGTGCCCCTGCCACTGGTGATGCAATGCCAGCTCATACTTGGGTGACTCATCCTCAGCTAAAGTAACTTGTCAGCACTGTTACATAGCCCACACTCTGAAGTCGCTGTCCCTAGTGGCTATTTCAAGCTCTTTGCCATGGTGCACAAACTCGCTGAAACAAATGTGTGGTCTTCTTATCCCACTGCTGACACCAATGAACTGTTGGCAGTGAGCACCACAATGGCTGGATTCTCTGCTCTTAACGTGGCTCTTTAAGGTGGCTCACTATCCTTCAAAGGACTGTCCGCCTTTTGCCACACAAGTTGGAAAAGCTTGTGACTTTGCTGGGTTGCAATTTATAAAGCTGCCTCTGCCACTGGTGATGTAATGCCAGCTCAAACTTGGGTGACTCATCCCTGGCTGATGTAATTTGTCAGCGCCATTACAGAAGGAATTATGAAGGAAAACATTGAGCAGCACGGGTACAAATGAGCAGGTTGTGATTTACTGATATGCCGGAATTCTATGAGGAAGCAACAAAATAATAAGAAGTTAGAAGATCTCCAAGATGTAGGTAACCTGCCAGGACTACAGGGGGATGGAATTGTTAACATGGCCTTTTCCTTCTCTTCTCAAAGCACCAAGTAACTGCTCAGTAAGGGCACATGACTCCGCCCCTTCCGGTTTGCCATCCATAAAAATCCCAGATTCGCAAAAGGAGACATCCTTTTGAGAAGGGTCTAACTACAGCCAGCAATGGCTATGACATACAGTAGGTCAGGTAATGACCGCAATACCAGTCACAAAACCCTCTTTGAGTTAGATATCCCTTTGAAAACCCTAATCTTAAACCATAGTGTAACGGGGCCCTAATGTTAACCGTAGTCTAACGCGATGGGTGTTTCATGATTGACGTTGGGGGCGTTTTGTGATGTTGGGGCATTAAATGACTGACTTCATAGCTACTGCGGTCTGCAATTACACTCTGTTGGTCCTTGTTGCAAAGGAGAACCTGAAGGATGGCACTCCTGGATTAAAGTGACCCTGTGAAAGAGCAACTATTTTTGTTATTAAATGACTGTATTTAACTTGACTCCTCTGTCTGTTTCTTTGTCTGGGTCAAATCTTGCAACTGATTTTAAACCTACTTTTGGCAAAGCGAATTTCTTTAAATTTTGCATATGTGTTCAGTATCGGTGACAATACAACAATCCGTCAAAACCAATGCAATTACGTAACAAATGTCTCCGTAATTAATGATTATGCAATTCCAATTAACACACACACAACAATGACGCAGAGAGAATATATAGGAGCATATAAGTGAGAGACGCAGCAGATTGCCCCCACTTGCCTCTTACAGTGAGTGGTGTGGCTAAATTTGACTTGACTTGATTACTCTTGCGAAGGAGTAGCCTTGATGATCACGGTGAGAAAGTATTGCTGTAAGCTTGCCATTCTGTCATCAATATTTTTTTCGCACCAACCGACCGCTAATCCCATAAGTGCCTGAACAGGAAAATAGAGAGCAAAATATACTTCATCATTCAAATAATTCTGCAAAGAAGATATATTATGTAATACTTTTAAAGAAGCTTCCCATTCATGAAAAATGATTAAAGAAAAATAATTTGCAAAAAGCTCAAAAACTAAAAAATAAAATATATAAAAGAAATTTTTTTAAGTAAAACAATTTTTTTTAGTTTAGTTATAAACGCTCTGAAAGGCGAAAAGTAAATTTTTCTTTAATCACAATTATCGGGGTTGTATGTGACTAAATAAAATCGTGGGGTGTACAGAAATTAATTCATTCAATCAATTAATGGAATAGCTACTTTCATTATAAAATATAAAAAAACAACAACATTGTAATTCCCCACCATGCTAAACAAGTTTCAAAAATTGTTTGAATCAATTCATTTATGTGTGCCCCACGATTTTATTTAGTCACATACAACCACAAAAATTTTGGTTAAAGAAAAATAGATTTTTTGCTTTTTAGTGCATTTATAACTAAAGTAAATAAAATCGTGTTACTTAAAAAACATTTAATATATTTAATATATTATTTAATATATTTTTTCCTTTGGCCCTAAAGACAGATGCAGATGGGTGTTTCTTTTGTTTATTTTCTTCATTGATATTAAACAGGGTGACCCAGACATGCAGTGCTGGCTCCTGTCCTGTCCATTGAGTATAAGATACAAACCAAACCCATAATGGATGCCAGTTCATCAAATAAATTATGATGATGATAATAATAATAATAATGAATTAAATTAACTTCTTGTTACTTAAGGTGTTTTAAATAGAAAGAGTGGAACCACTTGAACCATCACCAATGTGTTGTGCCCACCTAGATGCCTGTATTGCGCCTGTAAGCTCCCTACACATGAGTTATTAAGTGGTGAAGGAGTGAGAGAGATGGGTAGCCAATAAGGTACAGGGGATAGGGATAGCCAATTACAGACAGGGGATGATGAGGGGGCCAGAATGACCAGACCGTGGCAGGCAGTTTAACCAGGACATTGAGAGACCCCCTACTCTTTATGAAGGATGCCCAGGGATCTTTAATGGCCACATTTTTACAGCATAGTGTCCCCGTCACTGCACTTGGGCACTGGGATCCACACACAGACCACAGCTAAATCACTCCCTGCTGGCTTCACCTACACCTCTTCCAGCAGCATCCCAAGCTTTTCCTGGTTGTTCTCCCACCCAAGCACTGGCTGGGCATAAATATGCTTAATCCCAGGTGGGAAACCTCTCTTGAAGTGCAGGTGGTATGGCTGCTGACACACGGCAACCCCATGCAGTGCCAGTGCTAGGTTTTTTTGCGCCCTATGCCAAGCTTATTAGTGTGCCAACCGACTGATCGGTAGCTGGGCCCCCCCACCTTATGATCTGCACCCTACTGTCACCTTGCCCCTATGGCACCGAGTGAGTGGACCTATAACGGAGCCCGATCCCAGCAGCACTAACTGCCATTCCACCCATTTAGTAATAATGATTGGTGCGTTTCCAGCTTTCCTGCTTTACTTTCATGACTGAATGATTTTCAAGCCACTAGGCGATGGAGGCCTTTCAGGTGTGGCATCTCTGACATGTCAGACTAATGGAAAGATCATGTGGTGATCACCAGTGAAGGTTTGTTCCTGTGCCACCGTGCCTAGCTCCTCTCAGTATTGATGATTATATTACTAATAAAGGGGTGCAAATAATCACACCAGAGTGGAGAGAGGAGAAATAAAATCACCATTCAAAGAAATTTGCCTCAGCAGGTTAATATCGGGCTTCTTAAAAGCAGGAGGAGGAAAGCGATTTTGTCCCCAGTTCCAAAGAATGGCAGCCGTTTGTCACGCATTTTTAGCTATAGGTCTCCAAGAGCATTACAAATTTTAGCCCCAGAGCTCATAATGGATGTTTTGCACCCAACAGAATTTAGAAGACAAAGAGCGGCACAGCAGGAAGCAGTGAGACAAATAAAACGTCTGTTCCCACACTGCGACGACCGTGACTAATGCCAGCCATTGCTTCCAATCTGCTTTCTTCGGAGCGCCGGGGAAGATTTAATCGAAGAAGAGAAACGCGTCCATCACTAAACTTCAGGGCCGCCAATGCCATCCCTGAGCCAAATCACAAGCAGTCCTAACAGGAAGATGCCCGTCTTCAGGACCCTAACATGTTCATCTTTCTATCAGCAACAATTTGACCATAAAGTAAGGATTTACTCTCAAATGTTTAAAAAAACAAACCGCAAATCTGACAGCAGAGTATCAATTTCCTCACTGAAAGGCCATTTTATAGCACTGAGGGAGGACAAAGCCTGCGGTAAGATGAACGAAGATCCTACTGATGTCATCATCACGAGTGCACCACCATAGCTTTAACCTACAAACCTGACAAGATGGCTAGGAAGTGGAATTTGGCTTTATTCCTATTACAAAGCTGAAATGAGACCACCTTTAAGACCACAAGAACTGCCAAAACACCTCAAGGGGAAGACATACAAGATGATCGTGTGGGACACTGGACGACGACAACGATGAGGAGACGCAAACAGGAGCCTCACCCCGCGGAAATGCCAGTGACAATACAAATAAAATGTGTTATTATTATTATTATAACTCGCGGCCTGACTCATCCATCTCTGCTATGATTTGTTCAATTTGAGACCATCTTGTCTTCAGATACATTTTTATTTTTACTTGGGTGGGAGTTTTTAACTTTATGATGGATTTATTTTTTCTGTTTTCTTTTCATTTTTGTTTTCCTAGTTTTATGAAGTCATTTGTCGTAAAGGTTTGACTTGATTGTATGCAATGGTAATTTCTTCAAATAAAGTCATAATAAATAAAGAAAGAAAGAAAGTGGCAGATGGCCAGGGCCCTTGCCCGGTGAAGACGCCCCTCTGGTGGAAAGACTGGGGGAAGATTACATGTCCACGGCAATACCACCCCCGGAACACAAGAGAGCAACCCCCCTGGATTGCATTGGGGCCACAGGCTTGGACCTTGGAAGTTCAACCCTGCTGGGGCCCATGGCCACCACCAGGGGGCACCTGAACAGTTCCGGAGCCCTGGACTGCAGCACATCCACCACACTCGGGGGTCCTGCCAGACGAGGATCAGAGTGCAGTACTTCCGGGTGCACTATATAAAGGAGGCCACCTCACTCCATTCAAGGAGCCAGAGTCGGGAAGAGGAGGACAGAGCTTGCTGGGAGAGGAGTGGAGGCGGCAGAAGAAAGAGAATGAGAGAAGAGAGAGAAAGAAGAGGGAGTGAGCGGTAGAAATTGTGCTGAGCAACTGTGAACTGTGCACTGAAGAAATAAACAGTGAGCTGCTTTTGTACTTGTGCGTCTGTGTGTCTGTCTGGGTTTGGGGAGCCGTACGTCCCTGTGGCTTTTACAATCAATAAAAAAATAAACAGTTTAGAACTACTCGAAAAAATGAAGCCTCAGGGATATTAGTCTGTCCAGTTAGGAAGCACAAGCAATTGTGAGTCAACCGCACCTGCTTTGGGGAAATGAAAGTGACAACAGGTGACCTGGAGAGGCAACAGCAAGACACCCCCCAAAAAGGGAATGGGGGCCACAGACCATTGCTCTCTCCCTATCCCTCCTGACTGATTGTTCTCTGGTTTTGTGTTTTGTCCGTGTCACTATTGGTAATATGAGGCAGTACTTGCAGCCCATTCACAGGCAGGCCAGTTCCTCCTGGATGGCACATCCAAAAGTACTGCCAAGTACAGCCAAGACATCGCAAGAAGGTCTCAAGAGCATGGAGGAGATACTAGGAGACAGACTGTTACACAAGGAGAACTGGACAGGGCAGTAGAAAGGCATCAGCCCAGCAGTAAGAACGGTATCTGCACCTTTGTGTGAGAAGGAACAGGACAGGCACTGCCAGAGCCCTACAAAATGACCTTCGGCTGGTTACTGGTGTGCATGTGTCTGACCAAACTGTCACAAACAGACTCTCTGAGGGTGGCACAAGGGCTCGGCATCCTCTAGTAGGACCTGTACTCACAGCCCATCACCGTGCAACTTGATTGGCATTCTCCAGAGAATACACAATTGGCAGCTCCGCCATTGGCGCCCCATTCTCTTCACAGATTATAGCAGGTTCACACTGAGCACACGTGACAGACGTGAAGGAGTCTGGGGACACCGTGGTGAATGTTAAGCAGCCTGCAACATCATCCAACATAACTGGTTCGGCGGTGGGTCAGTGATGGTCTGGTGAGGCATATACTTGAAGAGTCACGCAGACCTCCACATGCTAGGCTACAATAACCTGACTGCTGTTAAGTACCAGGATGAAATCCTCAGAGCCCTGGTCAAACCTTACATTAGTGCAGTGGACCCTGGGTTCCTCCTGGCGCAAGACAATGCCCGGCCTCTTGTGGTCAGAGAGCATAGGCAGTTCCTGGATGATAAAGGCATTGATGCCATTGACTGGCCTGCATGTCCTCCAGACCCAAATCCAACTGAGAACCTCTAGGACGTTATGTATCAGTGCACCTGACGCCACCAAGCAGCACCACAGACTGTCCAGCAGCTCACTGATGCCCCGATCAGGTCTGGGAGGAGATCCCCCAGGACACCATCCACTGTCTCATCAGGAGCAGGCCCAGATGTTATGTGTGGCGTGCATACAGGCACGTGGGGGCCACACACACACACTCCTGAGTCACATTAGGAGTTGACGTGATGAAAATCACACAAGTTGGATCAGCCTGTGATTGCAGTTTTTGACTTTGATATTCAGTCTGATGTTGAATCAGCCCTCGATGGGTTGGTGATTTTGGTTTCCATTGACCGTTGTTACATCAATTTGTTCTCAACGAATTGCACAGTATCACTCAGTAAAGATTTTCTACTTGAATATTTTCTTCATCGTGGTCCAATGTGTGATTTAAGAGTCCCCTTCATTTTTATGGGCAGTGTAGATAATCTAGAATAGGGGTTGCTCTTTGTTTTGGACTTTTCTCTCTGGCTTCCTTGTATTATATCATTTCCTAATTATTAATTAATTCACGCCGCTGTGACGTTATTTGGTTTTGTTCAGAGCCCCTAAAGGGACACGAGCAAAAAATAAGAATGGTTTTCTCGTGAGCACAAAACAGTTTTTTACGTGCGCACAAGAAAAACGTCCTTATTAGACCAGATCTGCTTCCGTAACTTTAACTGTTTTATTGTGCAGCCTATCGTCGGAAAGTCGGATCTCAATGCGGGTGATCTGTCGTGTGGTGGGTGCGGCAACACGCTGTAATCAGTGCATGCTCCCAACCTCCTTCTCCTATCGGAAAGTGGACATGGAATTCATAGAGCTCTGTTTCAACCTACACTGGATCTTTGTCCTAAAGGCATTGTTTGCATGCCTGCAACCCAACATCGCTACTTCATTTCCTGAACGTCATTCGAAACAACTTCTGAGCGCTTGAGGCTCGTTTTGTTGAAAGAGTTACGGCGATCTCGTGGGCACGTGAACAGACCGTGAGAGCGTGTGACAAAAGATCTCGCGTGCACTCAAAAAAAAGATCTTATCTTGTGAGGGCACCAAAAATATCTTGTGAGCGCTGTCACAGTAACGGTCCACAGACATCAAAAAGGTTTGGGGCTGCCACCCCTATATTATGCCTTGGCTGCTAATGGGTAGTTTTGTTGAGTTGTTTACAGGTCCAAAACACAACTGATTTGCGAGTGCAAATATGGCGGCTTTAAAGACCGGGACAGGAAGTGACATCATCAGGACCGGAACAGGAAGTGACGTGCTCGGGTTGGGGTTTGACATCATCCGTGGTGCCAGAAGTGATGTCATCGAGCAAGGGGTGGAAGTGATGTCATCAAAGGCCGCAGTACTGGAAGTGATGTCATCAAAGGCACTGGGACCTAGTGGGATTTCCCATG
The DNA here is from genome assembly GCA_026402145.1 of Polypterus bichir lapradei. Classification (NCBI taxonomy): domain Eukaryota; kingdom Metazoa; phylum Chordata; class Cladistia; order Polypteriformes; family Polypteridae; genus Polypterus; species Polypterus bichir. The sequence goes on from JANRMT010062827.1 coordinate 13,990,143, forward strand.
GATGGCCTGCAGAGGACTGAGAGAGAAAGTCAGTGCAGCTCGCCACCCCCTGGTCTGGCGTGGTACTACTATTATTCAGGCCCTTTTGCTGCCTCCCAATCACACGTGTGTGACAGCGTGCAACACTTTCACGCGGCCACGAGAATTTTTTTCCTCGTCCCTTTAGGAGTTACATAGTTTCGCCTTTGGGTTGCAAAATTTTCTGGCTCACTGCTCCTGGTAGCCATGGAATGTTGTTTCGGAGGTCACGGCACCTTGCGTCATCAGCGTGACCCTTTCAGTCAAGCACAAAGATTCATTCCATATCTGTGATCGGGATAAAAACCCAATCAAATGTAGCGTGTGTTTCCTTCTGAAATTTCTGTCTTTCTCTCTGACTTTGATTTCTGGTTAGAGATTTGGTTTGTCTTTAAGGTTTCGACTCGTTTCTGGCTTTGGTTACGTTTCATCTCCTGATCCTCATCTTACCCACCCACGTCATGAGAGAAGACATAAGAAGGATCACAGGTGTCGGACTGATCCTCGAGAAGCACAGCTCTGGTGGTTTTGGCCATATGGTACGTGTAGGGTTACCAGACGTCCAGCAAAAGGAGGACATGTCCTTCTTTTCAGGGTTGTGTCCTCCATGCGGCAGCATTGCCTAAAAAGTTGACAATGCCCGACTTTCATCAATCACTATCTCGACTGTGTTATTGCCTGAAATTGCACGCTGTCATCTCTATGTTACAGCGGACAAAAGAAAGAAATAAGACTGTCTGGGGACTCTGGTAGAAGAATTCTTCTCACCAAGTACAATTTTAAGAATGTTTCTCGTCTGGAGTTCCACACCTATGTTCTCGGGAACGATGAACTGCTAAGAAAAAAGTCACATCATCTGAAAAATATGAAACTGCATAATTATACTATAACTTTTAATTTTGATGACTCGTTTTGTGACCTGTCAAATTAATTTATTTTTTAAGTTTTCATTGTAACTCACAGTTCACATTGTGTTTCATGAATAGAACGAGACGCGTTCGCCTTTGTCCTCCTTTATGACCTTACAGTGTCCTCCTTTGGGTTCACAGGTATCTGGTAACCCTAGGTATGTAGTAACAACAAATTCTGTGAGAAGGCAGCCCTACGGCTCAGTCCACAAGGATAGCAAACATGTGGAAGACCAAAGAAACATCGGCAAGATCCACTTAAAGATGACATGGTGGGTCATCAACTTTGAAACATCTAAAAACACCTTAGATCAGAGTTTGGCATACAAACTAGCACACCCAGCACACAATGTTAAGAAGAAACAGAAAAATTATGGCTATTACTACAATTGTTCAGTTGACTGGCATATAAGACATGTGCATTGTGTTTGTCATTTCAACAGATGGCACATCACAAATATTACCACCACTTTTACAAATCTCATACCAAATGGCATGTAACCGAGACATACAGCATGCATGATATCTGTCAATCCAACAGAATGGCACATCACAAACATTTGCAGAAGTAAAATGTGTTGCATATATCATTCCAACAGATAATGCATCACAAACATTAGCACTGCTTTAACGAATCTCATACCATATGGCATATAAAAGCGACATGTGCATTGCATTTGACATTCCAACAGATGGAACATCGGAAACATTAGCATTGCTTTAACAAATCCATATCAAATGACACATAAAGGAGATATGTTCATTGCATTTGTCATTCCAACAGATGGTGCATCACAAATTTGTATAAATAAAATGTGTTGCAAATATCATTTCAACTGATGAATCATCACAAACATTAGCACTGCTTTAACAAATCCCATACCAAATGGCATATACCAGAGACATATGAATTGCACTTGTCATTTCAACATATGGCGCATCACAAACATTAGTACCACTTTTACAAATCTCATACCAAATGGCATATAACAGCGACATATGCATGGCATTTGTCATTCCAACAGATGGCACATCACAAAAATTAACACTATTTTAACAAATCCTATAACATATGGTATATAAAGGAGGCTTATGCATTGCATTTGTCATTCCAACAGATGGCACATCACAAACATTACCACTGCTTTTACAAATCCCATACCAAATTGCATATATCTTATATTTATGCATTGCATTTGTCATTTCAACAGATGGTGCATCACAAACACTAACACTGCTTTAACAAATCCTATACCATATGGCAAGTAAAAGAGGCATGTGCTTTGCATTTGTCACTCCAACAGATGCCACATCACAAACATTTGCAAAAGTAAAATGCGTTGCATATATAATTCCAGCAGTTGGTTTGTCACAAACATTAGCACTGATTTTACAAATTTCATATCAAATGGCATATAACAGAGACACAGCCACACACAGATACACAGACTCTTGTCCTTTTATTAAGATGGATGTTTGTTTTTATTTAGCTATGCACTATTTGTACTTACTTAATAGTAGGAGAGCTCTTAATAACAAATAAACTTTTTTCCAACAGAAGGCTGTGATGAGCCACAGCATATTCTATAACCACTGAATACAAATCAGGAATTCAGCCTTACACTTTGTGCCAGTTCATTTCTGACCACAGCCATTTACAACCCCACACTGTCCTCATCAATAGAAGCTGCACATCTTTGGGATTTGGGAGAAAAAGTGTCTAGAGAAATACACAAGTGGGGAGTGTTCTAATACTCCAGAGTCTGAAATGCTCAAGTCCTGAAAAATGCCCACTAGGGGGGGGTATACCATCAAACCCTGACTAGATATAAGGGCAAACACTGGATCTTTATAAAAAAAAGAGAAGATTTATTTATCAAAAAATGCTCTTGTAACAAAAGAAAATTTCATTGAGCACACAAGGCAAAAGGAGTTGCCAGTAACAAAGAAAATCTGATGGCAAACAAGGTGGTCACAAATCCAGTAATCACAATAAGCCCGACCAAAGGACACCATAAACACTCACTGACCCTCTAGCACATTCCAATGAACCACCAAGAACTGTGGGAAACCCTCTGTCTTTATAGGGTTGAGGGCCATCCTGGCAGTGATAGGCAGGTGGCTCCACCTCCTAGGGAACCGCCCACAAAACACAAGGCACAAAACAAAAGCTTAGAAACAAAATCAAATATCAAGAGCAGTGCAAATTAGCAAAATTAACATTACATTAATAAAATAATTAAAAGTGAACCAAACCGACATAAAACAAGTCCAGCACTGGTTTACTGGTTTAAATATAACTGGGAGAAGGTGCAGACTTCCCAGACACGGTGGCCGAGCCAGGATATGTACTTCATCTCCTGCAGCCGGAAGCCTCAGTGTGCCCCCCTATCCCCCCCAGATTAGAATCAGCGAGCCAAACGGTTAACTTCTGATGCATATAAATGAGGACTCAAAGCAAATCGCTTACTTTTTGCATAGCTAAACATTTTCATTGCTATTTAAAGAGCTCAGAACGCTTCCAGTCAAATTAGTGTAGGCAAATATTTTATGAGACAGGAGACAAATGTGCTGTGATGTTTGCGCTGTAGCAAATTCAGCAATAACAAGCCATTCTCTACTCTGGTGGGTAGCAGCTGTAGGGTGGGAAAGCGCCGTCCAAACGTACGGACCTCTGTGCCAAGTTGAATTTCATCACCTCGAGCTGCAAATGGCGTGCTTGATGAAAAACATGACGAGAAATCCACTAGTGTTGGTGTCTCTTTAAAATGTTAAAGGGGCATTGAGGGAAACCCACTGGTGTCGGTGTCTGTTTAAAATGTTAAAGGGGCTTCGTGGGAAACCCACTGGTGTCGTCTCTTTAAAATGTTAAAGGGGCTTCTTGGGAAACCCACTGGTGTCGTTGTCTCTTTAAAATGTTAAAGGGGCTTCGTGGGAAACCCACTGGTGTCGTTGTCTCTTTAAAATGTTAAAGGGGCTTCGTGGGAAACCCACTGGTGTCGGTATCTCCTTAAGATGTTAAAAGCGGCTTCTTGGAAAACCCATTGGTGTCGTTGTCTCTTTAAAATGTTAAAGGGGCTTCGTGGGAAACCCACTGGTGTCATTGTCTCTTTAAAATGTTAAAGGGGCTTCATGGGAAACCCACTGGTGTCGTTGTCTCTTTAAAATGTTAAAGGGGCTTCTTGGGAAACCCACTGGTGTCGGTATCTCCTTAAGATGTTAAAAGGGGCTTCTTGGGAAACCCATTGGTGTCGTTGTCTCTTTAAAATGTTAAAGGGGCTTCCTGGGAAGCCCACTGGTGTTGGTGTCTCTTTAAAATGTTAAAGGGGCTTCAGCTCCAGTGGTAGCAAGGCTTGAAAATGTAAAGCACTTGTCTGATTCAACATGGTGGACAGGTTGCTCAGTATTCTCTTCATCTCCCCACGTTCAATTCAAATAGCTTTGAAATGGAGCTTTGAACCTTGGGGGTTTTAGAGCACAGTAGTGATCCCCTAAGGGGATAAATCATTATCAGTCTTTCCACAGGAAATAAATAAATATATATATATATTTATATACTGTACATGCCATAGGTCTCTGCGGCCTTTTAACTAGAGATCACACCTTGGGGGCCTTAGAATTTATAATCGATAGCTTCCTGAAAGTGCTAATTACTTCCTTTTCTTTTTATTTTTTCCCATGTGTCACTGTGCTGCCCCTCATTCCGGTGGGAACTTGTCATCAGGAGTGCCGATGAAATTTACATACAGTATGTACTAATGAAAAGTGAAGAGTGGCAAGGAAGCTTCTCATTTCACCCAGATTCCCCGAATTGTTTGATTTGTGCCAATCAGCCAACTTGGTCAACTTGCCAGCACAGATTGGCCAGCTTAACTGATTGGCTCTCATATTTAAACATGCAAGTCTCTCTCTGAGATAGAAATAAAGCCCAGCCACTCCAAAACTCAGTGTGTGCAGGGCAGGACTTGTTAGGTGCCCACCTTGTAACCTCATGTGGTGCTCTGCCCACAAATTCCAGCATTTATCTCTTTGAATGCGTTGCCTGAATCCTCAGTGTGGTCTAAAGCACCCAACAGCCACACTTGAGTAAAAGTGGACAAAACTACTCAGATACAAGTTATAAAGTATCTCATGTTAATTGTACTTTAGAATCAAAAGAATGAGGCTGAAAAGTAAAGGCAACGCTTCAGAGAGGAGAAATACTGGAGCACTGGAAAGTTGCAATAGGAGAGAAAATGAATCCTGGCAATTACAGACCAATGACAATTACATCTGTGCCATGGAATATTAGCATAATACTCATAAGAAATAGAAAAGTACCTTTCTATGGCCATGTGGTGCGTAGCAACAACAGATTTTTGAGTGTGGGCAGCCCTACGGCTCAGTCCAGGAAGATGATCAGGTGGGTGAACCACTCAAAGAAGACATGCAGAGACGTCAATGAAGAACATTCTAAAGATGCTTTACTTTAGATCGGAGTTTGGCATACAGACTAGAGGACCCTGAACAGAATGCCAGGAAGAAACAGAAGAAGACTGTCATGAGTACAATTGTAAAATTGACTGACATATAACGGAGACTTGTGCATTGCATTTGGTGCTCCAGCAGATGGCACATCACAAACATTTGCAGAAGTAAATTGTGGCTCTTATATCATTCCAACTATGGCTATGTGGTGCAATTCCCCAAGAGTGATCAGCTCACTGGACCCAAGTGGCTGGACCAGGCCAAGGGGATGCCCATGTAACAGCTGGCTGTTTATGCAGACAGAGGGTAATTTCCGGAGGGTGGGACATGAAAGGGTGTCTGGTGGGGTTGCCAACAAGGATCCCGAGCTGTTTCGTCATGTGGTGGGTGTAGCAAATTGCTGTACATGTGCCTGCTCCCCAACCTGACCTGACGCACTGCACTTTTTGAACACTGTGTGGTTCCTGTTGAAATTTAAATAAAATCACTTGGCACGAAGGCACCAAACCCCACGCTGAATGTGTGTGTCCTCCTTTGAACGGCTCATCCACGGTTATGGGGTCAAGAGTCTCCTGGAGGTGCCAAGGGAGAGTGGAGACCACCTGGACCGTCACTTCTAGTAACAGGAACCGCTAAATAAAGTGTCAGTTTAGTGTTAATCCAGCTGTTTGCTATGTGTGATCAGGTGACGTAGTGGCCAGTGTTCACACCGCGAATCATTGGTGGCTCTGGGCGAGAATATAAAACATGGGGTGAGTGTTATTTACCTAACAGCGCAGGAAAGGCGCTATTAAACACAAGAAAATGTATTTTGCTTGTGTTCGGATTCATGGCAGCTGATGACAGTGACATTTAACTCTTTTTGTTGCAGTTTTAATGACATTGGAGTGTTATGTCAAAGGAGAACTCCGTAAGCAGACTTGCGTGTGTAAATGGGAGGTTTGTAAGAAAAGAGGTTTCCACCATCAATGGGCTACTCGCCTTATCACTTAGCACTCTGGGCGAGGCGGAAGCCCGCTGAATTAGGCCTGCAGTCGTCCCTGCAGTCCCCCCTGGCAGTGCCCACAGGACCTAACAGGGCTGGGCTGCAGAACTCCATCTCCCATGAAGCCCTTTGGGAATCTGTGGTGCTGTAGCAACCTAGAGGGGGACTACAAACTAGCGATCCGAGGGGAAATAATACCCCGTGCGTTCTCTCTCCCCGAGTCCTTCCAGTTCCAGTTCCATAGGCGTCCCGGCTGGGTAAGGGTCCTGGCCGTTCACCAGCCACAATGCATTTAAGTTGTTTGCTGCATTGTTGTCACCCGTTACCGTCACTTTCGTCTTGTCGTTGTTGGCATGCCATCCGAATTCTTCACCAGCTTGACACACGATGCCTGATACTACGGGCGTCTACCATAAAGTGAGCAGATTCAGTTAGTGGATGGAGGGCGGGGATGTGTGGCCCTAGTGGTTAGGATGACGTACTGCAACACGCCACACTAATGGCTCAATTTCCGATTAGGAAATTCAAAACTTTAGAAGCACTGATTTTTATATACACATGGGATTTGGAAGTCACTTTCCAAAAAACCATTAAAAGTGTATTTTTATATTCTTTGCCGCTGTTGAACAGCAGACTATGCATAATGCATTTCAAACTTCTTTCTTTCAATAGAAGACATTTAATAAAAAAAGCCATTCACACATAGATAGGCTTGGTTCAAATGTTAGAGAGTTTCTGAAAAGCCGCACTCCATTATGAAAAGTCATACGGTTTCAGTTCTGGTTGGCTGGCTGCAAAAGAACTCGCCGTTCTGTTTATGACCTTTATGCTCACATTTGCAGCCATTTTTCTTATTTTTTTCAGATTTCGCCTATTTTCATACACAGCAAGATCTCCTTGCCACTTGAGTGCCTTAAGTGCAGCCAGACCATTAAACGGAGAAGTTGGCCCTCTGAGCTGCACTGTGGACCACATTGGTGGCCATTAATGAAATATTACTTTGTTTTAGAAAGCCCCCCCAGCCTTCATTTGGCAGATATTTACGCCTGGACCTTATTTGGTTTTTTTCTGCTTCTTACCTTAAAACACCCTGCAATCATTTCAGCAATTTACCCCATCAGGTGAATTTGAATTTCTCTTGATCATCCACACTCAAGCTGCTCTTTCTCCATTTGCCCCCAAGTCCGGGCACTTTTATTAATGGGGTTTAACTGAAGATGCAGCCCTTAATGGAGTGAACCCACTTCTAATCAGTGCTCATCCTATATTTACATCTCCCGAATGAGAAGATCCTCACCAGCTAAAACTCTCCTGCAGTAAGGGGGTACATGTAAAGAATATTCAAGTTTGAGTATCAAAGGAACTGCAAGATAAGGAGAATTTGAGGGACCCTGATACACACATGAAGGAGACGAGCAACAGACACAGGGGATCAAGAGAGCCTGCTGAGCCCCTCACTGTCTGCACAATTTATTGAGTTATTTCGTTTTAAATGGAAAAATTCACCATTTTTAGGACCACACTAAAGTCAATAAAGATAAAGGGACAACATGTTTCCAGAAAGGTATGCAACCTTATTAAAAAATAAAAAACTGAAATCTCTCATTTCAGAGAGAACCTTAATTCTGTACTTTGTAGAAGCCCCTCAATTCCAGCTTCAAGTTTACTTGGTAAGGTTAAACAAGCTTTGCACCCCAGGATTTGTGCAGTTTATCCCGTTCTTCCCATCAGATCCTCTCAAGCTCTGTTAGGGTGGGATGAATCTGTGAACTGCCATCTTCAGGTCTATCCACCGATGTCCTGTGTGGTTCAAATCTGGGCTACTCAGATTTGTTCCAGTCACCCCAGCGTTGTCATGGCTGAATGCTTCAGGGTCATTAGTGTGCTGACACCCAGCACGGTCTGAGGCTGAAGGCACCATAGACTGTGCTTGTTTGTTTATTTTATATGCATTTTATTATTATTTTTATATAGGTGTTATAATACAGTGTATATATATTTATATAGCTTCCCTTAGGGAAAAGTCTATCTGTTATATAGTTCCTTTCATATCTATCTATGTATCTATCTGTCTATCAATCATATAGTGCCTTTCAAATCTATCAATTATTATTGGTGACTTTCACATCTATCTATTATATAGTGCCTTTCATTTCTCTCTATCTAGTTATCATATACTATTATTCATATGTGTAAGTTTTAAAATTGCAGTTTGAAGTTGTGTTGTTATTTTGTATTTTACTAGTATTTTTACTACTATTTTACTGCTATCCTCTACTCAACTGTGATACAGTATGCTATTGTTTATGGATAGACAGATAAATAGGTAGATAATTAAATCAATAGACAGAAAAGTCAATGTATAATAAATAGAGAAGGCAGAAAAGTTCCCCAGAACCCAACTCAGGATAACAAGGTTTGGAAAGTGGACAGCTGATAGAAAAGGCAATATATAACAGACATATATATATCTGTCTATCAATCATATAATGCCTTTCACATCTATCTATCATATAGTGCCTATCGTATCTATCTATTATATAGTGCCTTTCACATCTACCTATCTATCTATCTATAGAGCCTGTCACATCTACCGATCTGTTATATAGTGCCTTTCACTATCGATCAATTTATTATATAGTGCCTTTCACATCTACCTATCTATCTATCCATCTATAGAGCCTGTCACATCTACCTATCTGTTATATAGTGCCTTTCACTATCGATCAATTTATTATATAGTGCCTTTCACATCTATCTATCTAACTATTATATAGTGCCTTTCATAGTGCCTTTCTATCTATCAATAATGCCCTGGTATGACTGGGTGTTTCAGTCCAGAGCTGCTGCTATCTTGCGGTATCTCAAACTGCAAACCTAAGGCTGATGGACTAAAACTTGTAACAAATGTTGGCACCTTTTGAAATGTTAGATGTAGACATTGTGAGATTTCAGTACGTCTTAAATTCCGGAGCCTTCTAGGTAAAAAGCAGACACCAAAATGAAGCCTTGCTGCACTGCCAAATAAAAGCAGAGGAGTATGAATGGGAGACCCTCCTCCACCGGTGTCCGGTGCCAGGGCGATTTTCCACCTTACAGTCTTCAGACATGCCTGGCAATTCCCACAGGATGCCTTGGCACTCACTGGCGTCTCTGTTTTCCATTCAGCAAAACAAATTCCTGCCAGCTTTTGCTTATGTTCCCCGCAGAGTGCCAAGTCAATTCAGCGCTGCCCTCCAACTCCCCAGCCTTACATTGGCGAGAGGAACATCAGGGATACAAACCATGTTTTCATGACCCAGCCCGTGCCAGCTTGTGTCTTTTTTCTATATGGGGGCTGAATGAGGGAGGGTGCAGCTTTGTATGATTTAACTTGAGCTTCCTGGCACATTGTAAGGTAAGTCGGAGTACATGCCTGGCAATCGAGGGAAAAGTGCAGGAGCCTCTGCCCGTCAGTGAAGGGTGCTGGCCTCAAGAGTTACACTTTCTAGGGAAATAAAAATGAAATGTGGAGGAGTGTACAGGTTGATGGCCACGTCTATTTATTTCTTTCTCGGTGCCCATTTCACTGAATGGTTACATCTCATATTAAAAATACAGCCAGGTTTTGCAAGTGCTTATTGTTACATGCTGTATACTGCTTAAAGCCATGGCACAGAACACTACATTTTTAGCGATTTCCAGTCGTGGCCTCCATTTACATAATCTTAGGGGGCAGACGGTAGCATGCGCCAACAAAGGGCAGTCATGTAGACTGATATACCCAGCGACTCACTGCCAATTTTTCATGACTTACTCCTCAAACATGTTTGATTTTGTCTTTAGGCGACCAGAAGCACTAAATAATTGAGAGATCTCATTTCAGATCTGGAGGGCATCGGCACTCCGACACCCTGAAGAATGACAACATGGGAGAGACTGGCAGACTTCCTGAACCGGTGGCAGAGCAGCCTATCGCAGCTTAAAAATTTATTGAAATAAATACAAGTAGAAGCCAACTGAGAGCATCAGATCTGGAAGACTGGGGGCACCACAGAGCCCCAAACCCCAGACAAAACTGACACACACAAACACAGTCACAGGTTCAAATGTAGGAAATTTAGTATCCACAATTCACAAAGACAATCCCAACAACAACCAAGATTGATCTTCTTTCTCTAACTCCTCCAGAGTCTGACTTCCTCCCTCAAGTGTTGTCCTCTTCCTCCGGACTCCGACTTCACATTTGCCATTCCAAAAGATGGCACATCACAAACATTTGTAGTGTTGAAATGCTCTAGACAGGCATTTTAGCAGTGGCAGGTTTTTAAGGGTTAAATATGGGCACTGCATATCACAAAGCCAGAAATGACACTAAAACTTCACCAAACATCAAAGTGTTTACATCATAAAACAAAAATAAATGTCCAAAAAAGAAGAAACCAACGGTTCTAAGATCTACTTGGAAACATGAGAATCAAGAGCTATGACTGTTCCACCCAGTAGGATAGCTACAATGTGATATCCTTGGAGGGTCCTTGGAGGGACCTCGGAGAAACGGCCCAACTGGAGCGTAATGTGGAGGGAGTGGAAAAGCTGAACCGGGAAAGACTCTGAAGAACCTCGGCACCCAAAATATCGGTCTACAGAGGTGACTGTTGTCGGATGAGGGCTCCACATGGAGTGTCCAGCAAGATTGGTGGGCATGGGCACAACATATAAAAAGTGGAATCAGGCAAGCATTAGATACATAGGTAAACTACACCAACAACGACTTCTCCTGTAAAAGAGTATGATACTGCCAAAGACATGATATGCAATGATTTAGTTTACATCCTGAAGACAGTGAACTTGTGAGAGACCTTCACCTGATCACTGTGAACAAGCCGATTGACCAGGGGGTTTCACTGAAGGACATTAAATACAAGTCTGGGACACAGTAGTCTGCAACAGGCAACCAAACCTGAAATAATCTCAACACGAGTCCTCAAGAGTCTTTAGGCCACAGATAGATAGATAGATAGATAGATAGATAGATAGATAGATAGATAGA
>JANRMT010062827.1:14001562-14116736 GCA_026402145.1 Polypterus bichir lapradei
AGATAGATAGATAGATAGATAGATAGATAGATAGATAGATAGATAGATAGATAGATAGGATAGTGCCTTCCATATTTTCATATCTATCTAACTGACAATTCATCAGCTGAAAGTCCTCAATCTTAATGTGTCATGGAGAGGATGTACAGCATTGTCCATATCAGCACTCAGTTTTATTTAAATTCTCTGCTTTCCTGCTTCCTCCAGGGGTCCAAAGTGTGCCCCATTACTGACACGGCCCTTTTAATTAGCTTGTTGATTTGGTGGGCCTCCCCTGAAGTGATGTTACCAGCCCAACACATCACAGTGTAGAAAATCTCACTGAACATTACAGAAATATAAAAGTTGTGAAGGATGTCGCTACTCACATTAAAGGAATATGGTTCCCTTTAGGAAAAAGAGTCTGGTCTGCCCTTCCTTCTCTAGTCCCTCTGAGTTCTGAGACCAGTCCAACTTGCTGTTCATGTGGACACCCAAGTACTTGTAGGAGTGGCCCACCTCAGCATCCACTCCGTAAATGGTGACCAGACATTGAGGCTCTTTGGTGTGGTGAGTCAATGACTGTTTCCTGGTTAAGTTGCAGAAAATTCTTTCTGCTTCAAGAAACAAACTTCTCCACCAGAGCCCTTTATTCTCCATCATCCTCATTATCAATACACCCCATGAGTGTAGAATCATCTTAGAACATAACCTGCTGTTATATTTCTAGTCAGAGGTGGTCAGAGTGAAGAGAGAAGGTGATAGGCCTGTTTCTTGTGTTGCTCCAGTGTTGCTCACACAGTCCTCGAGTCTCATAAACTGCGGTCTACCTGGCAGATGTTCCATTATCCAGGACCCCACAGGCTCATCTCCCTGCATATCTCTGAGCAGACCCCTTTACAGGGATGGCTGGATGGTACTGAAGGCACTGGAGACTTCATAGCACATCATCCTCACAGTCCTGTCAGCTTTGTCTAGCCTTGTGGAGCAGACAGATGATTGCATCCTCCACTCTAATTTTGCCCAATAGGGTAACTGCAGTGGGTCCAGGTGGTCTACCAAAGAGGACTCAGAGAGTCCAAGACCAGAATGTCAATGTTCTTTGTGATATACTGTATATCAATGATATAAGTCATTGCCTCCAGAGAGGCGGCTGCCCTGGATGTCCCTCCAGGCCCAGATATGACAACTGATACACGCCACTCATTTTAAAAAGTACCTAAAATCTCATAACTTTGCATCACACCTGGCGTATCTGTAGATTCAGATCCTTCATAAGTTGCCTTTAAAAACTACATTTAACTAAGCAATTCAGAAGCATCAGAACTCAGGAGTCAGGAAATGGTGTTCAGAAGTTAAATCACAAGTGCCGCTCACTGCCAGCATTGCGAGAATAGCTGTAAACAAGCAAGATGACAGCTGGTGCTTGAATCCATATCTTCTTTTAATATTGTAACAATGTTCAACGTGAAGGACTCTTTTGATCATCACTCTCACAGATGTCACGTTAGACGCCTGGGTTAACACGTTCTCGTTTAGTTCAGTCCGCTTGTGTTTTAGCTTCATGCCGCCTGGTGGAGCAGTCGGTGCTGAGGAGCACGGCAGGCACCCTGGGTGGATTGCCATTCAGTTACAGTATTGTTATTATCATCACCATTCTTTATGATTGTTGTTATGTTTGTATTTCTTTATGAAAGTAAGTCTACAAGGACAAATGAAAACTTAGAGGCAATTTGAAAACTGGAATGGTCTGTCCATCAGTACTGGACTCAAGCAATCCAGGACTCAAGTGTTTAGATGGTATGTGGACAAGGCTAACATCTTTCTCACACCATCAGGACCTCCTTTCAATGGTTGGTCCCTCAACACTCCATCCTTCTGCATCAATACAATATCTACATTTATAAATAAAATCTTAAGCCTAAATGTACAACGATTTTGTGCAACAATGTTATGTGACATTTTTATGTCACATTTTTGTCACACTTTAAATCGTGCTTATTTTAAAACCTACATATATATGTTTGGTATCATTCTTTTCAGAATTGATCGATCTTTAATGTGAGGTTGTTAGATTTTCAGATTCTTATTCCGTTTTTAAGTTATAGGAGGTAAAAAAAAAAACTTTGTTTCCCATTGTATCACCGTTTAAGAGGAGGTTTTGGAAGAGCGGCCGCGTCTCTTTAGGGTGCGTTCAGCCCCCCTCTTCACAACTCAAGCATCAGAAAAGTGAAGTGGCTGGCTCATCGCGCAGGCCAGGTTGGCGAGTGAAGCGAGAAAGGAGGAAGCCCCTAGTACCATTTATTTTTGTAGAGCCCACAAGAAGTGTGGCAATGGGCTTTAACAGGCCCTGTCTCTTGCCAGCCCCCCAGCTTTGACTCTCTAAGAAGACAAGGAAAAACTCCCAAAAAAACCCTTATAGGGGAAAAATAGAAGAAACCTTGGGAAAGGCATTTCAAAGAGAGACCCCTTTCCAGGTAGTTTGGGCATGCAGCGGGTGTCAAAAGAAGGGGGGTCAATACAACACAATACACAGAAAAAAAACACAAGTAATCCTCAATACAATACAATACAATAGTACAATAGAAATATTACGAGTACAAAGCAGACCTCAACAGTAGATGAAATCACATGATACGATTTGGATTTGTTCATCAAGAACTCCTACCACCTCAATCTGTATTTCCAGTGATCTCTTGCCATTAGTATGGACCTTTCATAACTGATGACCAAGTGAGGAGCAAATGAGGAAGCTGCACACAGCAAAAGCCTAAGGACCAGATGGGGTCAGTCATCGAGTACTTATGACCTGTGGTGACCAACTTTGTGGTGCCTGTCCCTATAAGGCTTTAGAAAGAACAGTGGAATGCACCTCTTCATCAACCAGCTTCAGTCCAGAGGCCCTCACATCCAACATCATGAAGATCTTCAAGAGGCTGGTCCTTGGCCACAGGAGTCGTCTTGTGACAGACCACTTGGACCCACTCCAGTTTGCCTACAAGAAAACGACTGGATTTATGGTACACTGCATTAATCCCCGAGGGGAAATTGTCTTTTCGCAAGACCCTTGGAGGTCGAACATAGGGCAGCCATTGCAGTGGACAATGCAATCATCTATCTACTCCACAAGGCTGGACAAAGCTGGCAGCATGGCGAGGATTATGCATTTTGATTTCTCCAGTGTCTTTAGTACAAGTCAACCATCCCTGTTAAGGGGTCAGCTTGTCCTAGATAATTTACTATGTGACCAGAGTTTGTGAGCATCAAGGAAACAGCAGTGGAGCACACCAGGCCAGGAACAGCTCTGTCTCCTTTGTTTTGTTGACAGTGTACACCCTGGGGTATGAATATAGCAGCAGGTCAGGTCACTGGCAGACATTTTCTGATGATTCAGCACTTATTGGGTGCTTTGACAAGGGTGAGGAGACAAAGTACAGAAGGGCAGGTGGAGAACTTTGAGGATGGTCTGCAACTCCACATCTGCAGAACCGAGGAACTCCTCACTGACTTTCACCATATTCAGGGACGAAGCCACCATTAAGGCAAATTTGGCACTTACCTTGGGCACAGATCATAACTCAGCTGCACAGGTTAGCAACTGAACAGTCGGTTGACACACTAATAAGCTTGGCCTAGGGCATCCTGGCACAGAGGGTTCTCATAGAGCGCAAATGCGAATATCAGCAGAGTTTCTTTGCAGCCTTTGTCGATTTCCATAAAGTGTTCGACTCAGTTCACCGAGCTGCCATTTGTGACACCCTCAGACTTCACGGGATCCCCCCAAGGTTGCTGGATATCTGTGAGTGCTGTGCAGAGTGGAGGCAGTACCTCTATGTTCTTCCCGGTTGATCAGAGTTCGTCAGAGGTCTGTTTTTGTTTCTATTCTGTTCAATTCTTGCATGGGCTGCGTGTTGGGCAGGGTCGTGGGGTCCAGCAGCTGTGGGGCATCTGTTGGTGAAGAGAGATTCACTGATCTTATGATCTTTGTGGATAAAATGGAGGCTCTGATTGGGGCTCTCGAGAGACTGAGTGAGGACTCCGAGTGTCTGGGCTTGCGAGTGTCCTGATAAAAACCAACATCAGGCCTTTAATGACCTCTTGGGCACAGCCATCAGCACTGCGTCTGTCAGCGGAGAGAGTGTTGACCTTCTCGAGAGGTTTACTTACCTCGGCAATGACATTCATGTCTCTGGTGACTCTTCCTGTGAAGTCAGTAGATGGATTGGGAGTCCCGAATGAGGCACATGACCTGCAGTGTGAGGGAGCGTCAGTTACAGCACTATGGCCATGTGGCATGATTCCCTGAGCGTGATCTGGCTCAGAGAATCCTCATTGTTGAGGACCCAAGCAGCTGGTCCAGGCCAAGAGGACGCCCACGTAACACCTGGCTGCAGCAGATAGATGGTCATTTCTGGAGGATGGGACTGGACCACATGTCTGCCTGGGGGGTTGCCAACCAAGATCCCAAGCTATTTTCTGACCTGACCAAGGGTGTCAGATAACTTAGAACCGACACTGACAACATCAATGAACTCTACATCCGGTCACTATTCAGAGAGTGGAGATAGAGGTGGCCACTTCTGCAAGTACCTGGGGGTTCACATCGACGACAGACTGGACTGCTCTAGTTAAACAGAGGCACTGTTGTTGTGTGGTGCAACCATCTTGGATTTTGAGATCGGGGTTAGTGAGGCTCTCCTGACTTGTGGGTGGGTGTTCCAGTTGAAATTTCCTACTTGGAACTTGTAAATTTTGACTTCCCAGTTCAAATGGAATGCAGCAGGAGATCTTACTTGAGAGTATTATATTAGTTTTTCTCTTTTTTATGTCTTTATTGCTTCTGGTTTTACGTGAAGCTTTTCAGGCTTCTTCCCAATTGTGCCACAAGAACATCCAGAGGTTTCAAGGCTTCAAAAACATTGACATCTGCTGGTTTACAGCAGTCGCGGCCACCATGAGTTGGAGACAGCGGAGGGAGCACACGGCCAAGTCCTTGTTGACTGCACAAGTGAGCTAAAAGCCTAAGAACGCTCATTTTTGATGTTATGATAATCAAGCTGTCATTAAAATGCAGCAACAAATGCATATGTTAGCGTGTTCAGCAATTTTCTATAATAAAATAATGTTTCAATGTGTTGTCCTAAAGATGCAATTTGTTGCCATAATAGCAGCCATTATGAATGCATTATAAGCAACCACTGATAATTATGTGACAACTTTTTCATGCGAGGGGATGTTTGCTGTGAGGCAAAGCAGAAGATTCATATTTTCTATCAGTGTTTGGGGAATATTAGTACCGGGGGGTGTGGGGCAAAGAGAATCAGAATGGGCTTGTGGAATGTGCTAGTGGAACAGGGAGAAGAGAAATAGGAGGCATGGGAGGATGTGTCTCCACAAGGTCATGTTAGAAGTTCCACTACAGAAGAATTGTACAGTTTGGTGTTTACCTAATTCTCAAATATGAAAATGAAATGCCACTCCACTCTTGATTGCTTCATTCCATTTCTGGACTCCATATTCGATTCAATGACATAACTGTTGTCACGCACGCGCGAGTAGGGGGCCGCGGACGGACCTTAATACGATCGCGAAGTCATACGCCAGGAGGGAGTGGCGGGGTACTAACCTTTCTCTCTTTGTTTCTTACAGAAAAAAAGACGCACCACCGCGATGAGCCTACCTCCTACAGCTTCCCGCAGTACGCTACTTCCGCCCTTCCTCTGTCCATTACCCATGACGTCAGCAATCCCATCATCCACCACGGCTCCTACCCAGCATTCCTCCACTTCCGGCCCTCCTACATAAATACTCCTCCGACGCCATCTTTGACTGTCATCAATATACTGTTTGTTTACGTATTTTTTGACCGGAATATTTTTGTTATTGTGGATAATTTTTCAGTATACGGGGCCGGAAACCCCAAACCTTTATGTGTGTTCTTGATCTCTCTTTTACACTGTATAATATGGCAGGTAGTTTCACATCGTCTTTTATAGCATATGGCGTAGCACAGCACTCTGAAACAGCCAGACAGTTCCTGGTGGTGCAGATGTCATCAGTCTAATGCTGGGGTGGGCAGCATCAGTCCTGGAGGACCGCTGATTTTCATTCCAACGCAGGGTTATACCCTAAGGAATCCACGGATTTCATTTATTTTTGAATTATACTTTTTTGATTTTTGGTTTTGATTTCCATTTCTGATTTGAACTGTTATTTCACTACCATTTTGACAGCGCTATTGTCATTTCCTGTTGCTAGGGTTTTCCTGGAGTGGAAAAGGTCATCTAGGGGTATACGCCCTTGTTTGACTACATGGATTCCTAAACCTTTAAACTTTTTTGAAAATTTTCTTTGTTTTGCTTCTCTATTTTTTTGTGTCACATTCCTCCCCTGGCTGGGGCTCAAATTCATGTCTTATGTCTCTTTTGTTCATTTTTCATCCTTTTTATGTGTACCTTTCTTTATTTTTGGTTTTGTCTATGTATATAAGCTACCTGTGTTAGGTTCCATGTGTTTTGTGGGTGGTTGCTCAAGAGGCGGGGCCACCTGCCATTCATCAACCAGGAACTGCCCTCTACCCTATAATTTCGGAGGGTCTCCCACAGTTCCTGGTGGTTCATATTCAAACATGATAAGGAGTTGGTGAGTTATTGTGTTTTCTTTTGCTGTACTTATGTGTTTTGACATTGATTTGGATGATTGCTTTGGGCACTGGATTGCCTTGCTGGAAACTCCTTCTTGCTTTTTGTGCTCTTCAGAGCTCCATAGTGAGTCAGAGCATTTTTGTGGAAATCAATCCTTTTATTTTTATAAAGACTCTGTGTTACTTTTATATCTAGCCAGGGTTTGGCAGTATGCCTCTCTCTACTGAGCATTGTTTTTACAACTAATGGGTTTTGCGTGCCTTGAGATTCCTAGTCCACAACATTTTTGTCTCTCTGCAGTCCTTCTGACTTTGATTTTGTCTTGTGATTCTTGGCTTTGGTTACTGATAGTTGTTCTCCTGGTTCAGACCCTCACTTCGTTTTTTTGACTTTGTCCTGGTCTTCCAGCTACCTTCTTAAACTTTGTATCTACTGGTAGTGGGACTGTGATGTAAGCATTGGAATGCTGTTTCAATATTAAAGCGATATGAGCGCCAAAGCCTCGGTGTTAGATGTCCCATCTCTAGTTTTGGATTAGTCTTATTAGGCAAATCCTTTCACCCTTATGTTGACTTTTATGCTTATTTAAAAAAATTCTTTGTATTCAAAGAATATTGTTTTCTTTTTGTCCTGCAAGCCAGAAGCTTTTTGGTTATCCAATCCCTTGAAGGACATTTTTGTATATTTGGGATATTTTGAAGTATTTTTGAACTTTTCAGTTCAGCATCCCATTTTGGATCTGGGTAGGCCTGAATGGCTGCCTCTGAAGTTTGGGGTCTGGCAGTCTGGGTTGAGACCCATTTCTAAGCCTGACCAGTGAAGAATCTGACTGCTATTTTTTAGGTCTGCCCTCCATTTTTACCTTTTGCTACTTTTAAGTAGTGATTTTTCCATTTTTTTTGTCAACTGTTAAGAGGGCTTTCTGTTCAGGGCAGCGCCTGAACTTGCTTAAATAGATTAGAATATAATTGGATTTGTTACAGAAAAGCAGTTTGCTTCTACACCCATTGAAGGAAGACTTGGCAACAATTCACATAAAAGTGTTCTGAATGCCTCTGCTCATGCCAGCCTGTTGTGTGTGTCAGGCCTGCAGCTCCAAGACGGAAGAACAGAGTGGCATCTTGCAAAGTCCACCTGAATGTATGGAATAGGCAACGTAGGTGGGGTCAGCCAGATGGAGCACTGCCTGGCAGATGTGCTCCTCTTCTAATTCCCCACCCTCCTATTACTGGTGTTGCCTAGCAACATAATCGAAGGGGCAGGGTCAGAAAGCAGCAGCATATCAGAGGAGGGGTGAGGGGTGGAGCACAGGACAATCACTGATGGCATCTTCTTTAGTTGAATCGGAAAACAATTAAAATGTCTGCTGGTGTTACAATGAAACTTTGGTTTGTGAGGCCATTTTCAGAATTGTTTTTTTTATGACACTATTTAAAGTTTGAAAAACTCACTGCCAATTATTATGACTTTTTTAATCATTTTAGTTTATTAAATAAACCTACCTTTGCTCCCGAAGACAAAGTATGAGAAGGCAGATCAGTAAAAGTAATTGAGCAGTGACATGAAAGTCCTGTGGCCAAAAAGAGCTGCTGAAAGAGGGTGTGGCACCAGCCAGACATCTTTTTTAAAATATCTTTAGTCAGGCTTTGGTATTAAATTCCATGCCTTCAAGCACTTAAAGAGTATAGGCCAGAAAATTAGTTTATGTCTGAAGAATAAACACAACCATCGTTCAACAGCAAACCGATTCTGACAAATTAAATCAAGACAACACATTTCTCCTCTATATGATGATATTATATCAACATTTGTAATCCATGAAATTATGGCAGCGTTGATTCTGCTCAAGGTGCTGAATGGCAGATAATATTGAATAATGGACCACAAGATTAGATGTAGTCAAAAGACATGCTGAGAAGCGAAAACCATAGTCATCTCCAAAACAGACAGGCTGGTGGTAATTTCGAAAGAAGAATTGGAATAGGGAGATACGGTTGACAGCTTAATAATGTGCAAATATTGTAGGCACTAAACTAATTAATCACCCCAGGTTGTGAAAATCAAAATCGAGAATCAGAGAACTTAATGGGGGCAGTGAAAAATCGAAAACGTTCCCATGTGTAATACCCAAGTGTATTATCATGGATTCTGTGGAACTTGCCAAGTCCTTAACTAAGTTGGTCTACTCTTTCTCCTTAACTCTTTTAAGGAAGATGTCGACTTTTCTCGACACAAGGGGTTGAGGGTGGATGTTGATTAAAGTTGACATCCAGGGGCAAAGGGCAATAAAAGCTGTAAACCTTGATAAAAACTCACCGTTATGTTATAGGTAGGCCATCTTTCCTGGAAGGACTGTTAGACTAGTTGAAGTTGAATCTCTGTGTGTACGTGAGTAGCGTAGAGCAAACAACGTCTACAATGGCATCGACATCAGACAAGAGAGCAAAGAGTATGTGCAAAACAAAATACTCTGTGCAAATTGTTTATTACAGGTAAAATTGCATTACAACGAACTCGCAGTGACCTAAAAAATATCTCATAACAAAAATTTAGTTGTAATGAGGTTCTGTATTTGTCACTATAGTGCTTTCTTTAACTTGCGTCCAGGCGTTTGCAAACATTTCAGTAGCTTCTTTCACATTAATTTAAATCTCCTCCTGCCTACAAGTTATGCTGATGAGAATTTTTCTCCGCATTTCCTTGCCATAATACACTTTCAGGATGCGAATGATGCCCAAATCCAATGGCTGAAGCACTGCTGTGCAATTGGGTGGGAGGAATTCAACACGAACATTATTTAACTGTGGAAGCATGTTGTGTACAGCACAGTTATCAATCATGAGCCGAATCATCCTTTTCTTCTTCACATTATGAGGCTTATGAACTCTTTTGACGACTAACCCCTACCCCCCCCACTCCCCAACCAACAGGAACGACACGCTGAAGTGTGTCCCAAAGCGCGATTGCCACATCTGTGGAAGATTGTTTATCTGTTGCCATGGCAGGGCAACATCAGGCTCATATCTCTGCAGTGAAGCGACAGAAGCAAATCATAAAAGATCGGGGTCGCGCTATAAGTCCCTGTCTTGCACCCAAAAACATGAGGCTTAGTCTCAGTACTTTAGCAAAACCAGCTTTATTCAGCTTGAAACAGGAATGGCACACTTATTTATTGTAGCGTGATCTGCCACTCTGCTATACACAGACACAGCAGTCAGGCAGGGCTGGGGTCAGATCAGTGATCAAGTAAACCTGTTATCTGTAGTTACAATGTTCCTTGCATAGCCCACCGATATATTTTCTGCTTGCTTTGGCGGAGAGACGCAGCATAGCTGCGAGTCTGCTGTTGCCCCGTACAGACGCGGGGATCGCACTTCGGGACACTCTTCAGCATGCTGTCTAGTTGGGGGAGGTCCCAAGAGAGTTTACAAACCTCACATTTTCTTAAATGAGTGCCGCATTAATAGAAATGTTTCTTGAATGAGCATCACTGAACCACATAAAAACTGCTTTTTCTTCAAATGCAGCAGTTCACATATGTTTCAAGAAAGTTGAGGGCGTCAATGGCGAAATTCCGAATTCACTGACAACGTCTTTTTTCTTTTTGTTGCAATCAAGAGCTGCAAAAATGTAATTTTTTTTTCTAATATGAACTGTTACTGTTTTTTCGTGTCTGCCGTTTCTATAGGAGGGTAACAATGAGTTAAATTCCAATGGATGTTTTTCAAATGTTGACGAGCAAAAAGCAAAAGGTCTCACTGAAAACCGCAGGAAACAAAAAAGGCAAAAAAAAAAACCCAGTACGAGGAAAGTTCGAAGAAAGAAAAAAAAATTACAATGTTTCTGTTTGGGGATCGTTGTGCACAACTGAGCTGCGGCCACAGAACTGACTGCTCTGTGAATGATTCATTCAGGCATTTCAAGGTCTTTTGAGCACTTCGTTGTAATGAAAGCATCTGCTGAATGTACTTCGTAGTAACGAGATTTCTATAGACTCGCATCATATGGGGAAACTGTCGGGACCATAAAAATACTTTGTTGTAATGAAAATTTTGTTGTAAAGATATTCATTGTAACGGAATTTTACCTGTAATTTATTTATTACTGCTTTGTGCCCTCCCCCACCATAGCTTATCGTCTATGGAAAGCTTTTAGATTTGTCAAAAATTTTGATCTCTGGTTTTTGATGGATCTTGACGTTTTAGTGTCCCCTGATACTGAAGACATTGATATCTTGATGATGGGTTTGAGTCTGTCTATGTGTCACAGTTTCTTGAGGATGGTCTTGAGCTAAAACAGCTAGACGGAAAAATACCATACTCGAAACTTAAGCCTGTTACGACATGAAGATGTGATTAGTTCTTGAGCCAAATCGTCCAATAGAAAGAGGCACTCTGGAGGAACCCTTTCATACTGTAATTCTGCAATTAATTATGACTTCTTCTCATCAATTGCTATTGTAATGTAAAGATCAGCATCAGAGTGGTAAATAATTACTGAAATGTTACAGAATAGTTTGGGTAACTTAGTTCCTAAGGTGCAAAGCCTACTGACACTCACGTCTACATTTTTTGTGTATTATTGCTGAATCAGACTCTGACTTTACGAACTCTGATTTTGATGCAAGTAATTTGGGGATTGAAAACGAAAGTCAGGTACCTGCATCAGCTGATCAGTTCCCAGTTGATCATGCAGCTCAAGTGCCTACAGCAACATTCACCTGGAAGGAACTAAACAGACACTTACCGAACTCCAATTTTGATGTAAACAATCTAGAAATCGAAAACGAAAAGACAGGTACCTGCATCAGCTAAATAAAAGCTGGGAGGACTACACAGACATAGATCCATGGGAGGCAAACTGGACTTCATCACACAATGTGGCGTATTAATGGACACTACGGATTGAGAGCCACTCGACTACTTCAAGCTATTTTATTCCAGAAAGAGCCTTTCAGCTTAAGAAGGATGAGACAAGCAGGAGTTTATATACTGTAGAGGCTCATGGGACGTAAAACAGAGTGACATTTGTCATTAATAAGTATTTTATGTTGATTTATGTATGAAACTGGCTTTGTGTCTTTGTGTGCTTCTCTTCTTTTGGAAAAACTAGGGGGCTTTGCCCACTGCTCGCTTCACTTGCCAAACCAACCCCTCCCAATGCCAGTGCTACATGCCATTGTGAAGAGGGGGGCTGAATGCATCCCAAGGAAATGCGGTCGCTCCTCCTAAACCCCTTCCTAAACGGTGATACAATGGGAAACAAATACAGTTTTTTTTTATTTTACCTCCTCGTGCTCGATCAGCTGCTGGATTGCTGCTGCTGCTGACCACGCCATGTGATCTGTATCTCCTACGGCGCTTCAAACATTTAAAAGCCTGTACAGCAGCTGTCCTTTTGTCTCACTGCTTTGTCTCTCTTCTCCCCCAGACATCCTCAAACACTATTCAATCTCTTTCGCTGTTCCATTATCTCACCGAGTAATATTTCCATTTGTTTGCGCTAATGCGATCTTTACTATCATTTTTGGAGACTTTTGAATTTTCCTACTTCCATTATCTCCAACGTGCTCTGCATGTGTATCGTGCCAACGTTTTTGAATTCTTTACAACATTCTACTTTGTCTTTTTCCGGACCCGAATGTTTAAGAGCTGAGAGCACAGAAGTGTATCTGCCAAAAGCATTCCAACAACTGAGAGGTTAGATGACCGTGGTCTTATTTGAAAATGGTTGTAAGTAGGGTGTGACTTGCAAAAATCACTGTCTCACGGGACTTGCTTCTAAAGGTTGTAAGTATGACGTGAAAGTGTCTCTCTGTCTCTCTTCAAAAGATCATGTCTCGTCGCAGGAAAAAAAAAGTCTTGTCTCATCCCAAGATTTTTTTTTATAATAGACAGACAAAAGGAAAAACAATCAGCCGTAAAACAGTTAAAATTAGCACACATTGGGATCCTATAGTCTCAGATGAAAGCCTAATTGTCAGTCACCTGCAATACTCTGCCTCAGCATTCATACACTGACAATGGTAATGCCTAAGTACATCACTCTATAGAAGTCTCAACTTAAGAACTTACCATCACCAGCACTGGCAAACGTGTGGGTGTCATCGCAACACAATTAAAAGCACGACTCTTTTTGTTATTTGCCTCTTACCCCCCCAAACAATATGACCTGCTTTTACAACAGTTGTCTTTCTTTCTATTACCAGCAAGCACCAAAAAAGTAAAATAAAACAGTGAAAAAAAAGGAAAGAAGGGAGTATGTTACAAGATGAACAAGTCCAATCTGTAATCCAATACTCAGAATCCAAAGACAAATCAAGAAATCCAGAAAAAATCAGAAAGATCAAATGAAAACACAATGTTTGCTGTATATTAATGACTCCTACAACTTTCAGTTGGATAATTTACATGCACTTTTATTTACAGAAGCCTGGTCTCCATGATGCCATGTAAACTCTAATTCCAGTTAGAAGAATCAGGTTATTGGTATCAGAGAAACCGGGTTAACAGAGGTAGATTTTCTCATAAATACCCAAGTTATGTGGCCATGTTAACTCCTAACTGGGTTACTGTTAAGGATTTTGCAGTCTGTGCATGTCCACTGCATCCTTTCAGCCTGTGTATGTGTTAGCTTCACACAGGCTTCCAGCAGCCACAAGCAGAAGATGGTGGAAGCATCCATAAGATGAATTTCCTGAGGCAAATTCTCGGGTGATCGCATATTTCCTTCACATGGTTGCAAAGATCTGCGTCAATATTTCACAAACGGCTAAACTGATGTTGTTAGGCTGAACATCCAGTGCTAAGCTCAGTAACATAATCTCAAGAACAATACTTGGTGGAACTCTCGGACGTCATTAAACTGCACAAAAAAGAGTGAACCATCGTCATCGGTCACCATGAATCCAAAAACAAGCAGGAAGGCTGTGATAATTTTCTTGTGTTTTATAAATTTGTTTAGTCCTTCATGTGCTGTAAAGTAAATCACATTCATCTCCTTGACCTGAGCCACCGATGAGTTGAGGTATGAACACAGGCCACTGCGTTACCTGATCCCACTGCTTCAATATGTCAGTAGTGATAACAGTGTTATGGTCAGGTTTCAGCCGGCCCCAAATAGCAGGGGCTCAGAACTCTCATTTATGTTTATTTTGTTTGCTTTTTATATTAATTTTGCTGACTTCTATATTTCCGAATATCTTCTGCTATGTTCCATGTGTTTTGTGGGTGGTTCCCCCAAGATGGGGGTGCCACCTGTCTATCACTGCAAGAGACTGTCCACAGACCTATAAAGGCTGAGTAAAGTCCACAGTCCATTTAGCTTTTATCCAGTGTAATCGCCAGGGGCCACCATTGAGTCCCCAAACCTCAGTTACAGTAATGCCCAACACGATTTAAAAAAAAAAAAAAAGATATTTGTTTACCCAAAGCACTCTCACAATAATCCCCCATACAAAGATCAATAAAGAATACACTATCTAAAGCAAATTCTTCCTCCTTCCGTCCTGCAAGAGTGTTGCCTGCTGCCTCCCGACTCTGACTCTCCGACATGAGGCAGGGGGCTCCCTTTCAAGTTGGACCCAGGAATGCTTCCGACGACACAGCTTGTCTACTTGGAAGCACTTCCTGGTCACAGGGAAAGCAAAGTGATCTCCCTCCACTGCAACAGAGCCCTCTATCAGCACCCAGGGAGCCCAACTTGGTTGCACTTCTGGACTCCAACAGCCAAGCACCCCTGCGAGTATCCCACCTGGAATGCCACAAGAGGGACACTGCCACCTACTGTCTGGGGGATAGAACTGCTCCCAGCTTCAAGCTCCTGCTGGTCCATCAATTATATTTTTCTAGCTGGGAACACAAAGTCATTTCCTTGCTCAGCCGGCCAACTTGTCTGTCCTTCAATCCTGGAAAGAAATTGTTCTCCATTCTGGCTGGGATGCCCGTCTGTCCATCTGTCCATCCTCCTGGGCGTTAACACCAGTTATTTGCTATAGATATGCTGAAATGGCATAACTGAGTGACGCAGCGGCCTGTGTTCATACCTCAAAATCATTTGTGGCTTAGGTCGAGAATGTGAAATGGTGATGAAAGTAATTTACTTCAGAGCACATGAAGGAATAAACCAATTAAAAAAAAAACACAAGAAAGTTATCACAGGATTCACAACAAACAATGATGACATTTAAGGACATCAGAGCGTTTTGCTAAAGGAGAATTCCAGAAGATGAGTTGCACACATAAACACAAGTTTTAATTAACCGGGATTTTGTCTCAACCTGGCTGCTCGCCCTATCCCAGTTAGGTGTGTGCATGTAATCACAACTGTCTGATCCACCATAATGTAAAGGTAGGGGGCGGTCCTATAGGTGTGATGTCAGAATGGCCCCACCTCTTTGGGAAATGCAAGGCACATTTAAAGGGACAGTATAGAATTACAGAATAATAAACAGTTAATAATAATAAAACATAAAATACACCTACACACAAGTTGATGCATAACAGTTTCTAACAAATGGGTTACTGGGATGTGGGAGGAAACAGAAGTGCAGGATGAGCCACACAATCACCAAGACAACATGGAAGCAGGGATTTGACGCAGACCTTCTGTAGCCCTCTGGCCGTAAGCCTAACCTTTGGGGCTCGGTGATACTAATGTGGATTACAAACACTCGGCTTTCTCTGTCTCGGTATCCCACGTGCCCACAACCGATGACTAGACAGATAGATGGCTTCCTCTCAGCACGTTTAACAACACTCAGCTGATGGATGTCTCAGTTTGAAATGTGCAACGTGCTAAAGAGGAGCCGGTAGACGAGTCAAATAGCAGCCATTGTTCTCTACAACAGGGTGACTGTCAGACTGCAGCCGTTGTCACATCATGACTATTTATCAACGATATGAGCCATACTGGAAGGTGCTGAGCTATCTGTTTTGCTAAATTAAGTCTGCTTGTCCCCGAGTCTGCAGCAATATTATTTCATTCGTGATGCTATATATGACAAATGCGCCATGGAGGCACAAGCCATTAATTGAAATGTGAATGGCCTGTTTTGTCGGGCATTGCTCAACAGTGATTGTGTGTGAGCACTGCTTTATTTATTTCTGTTCTCTCCTCTCCTGCACACCTCCTCATCATTTAACTTTGTGTGAAGACACCACTGATAGAGCACTAGTGAGATGGCTGAAAGCACAGGGACATGGTGATAGCACAGAAAAAAGGGAACAGACAAAGGTGTGAGTGACGTGTAGCGGTCACCGTGCACACGTTAGATGTTCACCTTGAGCCATGAAGGTCAGAGTCAGAGGACATGTATTACCGCCCTGATGCTCTACGTGGCAGCAGCCAAGTCTAGGGATACCCGACTTCAGGTGGTCCTACAGGGGCCAACGGTCCAACAGCCCAGGAATTTTACAGCTCATCCCTGACCCCAGACATTATTCCAGATATAATCTGAATGTAAACCACAGATGGATCACTTTGTCCTTGATTCAAGTTTTTTGTCATCTTCCTTGCCTAGATGAGATAAAATGTATTAATCCCGAGGGGAAATTTAGAGTGTCTGGTCTTTGATGCATCTTGTTGTTAGATATGGTTATTGTTTTCTTTGCGTTATTGTCAGGCTGGGGTTTAAACCTCTCATTTATGTTTGTTTTGTTCACTTTTTATGTAAATTTTATTGATTACTAGGGAGTTCGCCCCCTGCTCTCCAACAACCCCCCGGCTTGCACTATGCGCCAGCCACTTGCGTTGTGAAGAGGGGATATGAACACACCCCCCAAGGAGACGCGGTTGCTCCTCCGAAACCCCCTCTTAAATGGTGATACAATGGGAAACAAATAGTTTTGTTTTTACCTCCTCTTTGCTCGATCCGCTGCTGGATTGCTGCTGCTGTCGTGTCGCGTGATCTGCATCTCACACAGCACTTCAAACATTTAAAGGCCTGAACAGCAGCTGTCCTACTCAATGTGTATTTTGATTATTTTTCATATAGTATCATTTTACTATAAATTAGTAATTATATAATTATTCTCAGTCCTTTTTCATTATTTTCCTGCACTGTTTGTGGCAGGTTTTGAATTTATTTAATGTTTTCTTAGGGGTAATAATATAATTCTATAATTCATTTGTTTTACTAGAGTGTTTTTCCTGATGTTCAAATTCTTTTGCATCCGATCTTGGTGCCACTGTTGTTCCATATCGCATGACACCATTTTCTAGTAATTTTGTATGTGGTTATTGTGGAGTTGCCACGCAGAATCGTGTTTTAAAATTTGTGCCATACAAGTTCTCATTACCCAAGATTGAACTGAATAAAAAAGATTTGTGTGGCTAGTGGGGTTTCTTTTCATATAATACCAATCTATCTATTATATAGTGCCTTTCCTACCTATCTACAGTATCTATCACTTATGTAGTGACTTTCATATCCATCTATTATATAGTGCCTTTCATATCATCTGTTATATAGTGCCATTCATATCTATCTATTATACAGTGTCCTTCATATTTTTCTATCTATTCCTTTGTACCCCTTTTTTCTTATTCTTGTGTTTAAATATTACATTTTTAAATTAAAAAAATGGGAGAATGTCAGGAGTGATTTGTGACAGACGGATATCACCAAGAGTGAAAGGGAAGGTCTACAGGACAGTAGTGAGACCAGCTATGTTATATGGGCTGGAGACGGTGGCACTGACCAAAAAAGCAGGAGACAGAGCTGGAGGTGGCAAAGTTAAAGATGTGAAGATTTGCATTGGGCGTGACGAGGACAGACAGGATTAGAAATGAGGATCAGCTCAGGCGGGACGGTTTGGAGACAAAGTCAGAAAGGCGAGATTTCATGTGCAGAGGAGAGATGCTGTGTATATTGGTAGAAGAATGCTAAGGGTAGAGCTACCAGGCAAGAGAAAAAGAGGAAGGCCTAAGAGAAGGTTTATGGATGTGGTGAGAGAGGACATGCAGTTGATGGGTGTAGGTGTAACAGAACAAAATGACAGAAAGATATGGAAGAAGATGATCCGCTGTGGCAATCCCTAAAAGGAGCAGCCGAAAGAAGACGACGACGACTGCTTCGTTTTTGAGTGCTAACACTTTTTTTTCTGTTTCCCCTCTTCTAATTTTGAGTTTTTGTTTTGGTTTTTTTTAACCCAAGTTTGGTTGTGTTGAGTACTAGGAGTCCCAAAGCACATAATTCCCAACAGTTTCCAAAAGCACTTCCAAAATGCCCACTAGAGGGAGATATCACCATCAAACCCCAGCTAGTGAAAAGGCCAGGTACTGAATCTTTACACAAAAAAAGTTTTTTTCTCAACGAACTAGGGGGCTTCGCTCGCCAACCCCCATTTTTGTTTTTCCGGATACAAAGGTTTTAAGATTTGTTTTTCTTTGAATTGTTGGATTGTTGTTATTTCATTAGTTTCACTTTTATTTCAGAACTTCTGTAAAACAATATTTGGAATCTTTCAAGTCCCAATGTGCTGAATCTTTTTAATGAGGTCCGTGAGACGTGTGTTTAATGACTCTGTACCATAATTCAGGATAGGTTTCTCTGTTTGGAATTTTAGCACAGACAAAACGATCAACATCATCAGCAGTTAATTTTTTTTGCAAAGTAACCAATAAATGCATCTGAGGTAAATTCCGTTTTTGAAATTCTCTTGACTTAAACTTCAAAGCCCTATAATATTTACATACTTCTGACATATCACCTACTGTATGTCCATATATTCGATCTCTATTTGCCTTTTCGTTATTTCTCAGAGTAATCATTACTCTTTCTTTGTGCTAATGCAATGTTTACTTTCTTTGTTTTGAGACTGTCGTTTTTTTCTGCTTTCATATTCTGTATCTTGCTCTGCATGTGTTTCGTGCCTACGTTTTTTTTTTTTTTTTAAGTCTTTTGAATTTCAGTTTTCATTATCTCTATCCTGCTCTGCATGTCTTTGGCCCCCTTGTTTTTTAACCTCTTTATGTCGTTTCACTGTTTTCTACTCTTTGTCTTTTATTTCTGACCTCGCTTTATCCTGCTTTTGTTTCAATGACACCTGGTCTGTGGTGATTATTTTCCCTTTTCGAGTAACAATTTCCGTTTATTTGCGCTACTGCGATCTTTATTTTCTTTTTTTTATACTTTCTAATTTTCCTACTTTCATATTCTTTAACTTTCTCCACATGTGTATCGCCCCAACATTTTTTTTGAGCCCTTCAAATTCCACTGCTTTCACAATCTCTAACCTGCTCTGCATGTGTATAGCGCCAACGTTCGGATTGGCGTGCTTTTTTTTCAGTTCCACTTGTTCTAGGCTGATAATTACTTTCCTTATTTTCTGAATTTGCACCTAGATTATTGTTGTTCTTTTTTTTTCTCTCCAACGCTTTTGAGTCTCTTTTCTCTGCGCTGCTTTCTTCTTTGCTTAGTCGTCTACGTTTCATTTATAACGTATTGTCCTTATACATTTTATATGCGCTGAGAGCCCTGGATCTGTGTGTGCTCAAAGCCAAAACACGACTGAGTGTGTTACTGCCTGTACTCTTATTTGGTTGTAAGTAGGGAGTGTCTTGCCAAAATGTCATGTTCTACGTCATCGCGAGACAGTCCTGGGTCAATCTCTTGGCACAAAGTCTCATGTTTAAGGTCCCTGCGAGACGCTCCGTGGTCAATCTCTTTAGTCTCATGGGTCTTTTAAGTGTCTTCCGTGATCTTCATGTGAAGATCACGTCTCATCGCCCTACTGTTTCTCTCCAGGATTTTTTTTTATAATAGAGAGAAATGCTCAGACATAACATGAAGTTCCTCTGAGGAGTTGTATAAAGAATTAAGGCAATCCCAAGCAAGCAAAGTCCCAAAACAGAATCCAAGTTGGAGTCAAAAACAGAGCACAGGTTTGAAAAAAATCAGGGTATCACAAAACACAAGAAAAAGACACTTACCACTCCCTGACATGTTTGAAACGAACCACCAGGAACTGTGGGAGACCCTCCAGATTTATAGGGCATTGGACAGTTCCTGGTGGTGACTGGCAGGGGATCCCCCACAAACACATGGAAAGTGTCAAAGGCAAGCTTATAGATATGATCAGAAACAAAGAATAACACAAATAATCAACAAAAGCAACCTTAACATAAACCAATAAACAAAAAGGACATGAAAGAAGCCAGGAGAGGAACCCTGGATGAAATATGACCAGTGTGAGATCTGTGCAGGCCAAGAAGCCTGCTACTAGAGTTTGGGGGTTGGACTGCATCTGGACCTTAGTTTTGAGAAAAAAAGCCAGAGAGTCAAATTTAATGGAGCCCAGCAAATCATCACACTCAGACGTAGCTACAAGAATCTGAGGACATGTTTTAGGGCAAAAGCTCACTTACAGGCAAGGGACCAGAAAGAAAGAGAAAAAGAGAGTGTCAAGGAGTAATGAGGCAACTACCTCACCTGGTGTGCTGTGAGAAGCCTGAACCAGACAGGCAGAGTGCTTTTTTTTTGGGGGGGGTGGGGGTGTTCTTTTGTTTTTCCCTTGTCCTTGTCAGTATGATGCATACTTCTTTGTTCCCTTCCTCTATTGTTCTATTCAATCAATTAAAAAAGTCAATCAAGCACTTGAGCATTTGAATTCTCTTTTTTATTCTGTGACACTGATGAGCTGCTCCTATGGCTTTCTATAAAAGTAACAAAAGACTTGAAGATTAATCCCATGCCGTAACAACAAAAAGAAACACAGCATATTGCCTACTGAAGTTTCCAGGACAAGCGTTCATTTCACAGTGCTACTGACCGTCTTTTTTGTCAAACTTTACCCACACATGATGGTCGGGGGTCTACAGACTTTTGGCCATACAGCAGAGTGTAAGTAACTGAGAGATTGAGGAGGACTAGATGGATGTCACCAAGTGACACGGCACAAACATCTCATTTCATCTTTGGCCCTGAAACTATTTAAACTAAATGAACTTTTTAATATTTTATTTCAAAGCAGAAGTCAGTAAAAGTGCAAAAATATAACCCTGAAACAAAGAAATGGCAGCGCATGCTTCACGACGCCAGCCCCTCCGGTTCTTTTCCAAAGTCACCATTATTTTGGTCCTTTGCACATCCCTGGGTAAATGCGGCTATTTGAATGAAAGAGTGTAGGACTGATGAAAACACGATAGCACACCTGCTCATGCATAAATTGGGCCTCCAATGATATGAAATGTTGACTTTTAATCTAGAAATTCAGGGCAAGAGCAGCATTCCAAGCAGGACATTTAGCTGAGTGAATACCATCTTTGAATTTAAGATGAGGGCTCCCTGGTGGGCCAGGCAACTCACTAACAGCACCACGGAGGCTTTGTTAACAGGACATGCTGGAGCCCCTGCTATTGAGAATGGAGTATCAGGTAAATGTATTTATCATTTCTTATTTACAGCATATATTAATATTCAGGATGTTTAACATCCACACACACAAGTCATTGAGGCTTGCATGTTGCACGCCATTTTATTTTTCTCTTGGAACAAATCTCACAGCTCTCACGCTTGGACATACAGGAACAGAGAGAGAATTTTAAGGTATACTAATGACGTACTCATGAACTGGAGCGAGAATCTGAAACTCCCAGCTAAGAAATCGTGCAGCAGCAGCAGCAGATCGGACACGAGATCTGATAAAGAACACTGCAGAATTTAAAGGAGACGGCAACGGGTCTGACTTCTGAAGGGACACTGAGAAGGTCGTCATTGTCACTCATCAGAATGCAGTCATTTTCTAACCCGCTTAATCCTGAAGAGGGTTGTGAGGGTCTGCAGGAGCCTATCCCAGCCAGCATAAGGCACAAGGCAGGAAAAAATCTTGGGACAAGGGGATGCAATAAATTGCAGGGGGAACACACACACACACACACATATACACCAGGGCCAATGTAGTTTCAGCAATCCACCTGACCTGCATGACCTTGGAGAGCACCTGCAGCACCCGGAGGAGACCCACACAGACACAGGGAGAACACACAGGGGGGACCAGCGACGTGAACCCTGGTCTCCTTGCTGTGAGGCAGCAACGCCAGCCCTGCACCACCGTGCCATCCTTACAGAATACAGAAGACAGCAAATACAAAGGCAATCAAAAGATTATGCTTCCAGATGGGAAAATGATATAAAATAAATGCACATCTATTATAATACATACAGCACCTATCAAAACTATTCAAGGCCCACTCACTCCCTCCTGGACATCCTGACATTTTTTTGTTATATAAAAGTGGATTGAATTCATCTTGTTTGACACTAATAACAGAAAACAACACTTTAATGTCAAAGTGAAAACAGATCGCTGCATGGTGGTCTAAATAAATGACAAATAGGGAACATAATCATGCCCTTTTATACTTCAATTTCAATTTAAGATTTATTTGTCACATACACCGTGTCACATATGGGCGTCCGAGGATCACCTTCCAGACTCAAAAAAGGTATACGATACCCCGCCAGGACAACAAGGGGAGCCACTGTTAACTGGTGGAGAGGGGACCAACAAAGCAATGATCAGTGAGAACCCTACTTCACTTTGCCATCTGATCAGCGATACCGTGGAAATGTTCGAGAATTTCACTGAATTCCACAAAATGCTTTGAAGTCAATGAAGGACAACGACCTGATTGAGTTTTGAGTGGACTGTTAAGGTGCGATGGTCTTTTAAGAGTCCCAGAGGGCCAGCGAAATGTCCATCAACTGTTCCGGACTAATTAGTTTGGCCAAAAATGTGACCTGAGCTGTGAGGTGACAGTGATGATGTTGTATCTCTGGTAGTGCCTCTCCCTGGCTGGGATTCAAATTTATATTTTACGTTCTTTTTTGGTTCTTTGATTTATGTTGATTATTGTAATGTTACTTTATTTTGATTATGAGCATTACCCGTTGTTTCTGAGTTTTGTTTATGTACGTAAGTTGCCTGTGTTATGTTTCATATGTTTTGCGGGTGGTCCCCCAAGAGGCAAGGCCTCCTGCCAATCGCCACCAGGAACTACCCTCCACCTTATAAATCTGGAGAGTTCCTGGTGGTTTATTTTGAACGTATCTGGAAGTGATGCGCTTATTTGTGTTCATTGTGAATTCTGTTAATTATTGGATATCTGACATTTCAAGTTTCTGCTTCATTTTTTGACCTTGACTTTGGAATCTATATTAGGACTTGGTTGATTTGGATTACCATCACATTTCAGGCAATTTCATTTTGCCTTTCTGCTCCATGGAGCATCAATGTGATTGGAATACCTTCATTCACTGATTTATTCTTTTTCCACCGCTTGTCCCCACAACCCATTTTCAGATAACAGTCTTAGCAGTGAGGTACATATGACCCTTTCCCTAGCCACACCTGCCAACTCATACGGTGGAATAAGCAAGCAAGTCCTGGTCATCCCCTGGGTCTCTCCAAGCTGGTTGTGCCACAGGGAGGTGTCTGGGAGACATCCATATCAGATGCCCAAACCTCAATTGGCTACTCTCAATGCAATGGGTCAGCGGCTCTACTCTGAGTCTCTCCCGGATGTATGCACTTTTCCTCTTTCTCCAAGGGAGAGCCCCCTCTGAATATTTGAAGAGGATACCTTTAGCGAAGAATAAATCTTTTCTTATATATAAACGTCTATGTGTAAGTGTGTCTGTCTGTCTGTCTGACCCGGAAGTGAGGGAGTTGGGGTAAGGGCTCCGACTCCGAGGAAACAGAAACTCGCTTAGCTGCTAATAACACAAGCGAGGCAAGCACATCAGCAAAACGAAACCTCAGAAGAAAGAGACACTCACTTAGCTGCTAATACACAAGCAAGGCAAGCACGTCGGCAAAACAAAACGTCAGAAGAAAGACACACTCCCTTAGCCACTAATGCACAAGTGATACGAGCACGTCGGCAAAACAAAACCTCCAAGGAGAGAGATGCCTAGAGTAGTTCCTTTCAATTACCTGACATCTCTACATTCAATTTGTTTTCTGACAATTTCAACAGTTTTTAGGACCCCAAGCTTTTTACAGCACAGGCTTAAACAGCTAGTATTTTATAAAGATTCAGTGCTTGCCTTTCTTACTAGCCAGGGTTTGACTACAATATCCCCCCTCTAGTGGCCATTATTGGAAGTGCTTTGGAACGCTTTACCACTTCTGACTCCTAGATTGCGATAGCTAACCACTGCACTGATGTACCCCTAAGCTTCAAAAGATGGAGACAGAACAATAACCACAAACAAAATACCACGAACAAGCAATAAATAAATAAAATATAGATCATTGCCCTCACAGAGCTTCAGTATTGGGGTGCACATCAGCCGTGCCATGAAGCTACTGGATTGTTCCATTGCTTCAAGTTGTGGCTCCAGAAGCAACTGGAATGTCGCTTTTGTTTGTCTATCTGTGCATATTGCACTTTTTTCTCTCCATCAAGAAGATAAATACACATTGCAAATGGTAATAAATGTTTTATTATTAGTAATATTATCTCACAGGTTGTCATTCTAATTTGAGGAAGGGGACAGGGAAGGCTCCTTTAGGGCTTATTTTGATTTGTAACTGCAGCACATGGCTAATTATGCATGCTGCACAAGAGACTTAGTGAGCCCACAGGGCTCAGAGTTATATATCTGGTGGCAGTATTCATAATATTCTCGTTATGGTCTGCTATGGTCAACACCTGGGGGGTGCAAATTGACTGATTGGATCCTGACATTAAATGATGTTATGTCTCACAAAGCATCATGAGGCGCTGGGAAAAAATTGTTTGTCTAAGCCAACCAAACAGGTAAATTTCCAGCCAAGTATCAGGTGAAGGAGGTCACCTGCAAATATACCATATTTGTTGCCAGTGCTGATCAAAGACCACTTGGAGCCCTAGGAGGGTAGTCGGAGTTATTGGTCTTCAATAATTCAGCACACACGCCCCTTCAATAGCACAAGCGGCACACCCCCTTTGTGTAGATACTGCAGAATTTACTTTTATTCAGTATCATCAGAGTTCGACAAACGGGTGGCTAGGGGGTTCCCTCTCAGTGTCTAGAGTGCAAACGCATTCAAAAATCAAACAGCACCCCTTTGTGCATATACCGTGGACCTTAAAGCGTACTTTACTTTTATTCAGTATCATCAGAGTTCAACAAACGGGTGGACGGGATTTCCCTCTTGATTTCTAGAGTGCCAACGCACTCTCGGATGACTGCACCATAGGTGGCCACCACTGTCGCCTAATGGATTGATCAGCTCTCTTTGCTGCGGAAAAAAAAACACTTTAGTGAATTTCGCAGATCAACGCTAATAACGATCAACTTGATTATGAATTCTGAACACACAGACACCAAGTCCTGGGGTATTATCAATAGAGGCTGCCATGGATGCCAAAAATAAGGAGCTGTTGATACTGCATATGTGTTCCCCAAATCCTCAAATAAAAAGGAATAGGAGAACGTAGTCAGAGGTGGTGTCCAAAATGGAAGTCTAAAATGAAAGAATCATGTTATTGACAAAAAGAAAAGCAAACCAATGCAAGCATGTGATGAAGCAGCAAACCAAACGTCTGAAGTTCTGCATGTTATAACGCTACTGGTCTTGTGTAAACGTGGCGAGGCAGCTTTTCCTAACTTCTGGAAGCTCATTATAACGTCCGTTAAGAGTTTTTAGTTTTTGTTCTTCTTCAACTTGCCTTGTATTTGTAACAGCATGGGTGTACAGGCTGTGTGTGTTAAAGTACTCCAGTACGATTATCAATAGAAGCTCCCATGGAGCTGCTGATAGTGTGTGTGCTCTCAATTGTTAATTCTTGCACTTCCTGTGTGAATCCGGACTGCTCTTTCAATTTGGTATCTCATCTCTCGTCTTTCATCATCAGTGAAATGGCTCCTGCTTTTGGTGCGACACTGAGTTGAGGTGGCAGATCCTGCAGTCTTCTGGGCTCAAACAGTGCGTGTGACTTTATTTTGTCAGTGGTTGTCAGTCGCTCTCCCTGTGTCCTGCAATCAACGCGCGTGTCAGTGTGTGAAATGTGCTTCACTTTTAGTGATGTTTGCGGTTGTACTGTAGTTCCACTTCTTGACATGGCGGTGTGCATTGCTTTATTTAGGGATGAAGTTTGGATTTTGTTCTTGAGCCGTATCATCACTGCTTGCCTGTTCTACATGGCACGTGCAGTGTGTGCCCGTGGCGCTACTCGCAGTGAGAAGCACCTAAAACAGCACCATACTTTAAATGCTAGCTCCATTACAAGAGCTGTGACAAGAACAGGCAATTCAGCCCAACAAGCTCATCCAGCCTCTTCACCTAAATCCTCCAAAATAGCATCAAGTTGAGATTTGAAGATCTCTAAAGTCCTACTGCCTACCACAATGTGGCACATGGTCACTTACTGCATGTGTCTGTCGTCCTTTGCCTGAAGAAAAGCTTTTTATCATTTGTGAAAAACCTGCCCATAACAAGTTCCCAGCTGCATCCCCATGTTCTTGTTGCAGAATTTATTTTAAAGTCACCGTCTCGATCCACTGGACTAATTTCTTTCATAATTTTAAACACTTCAGTCAGGTTCTCTGTTTGCTTAAATCTACCCATCTGTGCATTTAGTGAACCCATTTAACCCAGTATGTCCCTGGGAATGAGAGCCTAACCTAACAGACTCAGTGCAAGGCAGAGACTCCACCTGGAAGGGATGCCCATCCATCACAGAGCGCCACGTTAAAGACGTGATTTAAAAATGCATTAACAGAAGAGGCCATATTTACACTGTCATCTGCACAAGTTCAAATGAAATGTTGGGGTGTCAACCGGGTCACCTCGTTTAGTGAAACGATATATTCAACCAAAGTAACAGAGCAGAGCAAAAATAGTTTCTGCCATTGTCTAAACTGATATGGCTCTGAAGAGCGGTCAGGCTTCAGGCTGGAGCTCCATGCGGCGGGTTACTTGTACCTAGTGGAGACCAGGACCACCCTTGCTTTCATAGTCCTTGGACCGAAATGGGCAGAGTCATCTGAACTTATTGGATGTCTTCTCAAAACTGTAGGTGGGAAAAGAGACAAGACCATCAGCAGCAGTGCCCCCCCGTGTCCTGGGGTGGTAATGCTTACCTCTGACGAGCCCCAGAGATGATGATGTGTGACAAAAAGCAGTGCCCAAGAGCTGGAAAGAGCTTTAACTTTTGTTATGGCCGGAACAGAGACATGCATTACATGGCACTGTTATGGTGTCCCACTGATATTACAATTTAACTTATGGGCCTACTGGTGGTCAGCCATTCACTCAAAGTCCAGGTGATCACCAAGGCCCTGTCCAACACAAATTGATGCCAGTTCTGTGCAGACAGATACACAGCAAACATCTGTGAGAGACCAGCAGTGCACGTCCTCTGTGACAGCGCATACAAGCAGCTTCATTTCCGCCAAGAGCAGGGCTGCTTTTAATGGAATTCAGTATCATTACAATAAAATAAACTGTCAACCGGCTCCACGCTGGCTTATGAAGCACCCGTCACATTTTGTTACTATTATTTTTTTTTTATATAATATTACATAAACCTGTGCTTAGATGACTGCATGTGTTTAATTTGTTCATATGCTGTAACAATTCTGTTAAGGCTGTTTAAAAATTTACATTTCACCTCTAAAATTGCAGTACGTGTACCCTTACAAAAGTGAAATGCATAAAAAGTATATTTTAAAGACATACTGTATATTACTCCCTATATGAATATATTTAAAAATTTGTTCAAGTACTTCGAAGATAAACATATTACAATATTTTTCAGAAAACTCAACTGCATTGTAAATTATTGGTATTTTTATACATTGCAATATATTTTCCATAAATATATATATTTTAAATATATAAGACTATGAATAATATACTGTAGAAAATATTTTAGAAAACTACTAGAATATATTTTAAATATAATTTAAATGCTAGTCACCATTTTTTGCCATTTATTTGGATCCGGGTCACAGGGGCAATGATGCCCTGGCACCCCTTTTCCCCGCCACCTACTTCAACTCCTAAAGAGGATACCAAAATGTTGAATATCATTATTGTACAATATAATCTTGTATGCAAGTCCTGGGTCTGACCCAAGGTCTCGCCCTGGTTTAACAGGCCCGAAACACCTCAATCAGATCCTTAATCCTCAATCAGTACCTTAATCAGATGCCTGAGCCACCTCGACTGGCACCTTTCAATGCGAAGGAGCAGCGGATTTGCTTTGAGCTGCTCTCAAATGTCTGTGCTCCTCACCCTGTCTCGAAGGCCGTGCCCAAACATCCCATCATGTCTCCGCTGTGATCTAGTCCTCTCGGTCACAACACACAGCTTGTGACCACATGGTGACGGCAGGAATGTAGATCAATTAGTAGCACCTTGAGGAATCGTGAAAAGGATCCTTAGACACTTATTTCAAGATACCTATCATTTTTGTGTATTGCAGTATATTTAAAAAAAATATATACATCTGGCATGAACAAATCATTCTTTAGATATCCCCTAGGTGTTTCAGATACGGAGACATGTCCTGAACAAAACTCGCTTCACCTAATACTTTGACACAAAAAGAAATGACAAGTCTATTATTGACCAAGTCTTGCATCTGGACACATACTTGAGTATATTGCAAGTCTTAATACACACTATATTAAGGCAAATATATGCTTCCATGAATTTCAGATATAATATTATATGGTGTATTATCTTGAAAGACTACCCGTCCCCTCCGGCTCCACCTGCGTATTAGTGAAACAGGACAGTGAGTAGGGCCCTGCCCAGCTCCTCACTCCTGATGTATAGTACAAATATATCACTCCTGCAGGCGAACTATGATTCTTAGCCCGATGAGAAGTCACAAAATCAACCAGAATGTTCAAGCCAATTAAAAAAAAAAACAAAAACAAATTAAATCCATTAAATAGTTCTCTTGTTCGATAGCTAAGTAGAGGTATGGAACAACTCGAGGCTGGCGCATAAGTGAGGAGGGCCCCGTCCCCCACTCCTCGTATTTTTCATATATATAAAGAGATATATCTGCAGATTGTTTTGGGCATATTTCATTTTCACAAGGATGAACATCACAAAATATGTCATCATGTTTGTTTAATGTGTGAAGAACTAAAACTCTGTTAAAACTACTGCAACAATAGAAATAAAACACCATAGTTTATAAAGCCAATATAATACTACATGTAATAGATATCTACTTGAATGACAGTCAGCCATACCACTAAGCTAAGCACATTCAGACCTGGCCAGTACTTGGATGGGAGACCATCTAGGAAAAGCTTGGGTTGCTGTTGGAAGAGGTGTTGGTGAGGGCAGCAGGGGGCGCTTACCCTGTGGTCTGTGTGCAGATCCTAAAGCCCCAATGCAATGATAGCAACACAGTGCTGTAAAAATGGTGCTGTCCTTCGGATGAGACGTAAAACCAAGGTCCTGACTCTCTGTGGTCATTAAAGATCCCTAGGCATCTTTGGTAAAGATTTGGGTGTATCCCAATGTCCTGGTTAAAATGCCCATCATGGCTCCCTAATCATCCCCTGTCTCTAACTGGCTGCCTCTCGCCACTTCACCACCTAATAGCCCATGCGTGGTAAGCGGACTGGCGGCAAAATGACTACTGTTGCATCTTCCAGGTAGGTGATACACATTGGTGGTGGTGGTTGAAGTGGCTCTCCACTGTCTGTATAAAGTGCTTTGAGTATAGAGAAAACTGCTATACAAATGTAAAAAATTATTATTATTATACTAGTAACAGATCAGCCGGAACAAGCTCTGTATAAAGGCTGGTCCTTTACAGAGCATGAGTTCTCTTGTGATAGACTACTTGGATCCACACATCAAACTATGACTGAAATAGAAGATGAAATGGTCTCTCTGCTCCACAAGGCTGGCAGCACCATAAGCATGAGGTGTTCTGATTTCTTCAGTGCCTTTAATACCATCCAGCCTCCTCTGTTAAGGGGTCAGCTCAGGGATATGCAGATGGATGAGCCAATGGTGTCATAGAGAATGGACTATCTGTCCAGAAGACCACAGTAATGGAAGGCTCAAGAAACTGCGACACTGATTTAAATGAAAGCAACCCTGGAGCACCACTAGGAACAGTCCTGTCAACACTTACTGTTCATTAAGTACACTTCAGACTCTAAATATAACACCAGGTCAGGTCACTTGTAGAAATTCTCAGATGTTGACAAGGAGGATGAGACAAAGTAGAGGAGTCAGATGGAGAACTTTGATAACTGTCTGCAACTCAGCATCAGCAAAAACCACAGAGTGAATTCTGAGGAGTGTATAAACATCTGATCTGCTCAAGGTCTGGTTAATGCCTTCAAACTAATCGGACGGCACTTCATCCTAAAACAGGATAAAGATCCCAAACTTACGAAGCTGAAAAATCTTTGAATGGCCAAGTCGGTCACCTGATTTAAATTCAATTACCGTATACACTCGCGTTTAAGTTCTCCCGCAGATAAGTCGGG
Organism: Polypterus bichir lapradei; assembly: GCA_026402145.1. Taxonomy (NCBI): domain Eukaryota; kingdom Metazoa; phylum Chordata; class Cladistia; order Polypteriformes; family Polypteridae; genus Polypterus; species Polypterus bichir. The sequence continues at coordinate 14,031,650 of JANRMT010062827.1, forward strand.
GCTTGATTTTACTGTATAATTTCTAGAATTTTATAATGTTGGTCGTATAAGTCGAATGCGGAAAACTCATGCTATTGGTTGAAGAGATTATGATATGCTAACGCCCACCTGAGAGAGTAACCACGGAGCACATGGCCTTTTGTTTCTATGTATTGTGCCTACATGACCACACGGTAATACCTGAACTATTCTGAAGTGACGTTTGCACCGTTTTGTTTTTTATGCATCTCACACCCTCATACACCTTCATCTTAAGAACATTCCTTATCTACAATGGAGCGTTTGATCAGAAGAAAATATGAAGCTGGTTTAAAATTAAAAGTCACTGAAGTGGCGAAAAAATTTTTTAACTGCACTGCTGCAACAAAATTCGATGGGTCTGAGAAACTGGTGCGATATTGGAGGCGGCAAGAAGATGTGAAAAAAAAAAATTAAGTGTCGCATTTTTGAACAGGCGTACAAGTTGGGTCTGACTTTATGATCGATTTTTCGGGTTTCAAGACCAGACTTATGCATGAGTACATACAGTAAACACACCTTTCATATGCTGAAGAGAACATTTAAGGGGAAAAGTCCCTGAAACAAGCAGCAGCTGAAGATGATGACTTGTCTTGAAGACTCTTTCGCTCCACTACCAGCCCGTTAACCTTGCCAATGTTGAGTTGCAGATGCTTCTCCCTGCACCACAAGACAAAGTCGTTCACAACCTTCCTGTACTCTAATTCATCTCCATTATCAATGCAGCCTATGATGGAAGAGTCATCTGAAAATGTCTAAAGGTGGAAAGCGCTGGAATTGTGCTTTGGAAGTCTATTGTGTAAATGGGTAAACAGGAAGGGAGACAGGACAGTTCCCAGAGGTGCTCCAGAATTACACATTACCTCCCTGCACATCACAAACTGCTGTCTGTTGGTCAGGTAGTCCAGGATCCATGAAGTTGTGGGGACATCAAGATGCAAAGCTTTGGGCTTTTTCCTCAGTTGATAAGGCAGAATGGAGTTAAAGGCACTGGAAAAGTCAAAGAACATGATCCTGACTGTGGTGCCAGCTTTGTCCAGGAGGGAGTTGGCTCTGTGGAGTCTGAAGATCAGAGCATCCTCCACACCTGGATGTGTCTGAAAGGCAAACTCCTGAGGATTCAGATGTTCTGAAAGTAGGGTTTAGAGCCACTGTAGGACCAGCGTCTCAGAGATCTTCATGAAATACACCCAGTTTATTATCCATTGTCACACAAGTGCATTGGAGGGCCTCCTCAAGGACTCAATCAAGGTATGTCATAACCCGCCAGGCTGAGAGGGGGTGCCGTCACTAATATTCTCTTCTCCTTCTCTCCCCACAGCTCAGAGAAACCACCCTTAGCCCTGCCCCTTTAGGCACTCACACTATAAAGAAGCCCGGCTGCCTGGAAGGAGTCGTCACTCACTCATGAGAGTTAACCACAGGCGGAGCTCTCAAGAGTGACTCCACGGTTTACTACTGAGCCGAGAGCTTGTCTGTTGAATTTCCAAAGAGGCTTTTTTCTTTTCCACCTGCTGCCGTTCATTTTTATTTTGACTTGTTTTCGACTAAATTTTCGAAGTGGTCTGCCTGTCATTCCATAGCTGGCCACAATATGCTACCTTTTCTTCCCTGTGTGTGTTCTTTAAAAGAACCCTAAAGGACGTTTTGGGAAGGGGGTAGGTGGTCACATTAACCACTGATCTTCCCTCAGTCTTTTTTCTTGTTTTCCCCCCCACCATCTTTCTCCACATTGAACAAGAGGAAAAAAAAAAATGAGGACCTGTTGTTGTACGTGACTCCCGATTTAGAGGTCGAGCAGGCTCGCCTCAGCCATTCCGAGAAAAATAACAAAGTCTGCTGTTTGGAATATCTTGATTGCTTAGTGAACTAACAACACGACAATGAAAAGGCAAGCTGGAGTAACCTCAGGCGATGTGTGCATAAATGGCAAAATGCAATCATCTGGGCTGCGCTAAACACTGTCAAACACTGAAGGCCTTTGTTCGTTTATCCGCTCTGAGCCGTGAGCAACACGTTTAAAAATGTTACCGATGTTCTGTGGTGTTGATCTCCTAAAATGTGACAAATCTTTATAAACTTTGAGATTAGAGATTTACTCGGTGCCGTTTCTGCTGTACTGTTAATGTCGACTTGCCGGCTCCTCTCTTCCCACCTGTTCACATTTACATTTACTCGTGTGGCAGGCACTGTCATCCAAAGGAGCACACAAAAGGTTACCCGTCATTCCACATCCTTCTTGTCTGGACAGATGGACGCCAACTCACCGGCCATCTCAATTGGGTTCATAATATCAGGGCTAAACTGACTTGACCTGCTTGGCTTTGAGATTTAATTGCACTTAAACAATTCTGTAAGGTCTGCAGTTGGCGGCAAGGTGGTGTCGTCTGTCATTTGTGACGCTTGTCTTTCCGAGGTCAGGCTTATTCAGCTTATAGTGCATTCAGAACGTCTTCTGACTGTGTTGGTGATTTCATTTTAAATGGACATATCTCCCATCAATCTACACTCAATAACCCATCGTGGCAAAGTGGCCACATGTTTTCAGAACGGTTTACAAATTCATGAAAAATTCAAAAGTGAAATATTCAGACCCTTTGCTGTAGCCCTCCATAATGTTTGCCTTAATTTTCCTTGAGACGTGTCCAGAACTTGACTGCAGTCCACCTGTGGTCAACTTAATTAATTGGACATTGTTTAGAAAGGCACCCATGTACCCACAAATCACACTGCATGTCAGAACCAAAATCAAGTCATGAAGTCCAAGAAACTCTGTGTAGACCACTGTGATCAAGATCAGGGCAAGGGGATACAACCGTTTCTAAGGCTTGGAGGCTTCCCCAGAGACCAATGGCCTTGATAATTGTGAAATGGAAGAAATTTGGAACCACCAGGATTCATCCTGGAGTTGGCCGTCTGGCCAAACCGAGTAACCAACCAAGAAGGGCCTCAGTCAGGGAGGTGACCAAGAACCCGATGGCCACTGCAGCAGAACCTCAGAAGTCCTCTGCTGAGATGGGAGAACTTACTTGAAGGATGACCACTCCATCAATCACGGATAACTCCTGCTTCGAGTTTGGCAAATGGCATTTAAAGGGCATGAAGAAACTGATTCTCTGCTCTGATGAGACAAAAATTGAACTCTTTGTGGAGAAGTCCAAGCACTATGTCTGGTGAAGACCAGGCACTGCTCATTACCTACCCAATAGTCAAGCATTGTGGTGTCAGCTTCATGCCATAGGGGTGCTTCTTAGCTGCAAGGACAGGGAGGCTGGTCAAAATGGAATAAGCTCAGAAAAGTCCTGCCACCTCAAACTGGGGCGAGAGTTCACCTTTCAGCATGACAGTACAGCCAAGACAACTAGAGGGGCTTCAGGACAACTCTTGAGTGTCACTGAGTGGCCCAGCCAAATTCCAGACTGAAATCACATCTGTGGAGAGACCTGAAGATGGCAGTTCACAAGTGCTTCCCTATTCCATAGAACAAAACTTATGAGGCTCTGACAGGAAGACCGGGATAAAATGTCTGAATCCAATGTACCCAATTGGGGTATTCAAAGCTCTAGGATTTCTATTACAACTTTAAATAATTGACTTCCAGAAAAAAACTAGAGCTGTGAAATGGTAATTTGTGTCATTTTTATGCCATTTTGTATGTATTATAGTTGCCACCATTTTGTTGTTTTGTCAATAGAATGAGATTCCCAGTTGCTATATGGCACTGTGGCACTGACTGGGAGGCTGTAGCATTTGATGCTGCAACTATGTCAGGTTTTTAAAAAATGTAATTTTCTCATACGATATCATGGATAACAGAGATATTTCGTTTGTGAATCGCTCTTTAAAATCTGAGTTTTAATCTTTTCTGTTTTCTATTTCAATTATGATTATTTCTTTTGATACTGTAATGGCAGTTGACAGTGGATGACATATTCTTTCCATGATTGTCGTCCGAGACTGTATGCTTCATCAGTACACTGCATGGCATTGTTCCTGAGCTGGTGCCCCCTTGCACACACCCGCCGGGCATACCGTGCTTAACATGTACCATCCAAACTCTGTTCTTTGGTCACATCTCCTTTCTGGGTCACTGTCTTTCTTATTGCCAGTTTGTTAGCATCTGTTAGACTGGTGTTTGGCATCATGTGGAAGACTGGTCTTTGGTACCTTTGGGAATATGAGTGACCTGAAGAATAGCACTTTGGGTAAGAATGAATACTTTAGGACTGCTTTTGAAATATTTATTGATTTTTCAATTCAATTCATTTTTATAGAACCACTTTTTATTGGGTAAGCACTGCATATCACACAGATTTCAAGATAAAATGTCACAAACACATTAGTTATCCATTTATTCTCTAAACCTGCTGTATGCATTATAGGTTCACACTGACCCATTCAGACTGGCAGTACACTCAAACACACTGGGAACAGCTAAATTCATGGTGTAATTCATCCCGGAAAGCTTTCAAATTCGAGCATTAGGAGAAAAACACAAACAGAAATGAGCAGGCTGGAGAGTAAACTGTGGACCAGGGAGATGAGAGACAGCAGGGCTAACCAGGGCACAACAATGCCAGGCCCATCTCAATACTCAAATACTAGTTATCTTATAATCCTCCATTTGGCTCTTAAAATTCCAAATACTGGTAAGGTAAACATTTCAATCCTCTATAATTTATATTCCAGCTCCAATACACTAACAAAAAGTTGGCATTTTTCTTTTATGACTTGTGTCATGCAGGCACATTAGAGGACCTCCTTGCAGTTGGGGTATGAAATAACCCGCCGAAACAAGAGGAGGCACTGAAGCTAACCCTGTCATCTCCTTCTTTTCCCAAAGTGCAGAGAAGATGCTGGTGATGGCATTTAACCCCACCTATTCCAGTCCGGCTGCCATAAACCCCCTGGTGTCCCAGGAGGAGGTATCATTGCTGGCCAGAGCAACCTGCTAGAGCTTACTACTTACTTTGAATTTTCTGGCTGAAGGTAAAAAAAAAAGAAAGAAAGAAAGACACATTATATAAATGAAAGGCACTATATAATAAGATTATATAATAGATAGATAGATAGATAGATAGATAGATAGATAGATAGATAGATAGATAGATAGATAGATATTCATTTTAGTATAGTCGGCAGGATAAGTTAGATAAATAGATAGGATCAAGTATAGAACCACATAAAAGATGCCATGTTTCCTAACACTTGATTCATTGTTTTCGTGAATTCCTTATTATGTTTCAGATAGCTCAGCTAAAGCCTAAATGAGCTTTAAGTATTTCATGCATTACAATCTGTAATATTTTATTATCGTGCTAAGCCTTTTAAATCGCCTCAATTTTGATGAAATGTGTTCTTTATAAATCTCTTCATCAGTTTCACATACATGCCACTCTGAATGTAACAAGCCTTTTCAGACATTGATGGACAGATTCAGTAATGGGTAGTTCCATTTTTCCTTTTTTTAACGTACATAATAAGTGAGAAAGCAGGGCTCGCGTAAAGTCATCATGGTTCCCATTATGTACAAAGGTGGAAGATAACTTTAAAGTCGTGTTGATGTTTGAGAGTTTTCCAAAGAGGTTTGCAGACCTTTCTCTCACTATTCTAACTGTCTGCAGTTCATTGTAACTGATCATCAAATATCTGCCCTGACCTCTGGGGTTAATCTGAAATACAACAACATCACTTATTTATATAGCACATTTTCATAGAAAAAGTAGCTCAAAGTGCTTTACATAATGAAAAAAGAAAAACAAAAGACAAAATAAGAAATTAAAATAAGACAACATTTGTTAACATAGAAAAGGAGTAAGGTCCGCTGGCCAGGGTGGACAGAAAAAACAAAAAAAAATGCCCTGCTTGCTACTGTAGCACACCAGAACCATGCAACTGGTCCATAAAATGCTGTGCGGTGGCATTTTGTGTTTTAAAGAAAATGTTCTTGTTAATTTTTTGTGGGTGAAGAAGGAATCAGTGATGGCCATTCACATGTGGTTAAAAAATGTACAAGGTAACAATGCTGTTGATATAAACATTGCCAGGCTGACTTCGTGTCGGAGCACATGGCACACTTAAACTATTTGTTGTTCTTTTAATTTTTCTTGGATGTGTTTGATTTTTATAGGTGTCATCATCAATCAACTGCAATTAGTGCAGAATTCAGTAGCAAGAATCTTAACTAGAAAAAGAAAATCTGAGGACATCTCACCAGTTTTTATTGCTTTTTATAGCCTCAGATTTTTGAATAGAAGTCTGCCTATAATTCCAAGAGTCAAGCATAAAAGAAGGGGTGAGGTGGACTTTTGCTGTTTTGCACCTAAAACTGTGGAATAATTTACCAATAGAAATTCACGAGGATAATGCTTTGGAACATTTAAAAAAAAACTGCTAAAACCCATTATTTTACTATGGCTTTTTCATTGCTACAGTTCAGTTGTATTCCTAATAGAAAATATGGGTACCGAATTATCATTTTCTTCCAGGATCCGCATCTGTACTACTTCTTCTTTCAGATGCTCCCGTTTGGGGTTGCCATAGCGGATCATTTTTTTCCATGTCTTCTTGTCCTTATCATCTTACTCTGTCACACTCATCACCTGCGTGTCCTTTCTTACCACATCCATAAACCTTCTCTTTGGCCTTCCTCTTGTCCTCTTGCCTGGCAGCTCTATCCTTAGTACCCTTATCTCATTATACTCCTCATCTCTTCTCTGCATATGTCCAAACCGACACAATATCACCTCTCTCAACCTGAGCTGACCCTCTAATGTCCTCATTTCTAATCCTGTCCATCCTCGTCACACCCAATGCAAGTCTTAGCATCTTTAACTCTGCCACCCTTCAGCTCTGTCTCCTGCTTTCTGGTCAGTGCCACCGTCTCTAACCCATATAACATAGCTGGTCTCACTACCGTCCTGTAGACCTTCCCTTTCACTCTTGCTGATACCCGTCTGTCACAAATCACTCTTGACACTCTTCTCCACCTATTCCACTGCTGTCTTCTCTGGTTCTTCTGTGGTGGTGATCTGCCCCACCACCACCTGATCAAGGCACCATGAAGCCCCCTGAGATGATGGAATGAAGGTGGGTGTCTCAGCTATCCACAAGACCAACTTCATCACGTGAAGCGTGAAAACTGAGAGATTTGATTTACAAACGTTTATGTTAGGTAGAATGCCCAGTGGAGGCTGGGTGGTCTTTTGGCCTTGGAACCCCTTCAGATTTTTTTTTTTTTTTTTACTCCAGCCTAACTGCAGTTTTTTTTTTTTTTTTGTTATTTCTGTCCTCCTGGCCATCTGACCTTACCTTGTTTTGTCATTACCTATTCTTCACTATTACTGCCTAATCTTAATTGTTTATCTTTTCTTGTAACGTTCTCTTTGTCATCTTTTAAAAGCACTATGAGCTAAATTGTTGTATGAAAATGTGCTATAGAAATAAATGTTGTGGTCTTTTTCAATGGTAAACTAGATTTTAGGCCACAGCATATGTAGGTAAACACAGTCTGAAAGTCATTTAGTAAAGTTTATTATTTACTGCACCTTGTCCATTGCTAATTTTGTCTATCGTTATTATCTGATTTAGTTGCTACCACACGATCACGGGTTGCTATGGGCGTGTGGAAGTCAAGTCAAATTGCATCATTGGTGCTTCCGTTTCATTTTAAATCCGGTGTCTTGGACGCATTCACCGCTGGTCTGACGCCAAAGCTTATGTCTGCTTGAATTACATTCTGGCAGCTTCTGGACCTTGAGGTCAAGTTACACCGCTAAGAATCGCAGGGGATGAAGGATTACACAAGAATCTCAACACTTCTTACCACAGTTTCCGTGTTCCAAAGTATTGTGAGATTGCTACACATTGACAGCCAGATATCGTACTTCTGCTCTAATGCCCAGCTGCTCTCTACCTAAGGAAAAGTCACCTCGGATAAAGCAGCATTGGAATCATCAGATGGAAAGATTGTCTCATTGGACGGACTCCACTATACAAAACCCAGGTAGGTGGCCAGTTGGCTGAGATCTCAAGTGCTGTGACTTTGTTTTTGATTTTCCCTTTAATGAATTTAATCTTCTGCATTATCAACTGGCTATAGTTCTTCAATTAATTTGTTCTGTCAGCAAACCGAAAGATAAACGTTTTGAGCAAAAACTAGGAAATGCGCATATAAAGCAAAGCAAAACAAACCCGGAGCCCAATACGAGAGATGATAATCATGGTTGAGAGAACAAGAGGGTCAAAACTGAATGTACACGTGAGAAAAGAGCACAATGATAAACTTTGAATTCTTTAGAGATTTGGTATCCACAGAACGGGTAAGGATTTGAACTCATAGCCATCCTTTTATTCCATCGTGGCCATTATACGTGGGTCCCGACTTCAGAGGCCATTCCCCCTAAAAATGCTGGTAGAGGACCAAATGATGGAAATAGATAAACACAGAGGAGTTTGTCCGCTTCTGCAACTTCGGACAAAATCAAACCCGTATGAGATGTATACACCGGGACACTCCCTGTATATTACAGCCAGTTTGCGTATTTGGCACAAGTCTGAGCTGCAGGGTACGAGGTGTGACAATTTAGTCCCCAGAATAGCTGTGTAGTGTCACCTGTGATACAAACTGCCACTGAAATGTAGAAGTTGTTGAAGGTGGTGTATCAGGATGCTATGAAAACATCAAGTGTCTTTTTAAGTGAGTAACCTCTGCTCCCCTATATCAGGGGTAGGACCCTGAGTTCTTTAATGTGATTTCTCCACCTCTGTTGTACACAATGATATTTGTCTTTCTCATTCACTTTCCTGTCTTCACATGCATTATGGCAGCGTTCATCACCATGTTGAGACCTATTATTTGGGGTGTGGGTTGGCAGAAGTGGGTAACAAGTTCTTATTGCTTATAATGGTAGTGGGTCATGGTGGGTAACGGTGGGCCGCACACTGGGTTGCCTAAGTGATTGGCGTTGCTGCATGGTATATTTCTGTTCCTACCACTGATGCACTCAATTCACCAAAGGTGACACCACCATCACCCCCCTGGCTCTCCGACAATCGTCTACGATTCTCCAAAGGAGACAGGCCAGCCAATCTGATGATAGTCTTTGATTCACCAAGACACTAACATGTGAAAGGTGGGTCAAAACATTGGTTGATGGAATTTGACTTTTTGTTACCCAACACAAAAACAATGTACTTGTACTTAGCGTCTGTAAGTCAGAGTCTGATTCAGCAATAATACTCAAAAAATGTGAATGTCAATGACAATAGGCTTTGTGCCCTAGGATCCAAGTTACCCAAACTATTCTCTAACATTTCTGTACCATATATACTCACGTACAAGTCGGGTCTTGAAACCCAAAAAATCAATCATAAAATCAGACCAGACTCGTATGCCCGTTCACAAATGTGACCCTTAATTATTATTTTTTTTTTTTTACATCTTCTTGCCTCCTCGAATCTCGCACCAGTTTCATTTTGTTGCAGCAGCAGTGTTACCAATTTCTTTTGCTACTTCAACGATGTTTAATTTAAAACCAGCTTCATATTTTCTCCTGATCGAATGCTCCATCGTAGATAAGGGATGCTCTTATGATAAAGGTGTATGAGGGTGTGAGATACAAAAAACACAAAACAGTGCAAACATCACTTTGGAATAGTTCAGGCATGAGTTTTCTGTATTCAACTTATATGACCGACATTATAAAATACCAGAAATTATACTGTAAAATCAAGTCCCGACTTATCCACAGGAGAACTAATCCGTGAGTATAAACGTAATTATTTAATGCTCTGATGCTGAACTTTCTGATCATAAAATCGGTCATTATGAGAGCAATTGATGAGAAGAATTCATAATTAATTGCAGAATTATGGTATTTGAGGGTTCTTCTAGAGTGCCTCTTTCTCTTGCACGATTTGGACCAAAAACTAATCAGCACATCGTCATCTCATAACAGGCTGAAGTTTTCAAGTTTGATATTTTTACATTCAGCCATTTTAGTTCTTGACCGTCCTCAAGAAACTGTGACACACAGACACAGAGAGAGAGAGAGAGAGAGAGACACACACCCATCATCGAAATATCAATGTTTTCGGTATCAGGGGACCCTAAACGTCAAGATCTGTTGAAAACCGGAGATCGAAATTTTTGACGAGTCTAAAGCTTGTGCTCCTCCCTCACAGAAGACAGTTTACTTAGATGCTCAGAATAACTGCATTAGAGGTCCAAATGTTACAAGAATGAATTTATATAATACTAGTCTGTTAAAGAAGTTATGAAAAAGAAAAGGAAACATTTTAAAAATAACATAATCTGATTGTCAATGTAATTGTTTTGTCACTGTTATGAGTGTTGCTGTCATCAAGGATTTGATTATCATTATTTCTTTCAATCAGGTTCGTATTTGGAGGACGTGTTTGTCAACCGTTGTAAGATAACCGGTTTCACTCATCGAAGTGTTCACTACGCAAATCGCTACTCGTGAATGTAATTTGTTTAACAGGCATTCCCAGTATTAACTTGTGCTAAACGTACCATGGTGTGACGTAAGGGGAGCTAACTGTAAAAAGGCAAGGAGGCGCGTATTTTGAACGAAAAGGGAGAAGACAGTGAAGGAGCGGAAAAGTGAGAAGGAAAACTGTTTAAATAAAGAGCTAGGAAGGTGAATGGAAAGAAGCAGCCAGTGGTAAAGCAAGGAAGACTTCATAATAAGGACGGTTGAGTGCACGTAGAAGGCGTAACAATAAGATTGTTAAGCCTTATGATAATGTTCCCGCACGGAGGATTTAGAGAGACGCACTGGGAGAAGTATAATCTGAACCTCTCTACAGTTTCGTTTATTTTCGGGTTGTAATGTTCATCAAATTTATGTATCATCTGGTCCAGTGGCGGACCGTGCATTTCACACCTAGGCCTTCAGTAGTGCTCCGTCTGAATGAACCCGCCCCTCAAAAGCAAATTTATGGTTATAAAAACCATCTTAATATGCAGAAATACAGTATAAAGAGCCGCTGCATTGCAGATAGATAACTCCTGTAGCCACAATAAATGCCTTTATTGAATAGACAAACCAGGGGTGAACAAGTTCCTTTCTACTGCAGTTACAGTCGCGACACACATAAAAAACATCAATAATAACTCTTAAAACTTGCAATATTATTTAGGAAAATCACAACATTTTACTCACCAAAAATTCGGATTATTTGTAAACAAAATCCATCCTCCTCTCTTTCCTCAAAAACAGTTCAATTACTCTGTCGTACAGATTATCTGTGCGCTTCAGTTCCATCAAAAAGTCCTTTTCTATCGCCATCGAAGCTAATACTGAAAGTCAAACCTGCCCTGTCGTATTTCTGGCATAAGTTTTAATTCGTTTTAGGGCTAAAAATGTCCGCTCGACAGAAGCAGCGTACACGGGAATGGTCACTGCCAAATATACCAATGTGTACAGCTGCCCCATGCTCTCATTCAGATTTTTCTGATGAAGGAAGTCAAGGAGATCAGTGGGAGATTTTCCTGCAAAATCATCCATGGCATACATTACAGTCAGTTCTGTTTTTAGCCGAGACAGATCAAAAACTGCTCCGTGGCTCTGTGTTAAACTGGAGAAGGCTGCATGCGGGAAATTTTTCTTGTATTCCCGAAACTTCTGGAGGTCAAGGAGCGTGACAAACATCAGTTTTTCGTGCTCTTGAAAACTGGTCTGTGTCTGGCAAATAATATTGTCCAGAATCCTGCCATGGAGTTGGCGGTAGTGCGCGCGAGGATCTTGCACTCGGAGCGCCTGCAGTGCGTTCAGTGGCCTCATAGAGTTCCTCATATCGGCTTCTATCCAATCAATGGGTCTGAATACGGTGACGTTGCCGTACGCTTGCTAGAGGGCCCTACTGACACCAACTCAAAATCTGATTGGTTGAAGCAACAGTTTAATCGACATTTATTCTGTGTTAGAGGGCCTGCAGAACAGATTGTGAAGGCCTCTCCGCCTGGCAACAAATGATGGCTGAAATGAGATTGGTTAAATGCTTCAATACGAAAATACATGTCTGGAAGCAGCACAACCATCGGAAAAGCTATGAAAAGAAGCGGACAGACTATTTGGAATTATTTAATAAGTATTCATGGACAAAATATAATTAACATCAGTTTGTGATTCAAATATTTTTTTAGGCCCTGATGGCCCACCACTCAAGCTCATTGTTAACTCATCAGGTCTTACATCACCGGTCAGCGCCTGACACAATTCTCTGCCGCTCTCCCCAATAAGATAAAGGAATCATCTGACCTTAGTGTTTTCCTCTGCCTCCGGCACTGCAAGTTTTGTGTATAATGTGAACTCATCCTTCCATGTTCTCCATGACTTCGCCAGGTCTTTAGCATCAAGGCTTTATACGCTGCGTCTTCTCATTAAACTTGTATCTCGCGAATATATCGTGCGATCTTGTGATGTCCACGGCTTTATTTAATTTTAGCTCAGACCCGGCACTAAAAGTTTCTCTAACACTTTCGCTCTGGGAGGGTTTCCGCAGTAGCTGCACTTATGAATATGCTAAGCACAGTCCTTCACCCGTGAATATTTACCTTATATGGGCAGGCACTCAATTACATTGGAGGCGTGATGATGTGAGACTCACACGGCAACCGAGTTGCAGGCTATGGCCGTATACAGTATATGGACAAAGGTAGGTTCCAGTTATGACCGTTACGCGTAGAATTTCTAAATGAAACCTGCCTAACTTTTGTAAGTAAGCTGTAAGAAATGAGCCTGCCAAATTTCAGCCTTCTACCTACACGGGAAGTTGGAGAATTAATGATGAATGAATGAGTGATTCAGTCAGTGAGGGCTTTGCCTTTTATTAGTATAGATAATGTAATAAAACCCATGCACAACAAAATTAGACATATACAAACAAAAGGCCTGTGTGTGTATGGAGCAGTCTGCACTGTTCACACTCAATCACATCCACTAGATGGCGCATATATGCACTTTTAAACTTTTTCTGACCTTGCATGCACCTCACTTCTCACTATGAAAGACCCGTGTGTAGCAAATGCCGCTGTGCAACAACATCATTGTGCTAATGACACGGATGAAGAGACGCAACATCAAAATGAAGCAAACGCCACAGCTCACAACAACATGCAAGTGAAATACCTCAGTAATGGAGGGCAAGGCTTAAAGTTTTCACTAAAAACATTGTCTAATCTGGAGGTATTTTCTGGAGACAAAGATTATTAGGACTCGTATGCCAGCGATACAGCTAGGATATGGTATCAACAGCGTCTTCTTACGAAAGAAGCAAGCAGAGGTGGGTCCACGTCCTTTACACTGGGTCATTCTTAAGAGTCAGCTGATACCTCTCCAAGTTCACGAACAGAGAAAACCGGCAATGGAGTCGTCGGGTTGTTCATTGTCCCAAAGACAATTTACAATAATATACATCACCCCCTCAAATACAACCACTGACAAGGCCAGATTAAGACTCCTACAGGCCCCTGGGTGATTTAGCTCCTTAAACAGAGCGTAGATCTTATGTTTAACAAGGTATTGGATTTCATTATTGTTTGGAGAGACAAGAGGAAACTGGACCTGACCGCGATAGGAAAAAAGAAGGTCAAGGCCCATATGGACAACTGCATGAGAGGAGAAGAACTTCAAAGTGTGAAGTGTGAGAAACAGATACCTTACTGGTTCTCAACTGGCTTCTATGTTAAGTACACCCCAAATCCCAGTGTCCCCTAAAACAGAGTAAAGACAATTGTGGCATGCTGGTCTTGGAGGCAGAGTTCCAAAGAAAAAAGAACATACGTGAAACAAGCAAATAAAAAGAAAAGGTTAAAATGGGCCAAAGAACACAGACATTGGATGGAAGATAACTGGAAAAAGCATAACATGGTTTGCATCCCAGAGTCACTGGGTTTTGGTGTAAATTTAAGTAAGAAGCCAACTGAGGACCTGTAAGGTGTTTGTTTCTCACACTACACCCTCTGATGTCCTTCTCCTCTTTTGCAGTTGTCTGTTTGGACCTTGCCCTTCTTTGTCTATTCTGGTGAGATTCACTTTGCAGTCTTCTCTTAAGGCAGTAATGGATACCTTTGCATGAAATCTTCAGCTTCAAAAAGTGACAACAGACTGTCATGTTTCTTGTGAAAGCCGTTTAATTGTGGCTATTTTTGTACCCAGAACTGAACTTTAGAAATGCAGCAATGCAGTTATGTAGGTTTCCCTAATAAGCAATTAGTATTCCCTAGTAAGTAATCCCTTTACAGGATTTGAACCGGCAACCTTCCGATTGCCAGTGCAGATCCCCAGCCTCAGAGCCACCACTGGAAGCCACTGTCAAATATTAACAACATTAGAAGAATCTGGATGAGAACAGACCATTCAGGGCATCAAAGCTCGCCAGTCCTGCCCACCTAATTCTTCTAAAATAACATCAAGTCAGGTTTTGAAGGACATCACACTACTTGGTTGCTTATTCCAAGTGTTGTCTGTGGTACTCCCTGTGAATTAACCTTCCTAATGTTTGTGAGAAATTTCCCCTTTAAAAAGTTTCCAAATGTGTCCCCGTGTTCTTGATGAACTCATTTTAAAGTCATCGTCTCAATCCACTGGACTGATTCCCTTCATCATTTTAAACACTTCACTTCAGTCAGGTCTCCTCTTCATCTCCTGTAAAGGCTCAGCTTTTTTAATCTTTCCTCATAACTCAGCCTTGTCATTCTTCTCTGGACCTTTTCTAGTGCTGCTATGTCCTTTTTGTAGCCTTGAGACCAAAACTGCACTCAGTACTCCAGATGAGGCCTCACCAGTGTGTTATAAAACTTGAGCAGAACCTCCTGTGACTTGTACTCCACATATCAAGGCGCTATATAACCTGAAATTCTGTTTGCCTTCTTAATGGCTTTGAATACTGTTGTGAAGTCGATAGTTTCAACTTCTAAATTCTTCTCATAAGGTGTAGTTTCGATTTTCAGACTGTTAATTCCATCCTCACATTTTTACTTCCTACGTGCAATTCTTTATATATACTTACACTAGCTATCCCTTGCCGCTTCGCCCGCGTATTAGTAAAACAGGACAGTGAGGAGAGCCCGGCCCAGCTCTCTACTCCTGACGTCACTCTTCCCCTCCCCTCCCCTCAGCCCGCAGCCTTTGTCTTGGATTAGCGTGAATATATCACTCCTGCAAGCGAACTATGATTCTTACCGCAATGAGAGAAGTCGCAAAATCAACTGAAATGTTCAAGCAAATTCTAGAAAAAAACCCAATCTAAATCCGCTAAGTAGTTCTCTCGTGAAAAGTGGACAGACATACAAACGGGTCTAAAAAGCTATAAGAAATTTTGAGCTTGGGCCACGAAATTTTTAAAACCGTTTCTTAGCGAGCACCAAAAAAGATCTAAATCCGTTAAGTAGTTCTCTCATTCGCTAACTAAGTGTAGTTAAGGTTACGCCCCAAGCCAGACATGTCAGTGATGAGGACCCTGCCCCCTCCCACAGCCTGATGAGTCTCTCTCAGATTCGCGCTAATATATCGGTACCGCAAGCCAACTCTGATACTTAGCACAATAAGAAAGTCGCAAAATCGACGGAATGTTCAAGCAAAGTCTAGAAAAAAACCTGATCTAAATCCGTTAAGTAGTTCTCTCGTGAAAAGCAGACAGACATACAAACAGATCTAAAAAGCTATAAGAAATTTCGCGCTTGGACCACGAAATTTTTAAAACTGTTTCTTAGCGAGCACCTATGAGCCAAGAGTAACCTACATTCCAAATTTCAAGTGCCAAGTACTCATTGTTCGAGAGATTTCGTGATGAGTGAATCAGTGGTATTTGGCTTTCATATATATACTAGCAAAATAGTGTGTTAAAGAAGTTATGAAAAAAAAGGTAACATTTTAAAAATAATGTAACGTGATTGTCAATGTAATTGTTGTAGGCTTATTTTAGTATTGAGAATGATGAGTATGATTGTAAATGTTGTGTATGAAAAATACACATTTTTAGGATGTAAGGATCTCTTTGTAAACAATGCTTGCAGTTCTGCCCTCAGGCTGTAAAATGTCTGCTGAGCTTACTCTTGAACATGCAATGTACAGTTGGCCATGTGAGAAGCAATCTTGTGTCAAGTCAATGCCGACCTTTTTTAGAGTCTGGCCCTCTGACTTATTTATTGTCATAGCGAAGCAGACCCTTACTGGAAATTGGAGGCGTTTGAATTGGAATGGGAGGTCAGAGGGTATGAGAGGGATGCGAGGAATAAATACAGTCTTCTCTGAGCCAGTGCCAGTGAAGACAGTTGCCTCAATGAAGTTCTTGTGCAGAGATTCGATCTAAAACCTGGTGCCATTACAAAGTTTTGGTGGTTGTAAGTTTCGTAGTAAAGCGGTGGAGTAAACGAAAAGGCAGGAGTCACCAGCAGGCAGACGTGAAGCAAGGCGAACAATAACAGGCTTGAAGCGGTGGAGTAAAGAAGAAGGGAGCAGTGAGCACGAACAGCTGAGGACAGTAAGGAAGCGAGTGAGGAGGCACATGAGCACGGGATGTCGTTAATGTATATAGACAGGGAGCCAACCACATGGTAGGTGTGTGGACAGTGGCCGTGTGGAAAAAGGAAGGGGGACCGGGGGTGGCCCTTGTGTGTGAAATAAATCCTCTTTTAATGGAAATAAGGAATGAAACCGCCAAAAGGAGAGCTCAGTTCCTAAACTTCCTTATGGCGTAATGGTGAGAACCCCCAAAAAGAAGACGTTATTTTCAAAAGTTCATTACGGGGCACAACACGAAATGAAACATACTTAACATTTGTAAGTACAGTACAGTGTAAAGGATGAGCATGGGAAAATTGTATGTAGCAGAAATAGTAAGGAGGGGTTTCCTCTATTTATCCATACAGTTTAGGGGGTACACCCGTCTCCCCCCTCGGGTGTTGTAATAGGACATGAAACATACCTAATTTTTATAAGTACACTGCAAGGAATGAGCACGCAAAATTTCAGCTTCCCACATATATGGAAAGTAGGAGAATTAGTGATGAGGAGATCGCTTCTTTACATGTAAATTACGAGGGATATCCAGAAAAAAAGGTTACAAGTGCTCTGGAGGGTGCAGGGAATTTTTTTTTTCGAAGGTTGGCATACCTGCGTGTAGGGGGGTCCTAACGGTCAAAATAAGCCCGGAATCCGCGTCAGTCAGTTGTGAAATGTCATCACAGCAAGCGAGTTCGTCAACCTCTGCTGAGGCCGTTTGCTCCACCTACCGCCGATGCGAGATTCGTTCGGTCATCAAGTTCCTCACTTTGCGTCGCGAATCCGTGGCCGAGATCCATCGTCAGCTTGTGGAAGAATTGTGAAAGAATTCTTGGGTGGGAAACGTTTTTCCAACGATGAGGAGGTGAAGGACACAGTGGAGAAGTGGCTTTCGGAGGTGGAGTGGAGCGTATTCGACGAGGGTATAAAAAAGCTGGTGCCCAGGCTGAAGAAGTGCATCGAAGTTGACGGCGATTATGTTGAGAAATAAATACATATTTTGGAACATACCCTGTAAATTTGGTTGAAATATATTCATTTTTCGATTTTTAACAGCTGTTGTAACCTTTTTTTCTGGATATCCCTCATAAGTAAACGTGTCCGCGGCGCACATCAGGATTGGTCACCAGATTCACTGCAGACTTCCCAGGCCGTGTAATTATAAACTTTTAAAAGAAAGTTCAGATAAAGGATTGGGGAACATGTGGGGATTTTGTGTGTCTGGGTGTCTAATTTATATGTGTATATAGTTGTAATGTAGGTTAAGTACATGTGAATATATTTGCGCCGTTTATAAATAAGAGATTAGTGCTGCTGACGGATGGCTTTATATGGGTAGGCAGCCAACTATGTGGGAGGCGTGGTGATGGGGGACACAACTCCACCTCACACGGCGACCGAGCTGCAGGCTATGGCCATAAATATGTACGTAAGTAGTATTCAGTTATGACCGTTACGCGTAGAAATTCGAAATGAAACCTGCTCAACTTTTGTAAGTAACCTGTAAGGAATGCGCCTGCCAAATTTCAGCCTTCTACCTACACGGGAAGTTGGATAATTAGTGATGAGTCAGTGAGTCAGTGAGGGCTTTGCCTTTTATTAGTATAGATAGAAGATTAAATTTCAACTGCCGCAAATCGGCCCAAGTCTGTATGCTGCCCAAGTCCCTGTGTGATGATTCAACAGATTCTCAATTATCACACCATCACCCTCTGCCTCCCGTGTCTGAGCCAGTTCTGTACCCATCTACACACCACACCCTGAACTGCCACTTCTTTTAGTTTGATGCCCACCCTCTCATGTGGCACCTCATCAAATGCCTCCTGAATGCCAGCACAACAAAACAATGTGAGGAATGACTTTTGTTATGGTGTCTGCATCTTGTTACCCTCTAATGGATGGATGGATGTGTGATCTTCAACAATCAAGCAACTGCCTACTGATAAATCAATCATAGATGTCAAATTATTACAGCCAAATTAAATTGATGGATAAAGACCAAAATAATATCAAAGGATCAGAAAGTAAATGGTTGGATGAATGGGTGGTTGGATGGGGTGGCAGAGAAAAACTCCATAACCCATCAAGTTCAGTGTGTGACTTTAATGCATCATCTGCCCGCATCGACTACAACCTGGCAACTGACAACATCACGTACAATACAGAGACCATCCAATAACTGTGAGATAAACAAATATGCAAACATGAACAAATATAATAGAAAATCAAAACTGAATTGAAAAAGACAGATGATGGCAGCCAAACACGCATAAACATATGAATGCACACTGAAAATCTGGAAGAAGTGCCACTGGAATCAATCCAACGTCCATATTATAAGTCAACACTGGAATAGATGTGACTGATTTAAACAGGACTTACTGGGCCAGAAAGAAGGGAGCCAGCAAGCTGGCACATCCACAGCCAATGTGCTGGAGTAGAAAACAATCAATGGATTTCCAGCCAAAGTAAATGATCCAAGAATCCAGGAGCAATCACAACAGCAATCGAGGAACATCGGAGGAGTTTAACGACAAAGCCGACTCTTCATTGGGGCTAAATAATTTGCTTCTCTTGATTAGTAAAACACCAGACATTGTGCCTGTAATGAAAAAAATATGCAGAGTGAATTAATAAATGGAACGCTGTCCACGGGACCTCAGCCACATATAACAGACAGTCAACAGAGAATCGGGGGCCACTGTGCTGATTGGGTGATATTAGACAAAGGTGAATAAGATCAGGAGATGAGCGAAACCCAAAGGTCAAAAACATACCAAGAGATCAAGAAATCCCACAGGCCATCAAATAAACAAAGCAGGCCAAGTGCAGACCCTGGGCTCCTGTGACTTCATTTTTAGTGCCCAGCAGTTAGAGGCGAATGGGTGGTGCCTGAGCTAACACGCAACGGAGTGATTTATAGTTTGACTGTTCAAATTCTTGTTGCTAACCATCCAAATCTGATACGAGAATGTCCAGATATCAACCCTGAATGTGCCCTGCATGCACAAAATGAATAAAAACGAATGAGACAGACCTTCACTTTTTGCACATTTTATGTTGCAGCCTTGTGCTAAATTCATTAAAATTTGTTTTTTTCCCTCATCAAGAGACCCTCAATACTCTGGAATGACAAAGTGAAAACAGGATTTTACACATTTTTGCAACTTTATTAAATAAAATTGGGAGTGGTCTCCTTGAGACTTTCTTGTATACTCAGATAAGGGTATGGATATTTGAGGAGTAAACCACAAGACAATAATTATATTTTTATAGTATGTACATTAAAGAACCATTAACAACAAATCAAATCAAATGAGTAATATTTTGAACAATTAAATTATTATAAAAGTAAAGTTGAATAATTCAGACTCTGCAGCTGTATGAATAAATGAGTACCACTTCTGGTTAGCAGGAATAGCTCAAAAGTTGATAGAAATCCACGCTTTGTACCTAATACTTGTATACAAAATCTGGTTGACCTAAGTGAAAGCTTCCTCAAGATATCGTGTTTACACACACACACACACAGAATTCCAAAAATGGTATTTTCAGACTCAGAAAGGTGTAAAACATCGAGATTCATCAAAATCTCAATAATTACATTTTTGGACAATTACAATACTTTCCCTACGAGAAAGTAAATTGGACTCAGGGAGGTCTAAAATGTCAAAATTCATCAAAATCTCAAAGTTGAATTTTTGGCCAATTACAATACTTTCCCTATATTTCGTATACAAGAAAGTAATAAACTGAAATATACCATTGACACGAGTACTCTGACCCTTTACACAGTATTGGGCAGCCTTTCCTGCCTGGTGTCTTCTGGGGTCTGACAAGCTTCTCACACCTTACCTGCCATTCTTCCCCACAGATCCTCTCAAGCTCTGTCTGGTTGGACGGCTGTTTTAAGGTCTCTTCAGAGATATCAGATCAGGTTCTAGTCTGGGCTCTGCTTGGACCACTCGAGGACATTCACAGACTTGTCCCTCAGTCATTCCTATCTTGTCTTTGCTTTGTCCTTAGGCACTTCAGAAGAGCTTAGCCACCCTTAAGCTAAGCATGTTCTGGCCCAGCCAGTACTTGGATGGGAGACCATCTGAGAAAAGCTTGGGTTGCTGCTGGAAGAGGTGTTGGTGAGGCCTGCAGGGGGTTACCCTGTGGTCTGAATGTGGATCTCAATGCCCAAAGTGCAGTGACGGGGGACACTGTGCTATAAAAATGCAGCCATCCTTCAGATGAGATGTCTTTAAAGATCCCTGTGTGTCCTTCTTAAAGAGTAGGATGTACCCTGATGTCCTGGCTAAATTACCCACCATGTCCTAATCATTCTGGCCCCCTAATTATCCCATCTGTGCCACCTGCAGCTAAAGTCACTTCAGTACACATGTACTGTGTCAGCGTGCCGTGTATATAAAATACAGGAAGCTCTGAAGTCTACTTGTGACTTTAAGCTGTAGGACGTAAATAAATCAAGGTAAATAACATTCAATCTGGCTTTTATATAAGTAATATCCATCCATCCATTTTCCAACCTGCTATATCCTAACTACAGGGTCACTGGGGTCTGCTGGAGCCAATCCCAGCCAACACAGGGCACAAGGGAGGAAACAAACCCCGGGCAGGGCACCAGCCCACCGCAGGGCACACACCCACACACAAAGCACACACTAGGGACAATTTAGAATCACCAATGCACCTAACCTGCATGTCTTTGGACGTGTGTAACATATTAATGTTTTTATATAAAGACCATCACAAAACATAATCACAAACAGGACATTGCACGATACATTGGCAAGCTCTATAAGCCGTGCTGCTTCGTTGAAGGACAGGTGTTGGGCAGACTGACTGGCAGGATGACGCCAGAGCTTTTACTACATCCAAACAGTGCCATCTTTTGCCTTTATGCCTGGTGCAGCTGCGTTGTTCTTAAGCGTGAGTGAACGTTTCTTGCAGGGAAGACTTCTGTTCTATTTTTCTGATGAAGAAACCCTCATCCTCATCTGAGTTCACCTCTGTTGTAGCATGTCTTTATGTGAAAACAGCAGCTCACTACTCAAAACATTTATTTTGAACCAGCGACCTGTTGATTGGAAGTCAGCAGTTCTTACCGCTGTACTACCAAAGAAGTCGTGACAACGAAGTGCACTACCCCGATTTCTTTTTCTTCGGTTCTAGGTCATGAGTAAAAGCGCACTTGTTTTGTTACATTTGTACCTTTTGTGAAAGTGTTTATTTGATATTTGGACTTCAGTGTTCATACGTTATACACTTCATGTCAAAATTTTGTTGTTAGTACTAAAACATGAAATAATGTTTGTCTTTTAGGTATGTGTTCAACATTTCTTGCATTTCCTGTAATCCTACACTTACACAGATCTTTGTAGACACAGAACACACATGAAATGCACGTGCTTCAAATAACAATATATTTTTTAGCCTATACAGCTCCTGGTACTACCTGACTCCCTGATAAACAAGGCTTGAGCTGTTAGAGCTTTTTACCCTTTATGCGGTGGTGGGGGTTGGGGGGGGGAGATAGGATAGCAGGCTGCTTGTTGCTTTTGCTTATCAACATTTATAAAACAAAAGACGCTGACAGAGAGGTGTGAATGGAGTTAAGGTTGGACCGGGATTAGAATTTTTTCTGTAGGCTTTGGTAATTCTAGTGTTAATGTAAGAGGCGGGAGCTTCATGAAATTAATTTCCATGGCCGAGCAGCTGCATGCAAGCCCAATGCCAAGCAATGGATGAAGTGGTGGAAATGTGTTCCATGGAGTGACGAGTCACACTTCTCTGTTTGGCAGTCAGACGGGTGAGTCTGGGTTACCTGACTGACTGCACTGTGCCAACTGTGAAGTTTGGTGGAGGAGGGATAATGGTGGTGCGGGGCTGTTTATCAGGGTTTGGGCCAGTGAAGGAAATCTTAATGCTTCAGCATACCCAGACATTTTGGGCAACACTGTGCTTCTAACTTTGTGGAAGCAGTCTGAGTAAGGCCCTTTACTATTCCAGGATGACTGTACTCCAAGACATGGTGGGACGAGTTCGGGTTGGAAGAAATTGACTTGACTGGCCCACACAGAGCCCTGACCTCAACCTCATCAAACACCTTTGGGATGAACTGGAATGGAAATTGAGAGCCAGGCCTTCTCGATCAACATCAGTGCCTGCCCTCATAAATGCTCTACAGAATGAATGGGCACAGATTCCTACAGAAACACTCCAAAATCTTGTGGAAAGCCTTCCAAGATAAGTGGAAGCTTTTATAGCTGCAAAGCAGGGACCAACTTCATATTAAATTCTATGTATTTGAGTGCAATGTCATTAAAGTCCCTGTTGGTGTAATAGTCAGGTGTTACAATACTTTTGTCCTCATAGCGTATATAAAAAAGTCAGAAAGATGGAGAACAACGTTTACTGAGATGATAGAAAGTGGCAGATATAGACGCTGGCAAAACAGGAAAGGTACTGAGCGCAACATATCCAATAATAACTCAGAAATAAATGGTTGAGGCACAGCTTGTCATGAACTGAGAGTCCCAAAGCACATAAGTGTCAATATGTTCCAAAAATGCACACTAGAGGGGGATATCACTGTCAAACCCTGGCTAGTAATAAGGGCAAACACAGGATCTTCATAAACTAAAAGATGTATTCTTAACGCAGTGCTCAGTGACAAACGCAAGCTCCAGAGAGCACAAGAAACAACTGCCTGAAGCAAAGACAATCCAAATCAAGCAACGTCCCAACACCAAACTCCAAAGCAAGGTCAAAAACAGCAAAATGGATTGAAAATCCAAAGATTTCACAAAAAGCAAAGAAAAAGTCACAAGAGCTCACTAACTTCACAGTGCATTCACAATGAACCACCAGGAACTGTGGGAGACCCTCCAGAATTATAAAGTGGGTCTTGGGGGACCACCCCCAAAACACATGGAACGTAACACAGGCTTAGATACATAAAATGTGAAGAATACTGCAAATCATAAACAAAGGAAATAGTAACATATACTGTACAAATAAAGCAAAAATGTACAACAAGGACACAACACTAGAATTTGAACCCCAGTCAAAAGAGATACGACACAGCTATTTATGAAATTGTTTCATTTTGGAAAAAGTTTAATAATACTTTAATATTTCCAAATATTGTGAAGTCTGCTGTTATTATCAGGCAGTCAGCATTTTAAGGCTGTAGGCAGTATTGGATGGGCTGGCTGGTGGACGTGGCAGCATGCAAATTTTGCCAGATGAAAAGTTTGGAGTGGGCAGAAACCTCCAAGGGGTTTAAAAGCGGTGAGCAGCGTGAAGAGAAGCTCTGCGGAGTAAGACACTGTGGTGGGATATCCTTTGTTCAAGTAGTAGAAAAACAGGGAATCTCAGCATGGACTGAAGGTGGGCTCCAGGGACAGAACATTGGAGCAGCTTGAAGGGATAGCATTAGGGTGCTCTGGGACCGAAAACACTGGAGTGGGGTGCAAAAACATTTGTGGTGTGCTCAGAGGCCGAAACACAGGAGTGGGTTACAGAGACGTTCATGGTGTTCTTCAGGGCCACAAACTCGGGCAAGTTAGCCAAGATGTATGTGATGTGCAGAAGTACTGGAGCTTCCTGGAGTATAAACTTCGTCTTCCTTATGGAAGATAGTAAGCTATTCTAAATAGTTTGAAAGTTCTCAGTTTGTTCCAGTTGTATTGTTTTTTATTTTGTTTGTTTGTTTTTTGTTTGGATTGCTGTAAACGGATTATTGGCTCTGTTCTATTATATTTTTCACAACTATATTTATTTCTATGGCACATTTTCATACAGAGGATGTAGCTCAAAGTGCTTTGCAACATGTTAAAGACATAGTTACATGCAAAGTAAAACTTTCTGAATTTACAGTACAGGCCAAACGTTTGGACACACCTCCTCATTCAATGTGTTTTTCTTTATTTTCATGACTGAAGGCATCAAAACTATGAATGAACACATGTGGAGTTATGTACTTAACAAAAAAAGGTGAAATAACTGAAAACATGTTTTATATTCTAGTTTCTTCAAAATAGCCACCCTTTGCTCTGATTACTGCTTTGCACACTCTTGGCATTCTCTCGATGAGCTTCAACAGGTAGTCACCTGAAATGGTTTTCACTTCACAGGTGGGCCTTATCAGGGTTATTTAGTGGAATTTCTTGCTTTATCAATGGGGTTGGGACCAGCAGTTGTGTTGTGCAGAAGTCAGGTTAGTTGGACGATCATTTATTTTTCAACAGGACAATGACCCCAAACACACCTCCAGGCTGTGTAAGGGCTATTTGACCAAGAAGGAGAGTGATGGAGTGCTGTAAATGGTCATGAAAATAAAGAAAACACATTGAATGAGGAGGTGTGGCCAAACTTTTGGCCTGTACTGTATATATGAATAACCACAAATAAATAACATGCAAAAGATGAATAAATAATGTACAGTTACATCGGAGACTAGGGTTCACGTCCCGGGTCCTCTCTGCATGGAACTGGCATGTTCTCCCAGTGTCTGTGTGGGTTTCCTCTGGGTGCTCCAGTTTCCTCAGGTTAGGTGGATTGGCAATGCTAAATTGGCTGTAGTGTGTGTTTTGGTGGGTGTGTGGACTGGCGCCATGTGCATTGTTTGTTCCTGCCTTGTGCCCTAAGCTGTTTGGGACAGGCTCCAGCAACCCTGCGACCGTGTTCAGCATTAAGCAGGTTAAAAAAATGTCTGACTGAGTGACACTTACATAAGAAAGATTTCTAAATAAGAGAAGTAGAGTCCTTAAATATAGAATTGTTTTATAAGTTTCTAAATTACATTCTGGTGATACGATCAGATGGCCAGAAAAAAAATAAACAAACAATTGATCTAAAGCTCCAGTTAAGCTGGGGATACAAATATAAAATCTTCAGGGGTTCCAGGCCAAAAGACCACTAGCGTACAAGTTGTTCTTAAGTCGTTCTTTATTAGTATTATTTTTTTTATTCTTTTTAGGCTTTGTCTTAGAGGATTCAACACTTGTGATCAGTTGGGGTATGTTTTAATTCAGACATCACAGGTGGCTAAACAAGCGGCGGTGGCCGCGTAGAACACTAAATGCTGTCATCATCTTCCTTTGCCCCACTTTCACAGTATTACTGTGAGAAAATATTCCAGGTTTTGGCCTTTATATATAAAACACATGCATACATGTTTATATACAGCTGACCTTCAGTCTTTAAGGTATAACAAATTGAGCCTTTTCGGTCAAATTTATTGCAATGTCAATTGAGGTCCATGTCTGTCAGCCTTTGTTGTTAAACACACTGGTGTGGAAACTCCATGCAGCTGGAATGCCAAATGAGATTCACTGCCAACTGTCTCAAGTTTCCATCCTTAATCATCATTACTGAAAGTAAATACATATAAGGAGCTGCTTATTCATCATGTGCAGGATTACGGATTTGAAGCAAAATTGTGAAAAATACATGTGTTAAAATAAAGAAAAAATGAACAGTGGAAGCAGCAGCAGTAGCAGCTCAGGATGTGATTTCCACACCAGACCCTCGTGCTATAGGTGGCCAGAGAAAATATCCATTTGTAATTCTGTCTGGCCACATATTACCAGCTACGCTGTACAACGGGGCATTTCAAAATATGAAGATATAACCGTGTAGCCTGTTGTGATTTTACAGCTCCAGAAAAATTCCACTTCAGATAAAAGAAAAAGAAAAAAAATGACCTTGGTGGCACAGCTGATCTTTTCTATGGAGTCATTTTCCTAACCCCATATCCCTTTATTTTTATTTCTTCCTCTACAGCTCGCTGCAGTGCCTCACACCTGCCAAATTGGCATTAATGAATATCATCACCCAGCCAGAGAAGATGGATGCTTTAACTCTTTGCTGCTTTCATTTCCCTTTTTTGTGTTTTTTTTTTTTTTGTTTTATGCCTCCGTGTTGCAGGTTTCTCAGCTCCTGTGGGAAGACTGGAGCCCTCACAAGCCTACGGTTCCTAGTCGCTATTAAAGTTTCACAGTCGCTCTCACTAAGCATTCAGCGGATGTTGTTTAAGAAGCGTCTAGACATATTCAGAGCCATTGTCATGCCTACCGAAGACCGAGTAAACACCTTAAACAAACAAAACTGAACACCGGCTTTGAGCAAACAAACGCCTCAGTCTGTTTTTATACTGTAAATTACACCCATCGGCCACTTTATTAGGTACACCTGTTCAACTACTTGTTAACACCAATATCCAAATACCAATATAGCCAATCACGTAGAAGCAACTCAATGCATTTCAACCTGTACTGTAGACATTGTCAAGACCACCTGCTGAAGTCCAAACTGAGCATTAGAATGGGGAAGAAGAAAGGTGATTGAAGTGACTTTGAATGTGGCATGGCTGTTGGTGCCAGATGGGCTGGTCTGAGTATTTCAGAAACTGCTGATCTACTGGGATTTTCACACACAACCATCTCTAGGGTTTACAGAGAATGGTCTGAAAAAGGGAAAATATCAGTGAGGGGCAGTTCTCTGAGTGAAAATACCTTGTTGATGCCAGAGGTCAGAGGAGAATGGCCAGAATGTTGTGAGCTGATAGAAGGGCAAAAGGAACTCAAATTAGCACTCGTTACAACCGAGGTGTGCAGAAGAGCATCCCTGAACACACAAGATGTCAAACCTTGAAGCAGGTGGGCTACATCAGCAGGAGACCACACCTGGGGCCACACCTGTCAGCAAAGAACGGGCAACTGAGGCTACAATTCACATGGGCTCACCAAAATGAACCAAGATCTCAATTTCTGCTGTGACATTTAGATGGTAGGGTCACATGAAAGCAAGGATCCATCCTGCCTTGTATCAACACTTCAGATTGGTGTTGGTGCTGTAATGCTGTGGGTGATATTTTCTTGGCACACTTTGGGCCTCTTAGTACCAACAGAGCGCCATTTAAATGTCACAGCCTACCTGAGTATTGTTGCTGACCACATCCAACCCTTTATGACTGTGCCCATCTTCTGATGTCTACTTCCAGCAGGGTAACATGCCATGTCTCAAAGCTCATATTATCTTAAACTGGTGTCTTGAACATGATAATGAGTTCATTGTACTCAAATGGCCTCCACAGTCACCAGATCTCAATCCAGTAGAGCACCTTTGGATGTGGTGGAAGAGAGATTCGCATCATGGATGTTCAGCCGACCAATCTGCAGCAACTGTGTGATGCTGTCATGGCATTATGGACCAAAATCATTGAATGGAATGTTTCTAGCACCATGTTGAATCTGTACTACAAAGAATTACGACATTTCTGAAGACAAAAGGGGGTCCAACCCGGTACTAGCAAGGTGTACCTAACAAAGTGGCCGGTGAGTGTGTGTATCATTAATCCATCCATTATCCAACTCGCTATATCCTAACTACAGGGTCACAGGGGCCTGCTGGAGCCAGTCCCAGCCAACACAGGGCACAAGGCAGGAAACAAACCCTGAGCAGGGCACCAGCCCACTGCAAGGCGCACACACACACACACACACACCTCCACACAAAAGGGACAATTTAGAATCACCAATATAATGAAATCAAACTATGGTGAATTTCAGCAGGTTTCACTCCCTCTGCCTAAAGAAATGCCACTACAGTGAGTTGTGCAATCCCACAGCAGAGCTTCCATGTTCACGTCACTATGGCTTGAACTAGACTAACAGCAGAGCGCTGCACAGTGCATGTTTAAACTACCCATAATTCACTGGGAATGTGTCATATTGCCTGCGGTGGGCAGGCACCCTGCCCGGGGTTTGTTTCCTGCCTTGCGCCTTGTGTTGGCTGGGACTGGCTCCAGCAGACCCCCGTGACCCTGTGTTAGAATATAGCAGGTTGGATAATGGATGGATGGACGGACATGTCGTATTGCATCAGCTTCTGTCCGTTGCGGATAGAATTTTCCATTGCCTTTACTTTTTGATTGGCCTTTGTATGTCGAGTGTCCACGGCTACGCTGATGCAGATTTAGTGCACGTCTTTTGTGTGGCTTCTTTTGACACAGTCACCAATGCCTAGCACGATGTCGCATTCGGGACAGCAGACATGGGTTTCTTTGCATAATTTTCTTATAATATTTTTTCTGTTTGCACATGGGAAGGTAGAATACGGGCAATTAACACACCCGTTGTGTTATAGGGGGCTACCACAGCGCACAGCTTAATGATTTCCACACTTACCCTGATAAGAATGACTGTTGCTGCATTGTGATTTGTGAACAGGGCTTAGGGGGGCAAGCATCTTTCTTGTCATTACATTTGATTTCATTCATGTTTGCCTTTTTGCCATAAAGTTACTTTTTGGTATTTTTTTGTTATATAATTTTATTGATCCCCAAAGGGAAATTGTCTTTTCGCATCACTTTTAGGGCTCAGAGTGCAGGGTCAGCCATTGCACAGCACCCAGAGCAATTTTCAGGTTACTTGCACCATGGTGAACCTTCAGGGAACTAAATTGACAAGGCACATCATTGCAGTTCAGTCCTACAGTGCCTACATCCATCAGTTTCACTATCCACATCAGTGTCTGATGATCAGTTCACATTATCATCACTATCACATGATGCATACTCATTGTATGATCTCACAAAAGGTACTAAAAGAAAAATGACCAGAAGAGTCGTAGTCAGAGAACGGGCGAAAGGTCTAAACATAAAGTCAAAATGATCAAGCATCAAAGAGAACCAGAAATCGGAGTCCAAAAAAAAAAAGGTATGATATTTTTGCAGTATGGTGCTATTTCATCTACAAGATGGAGGCAGAATACTCTCCCTAACGTTATTCATGCTTAACACTGTATTATCTCTTCTAAAGAATTTAACCCGAGAGACACTTGGGGTTAAACGTTTCTGCATGGAATACCAAGCCTGAGAGGTGCTCGGTGTTAAGGCCAAGGAGGTTAAGAGGTTGTTCCATGGACTAACATGAAAAAAATGGTGCATGGATGGCTGTCACAATAATCAAAAATGCTTTTTTCTGAGGACAAAGTCATGGGACCAAGTGCATTGTAAAATAAGAGGACAAGGTTGAAAAATAATGTGTCTGTACGTCCTCTACTTTAATTTTAATAAAGTTTAGAAACAGTGTGCAGATAATTATTGACTTCCTCATACCATTGCCTACTTACCCATCCCAGGTGCAAAAGTTTTGACTTATCCATACCACTGCTGTATATGAGGGGACTACGGATAAAGAGTGCTGCAATTTTTGCATGGAGAAATCAAGGAAATGTATCTTTGTCCCAAACATTATGGAGGGTACTGTATGCTTTGTTTTTCCCCAGGTATTCCAGTTTTCCTCTCAGATCCCAAGAACTTGCAGAACAGGTTGCACCCAAACATCTAAACTGTTCCAATATGAGTGACAGGTGGAAGTGTGTATGTGAATAGAGTGGCATCCTCTCCAGGTTTGGCTTCAGCCTCGTTCAGAAGAGGCTCCCCCCTTGAGTTGGATGATGTGGGTTCAGTTACTGGCTGGATGGATGAAAACTCCCATCTGATTAGCATTCTAAGAATCCTATACAAGTCCCCACCTGATTAAAATTCACGCCGGCACCCCAGCTTTTCTCATGCAAATATGCGTTTCCATCCTTTGCAAAAAATGCATTCCTTGTAAATAACAAGTCCATGACACCATTCGGGATTTTGCTGCACGCTTTTGTAAATAAGTTGTCAATGTCTCTAATGAATTCATCTTAAAACTCCTTGACATGAGCAAGTGGCGTTATATGCGTGGCTGGCGAACGTTCACTTCTCATCATTTCATCGACAATTTGTAGGCGCTTATGAAGTCGTCAAGGACTCCCGCAGAATAACGTGCTAATGGACCATTTTTCAATTATAGGTCTGCATTGCATTTGCTTTGTGGTTTTTTTTCTTTCCCCCAGTTGATTAAAATGCCATTGGTGGGCATTCTCTGTAATTACCAAGCGCAATAAGTGTTTTAATCAAACCAATCACCCCCACGCTCACAAACAAGAATCTGATTATCCGCTAATCAAACAGTGTGCCGGTTCCTTAATGGAAGGTTTTCGAGGGAGATCTGAGAAAGTAGTTCGCTTCAAGGCATTAACAGAGGAGTGATGTAATTATGGGTCGTTGTTTTGGCCACCACTAGCTAAGAAAGAGCTTAAGGTAGGCACTCAGCTCAGCCTAGATGTGTCCATTCTTCATGCTGATTGCATTAGCCGCGGTACAAAGAGTACAAGAAGAGACGAACAGGAAGAAATTGAGCATCTGATTTGAGACAGGGGGTGAACATCTAAAAGCGAGATTCTTCACTGAGTGTCAGGCGTATCCATTTCAGTATATCTTTGTAACAAGAAGCTCCGCTATGATGTAACGCCATTGTTCTCCACAAGGATGTAACGCCATTATTGTTGTTTGGCCCGATTCACGGTTATGCGTATGTTTTTTTTTTTTCCATGTGTTGGTTCTCCGTCGTCGTCGTTACACTTTAACACAGAGGTTTGTTTTCTTTTTTCTTTCTTGATTTGAGAACAAAACATCACAACAAAACACAACTCACTCAATCATGTAAGCAAAATGAATCCAAGGGAGAAAAAAACATCCAGTTCCGACAAAAAAGGTTTATTTGTTAGAAGAATTAATGCTGCATCCCATTTGAACTAGGAAATTGAAATTTACAAGTTCTTTGTCAGAAGTTTTATTCAGAATTCCTAAACGGAAACTCAGGGCTGGTCTGTGAAGTTAAAGTTTGTCTGACGTCAGATTATGATATCAGTCCAAAATTCGACATGCACCGCAAACTTTAATGAAAGCTGTAGGGTTATACTGTTAAGCTCTTCTGTCTATTTGTGTTTCATTAAATCGCTCATAATAATAAT
The DNA here is from genome assembly GCA_026402145.1 of Polypterus bichir lapradei. Classification (NCBI taxonomy): domain Eukaryota; kingdom Metazoa; phylum Chordata; class Cladistia; order Polypteriformes; family Polypteridae; genus Polypterus; species Polypterus bichir. The sequence goes on from JANRMT010062827.1 coordinate 14,063,068, forward strand.
AATAATTCTTTCCATTTATAGAGCGCTTTTTTCTCACTACTCAGTGCTTTACACAATAAGTGGGGGCCACTTGAACCACCACAAATGTGTAGCACCCACCTGGATGATGTGACAGCAGCTATTTTTGCACTAGTACGCTACCCCCTTTAGGTGGTGAAGGGGTGAGTGAGAGAGACAGTTAGGGACAGGGATGATTAGGGGGCCAGAACTTCATGCTGTGGCTCATCAATTTTATCCCCCTGTAGATACTGCAGTCCTGCAAATCCCCCTTATTCTTAAATATCGGCACCAGTACACTTCTTCTCCATTCCTCAGGCATCCTCTCACTTTCCAAGATTCCATTAAACAATCTGATTAAAAACTCCACTGCCATCTCTCCTTAACACTTCCATGCTTCCACAGGTATGTCATCTGGACAAACGGCCTTTCCATTTTTCATCCTCTTCATAGCTGTCCTTACTCCCTCCTTGCTAATCCACTGCACTTCCTGATTCACTATCTCCACATCATCCAAACTCTTCTCTCTCTCATTCTCTTCATTCATCCGCCTCTCAAAGTACTCTTTCTATCTGCTCAACACACTCTCCTCGCTTGTGAGTATGTTTCCATCTTTATCACCCTAACCTGCTGCACATCTTTCCCAGCTCGGTCCCTCTGTCTAGCCCACATTTCCTTTTCTCCCTCCTTAGTGTCCAACCTCTCATACAACTCATCATATGCCTTTTCTTTAGCCTTCGCTACCTCTCTCTTCACCTTGCGCCTTATCTCCTTGTACTCTTGTCTACTTTCTGCATCTCTCTGACTATCCCACTTCTTCTTTGCCATCATCTTCCTCTGTATACTCTCCTGCATTTCCTCATTCCACCACCAGGTTTCCTTTTCCACCTTCTTCTTTCCAGATGTCACGCCAAGCACCCTTCTTATTGTCACCCTTACTTCATCTGCTGTAGTTTCCCAGCTGTCTGGTGACTCTTCACTGCCATCCAGTGCCTGTCTCACCTCCTCCCTAAACTCAACCTTGCAGTCTTCCTTTTTCAACTTCCACTATTTGATCCTTGGCTCTGCCCTCACTCTCTTCCTCTTCTTGATCTCCAACGTCATCCTACAGACCACCATCCTATGCTGCTTAACTTCACTTTCCCCTGCCACCACTTTGCAGTCTTCAATCCCCTTCAGATCAACTCTTCTGCATAGGATGAAATCTACCTGTGTGCATCTTCCTCCACTCTTGTACGTCACCCTGTGTTCCTCCCTATTCCTAAAATACATATTCACCACAGCATGTCCATCCTTTTGGCAAAATCCACTATCCTCTGACCTTCTTCATTCCACTCCTTGACACCATACCTACCCATCACCTCCTCGTCTCCACTGTTCCCTTCACCAACATGCCCATTGAAATCAACTCCAATCACCACTTTCTGTCCCTTGGGTACACTTTCCTCACTCCAAAAATCTTCTCTCTCATCCACTGCACACCCAACTTGCGGGGCATATGCACTAACATTCATCATCACACCTCCAATTTCCAGCTTCATAATCATTACTCTGCCTGACATTCTTTTCACCTCCAAAACACTCTTGACATTCTGTTCCTTCAGAATAACCCCTACTCCATTTCTCCTCCCATCCACACCATGACAGAACAATTTGAATTCACCTCTGATCCACCAGGCCTTACTCCCCTTCCATTAAGTCTCTTGCACGCACAATATATCAACCTTCCTTCTCTCCATCATATCTGCTAACTCTCTCCCCTTACCAGTCATACTGCCAACGTTCAAAGTTCCTACCCTCAGTTCCACTGTCTTTACTTTCCTCCTCTCCTCCTGCCTCCGGACAAGTCTCCCCCCTCTTCTTCGGTCAACAGTAGCCCAATTTCCGCCAGCACCCCTGATGGCTAACAGTACTGGTGGCGGTCGTTGTTAACCCAGGGCTTGACTTATCCGGTTTGGAAATTTGCATTGCTGTCCGCATATTGATTTGGCAAACTTTTACACCGGATGCCCTTCCTGAAGTAAGCCTCCCAATTTATCTGGGCTTGGGACCGGCATGAAGAAACACACTGGTTTGTGCATCCCCTGTGATTGGGTTGCATTATTTTCAACTGGTATTTATTCCAAAATAGCAAGTACAACAACTGGTATTTATTCCAAAATAGCAAGTACAACAAACATTTTCCTGGAAGTGTCCTCTTTTTCTGATCTAAATGATTTACTGGAAAGCAATCAACTTGGGTGTAATGTCATTCCCAGCTCCGACATCCAACTTCCAAGGTAACTGGAACACAATATAGTTCCATTCATTCATTAAATGAATGTTTATAGTGGAAAAAAGTAAAACCTTTCTGTCACATGCTGACATTTGTGGTGTTGGTGTTCTGGTAGCACGATGCCCACTTTGCCAATTATGGCAATGGTAACCGTGAAGATGCATCGAACACTGAAGCAATATTGGGTATTAAATTGGTGTAAAATATTGGGGATCTGGCCACTATTCAGGGAGTGGATGTAGTAGTCTACAAGTACTTGGAAGTCCACATCAATGACAGACTGGACTGGTCTAATAACACAGAAGAACTAGAGAATTAAGGGCAGAGTAGCTCTTCATTCTTAGAAGACTGCATTCCTTTAATGTGGGAAGCAACATGTGACAAGTGTGATGGCCAGTGTGGTGTGCTGGACTGGTAACATCACTTCAAGAGAAGCCCACCAAATCAATACCCTAATTAAAAGGACTGGCTTAGTTATTGGACGCACTCTGGAGACCCCCATTAGGTCATAGCGAAGGAGAGAATTAAACATAAAACTGAGTGCCATTATGAACGATGCTGCACATCCTTCCCTGTGACACACTAACACTGAGGACTTTTAGATAAAGTATTCAGCAGAAATGTGTTGAGAAATGCTATGGGGGCCTCTTTATACCAACAGCCATGTGTTTGTACAGCGTCCCACTGTTTTACTTTCTTTTTAACTTTTCTTTATTTTCAGTCATTCAGGTATGTGTATACTATATATATATATATATATATATATATATATATATATATATATATATTTATATTGTGACAGATAGGGGGCGCTGTCATCCCCTTGAACCCTCAGACCAGACGTCAGACACCAGATAAAAGTCCAAATATTTAATTTTCAGACAATAATAATGTGCACAAAGCACCCCCCACTCCACAATACTCATACACTAATAACACAATAATAATCAATCCACAATAATCCTCCACTCTCCCAGACGCGTTGTCCCCTGTCACCCGACTCAGCTCACTGCTGAGATTTCCCACAGTCCTTTTAAAGTGCTTGACCCGGAAGTGTTTCTGATCCCTCAGTCCATGTGATTCTTAACACTTCTGGGTCAGGTGAAAACTCCTTTTCTTCATCCCGGAAGTACGTCATTTCCTTTGTAGCTGTGACTAAGACATACTTTCGGGTTATAGGGCAAATAGCAGTCCCTGGGCCTCCCTGCAGCGACCTCTGGCGGCCCCTATGGTATCCAGCAGGGCTGTGCATTAAAACTCCAATGTCCATGAGGCCCTGCTGGAATTCGGGGCATCTCCATGTTGCGGGGAGGGCTCCATCTGGCAGCCTGGGGGTATTGGCCGGGATGAATGGCCGCCATATCCCACTATATATATATATATATATATATATATATATTTATATATATCTTATATATAAATGTCTACACATGGAAGTGTGTGTGTCTGTCAGGCCCGGAAGTGAGAGGTGGAGTTGTTTTTCCTGACAATTTCAATAGTTTCTAGGACCATGTGCTTTTTACAGCACGTGCTTGCACAGATAGTATATACATACATACACATACAAGACGTAAGTATATACAGTATGTGCTCACCCTCAAACTTTTTTTTGTTTTCTTATTTTATTTCAGGTAATTGACAATAATGAACCCATTTTTTACTGGCATACAGCACTTCTTACTATGGTTTTTATTGGGAATTATTATTAAGAGTTTAAAAGATTTGTGGTGGGTGGGTCAGTTCTTGGTATAAAAAGAGTGAACCAACGAAACCAAACAACTGACAATGTGGGCTCAGCAAGGACGAAAAGGATGGCTGTAGAGTCACACTGGTGCCCCCTAAGAGACTTTACACACCTCCATGCCATTGGCCAGGTCTGTCAGCTTTCTTTTCGGCGAGCATGAAATGATATATTGATCTCTGGTTTATATGATATGCAATTCCTGTTCTTCCTTGGAATTCAAAGAAATAAAACGTGTGTCGTGTGCCTCTAAGATTTGACAGACTGTGGAGCACAAACACCTTCTGAACATTTATAATTCATTGAATGGCGGTGGCAGGGGGCCGGCTCTCCACAGGTTAACACATAAGCCTTGATTCAGTGCTGGATTTGTAATAAGAAAGAAAGAAAGAAAGAAAGAAAGAAAGAAAGAAAGAAAGAAAGAAAGAAAACAAACTATGTACTCTGACAGCATGATAAACCCACTTAGTTCAATACAGAGTAACACTGTGACGTGATCAATAAACAGGCTAAAAATAAACAGATAATGAAATCAAAAAACAAAAAACCAAGTAAACAAACATACATGTAATACAGTAATGAATTTTGTAATAAAAACGGAACAAATAAAATTCAAACAAGTCGGCCCTTACGATTTGCTGGTTTGCAGTTCACAGATCAGCCTAGTTGCGAGTTTGTCATTAATAATTAAATGGAATTTTTTTTGCTAGTTTTGTGACCTATTGAGGAAAATTGCAGATGACACAATAGCAGTGTTACTAAAATGGACTGCAAATCCCAGCAGCCCCAGGAGTACTGTGTCATTGGGCAGGTTCAGTGGTTACCATGAGGGCTTCTGGGTAAAAGATGAGCGAGCTAGTTTTAACAGTGAGCTATAACAAGCCCACAGAAGTGACAATTTTTATTTCTTTATACTGGAGTAAGTGGTAAGTACTAGAGCACTATCTGTAATTAAAGTTGAGGCAATGACTGAAGAAAATATGACAGGTCCACCATTGTGATTCATTGAATTGTGATTCATTGGTTTACAATTCACAGGTTTATGATTTGCTGGTTTGTCATCAATTAATAAATGGAAATAATTTTGTGTATTTTGTGACCTATTGCTGAATCTGCACTTTCCAAATATTAATGACTTAATATAAACCTGGGATACAATCTGAGAAAGTTTCACCATCTTACTACCTCCTACAAGCCCGACATTGACAGCAGCATCTGTCTGTTAATCAAGGCAGAATTAATTTGTTTGTTTTTGGGTTGGAGTTTGTTATTATTATTATATTTATTTACTGGAGCTTCCTAAAATTTTAATTTCCCTTTGAGGACAAATAAAGTATAATCTATCTATCTCTCCATTTATCGATTGTGAGAGATGCCACGTGGGGACTGGCATCCCAGAGAGACAGGAAGTGCTGGGCAAGAGAGGCTGAGACAAACAAGTTTACCAAGGAAAGGCACAGAAGGAATGCAATTTACTAAATATTAACAAGGCAACAACCTTAGTTGCCTTCAAAGACGGGAAGTATTTGCAAAAATAAAATTGATGTTTTCACAGCGGATGTTGAGGGCCCATCTACCATTGGTGGTAGTCAAAATGCAGACAGAAGGCTAGCAAGATGCCTCAAGATGATAGAATGTGAGAAGCGGGCTTTACAGGATTAAAATCGAAAGAAGCAGCACCGGGGCAAGAGAGGTTGAGACAAACGAGGATACAAAGGAAAGGTGCACGACAAATGCAAATTACTGAATGACATTAGGTCCACGTATTAAGTTCTAATGAGGCATAACCAAAGTCACCATCAAAGATATGAAGTATTCACAAAAATGCAAATGATGCTTTCATTGTGGGCTCATCTCCCGTTGGTGGTAGCCAAAAAGCAAGAAGATTTCACAGGAATGCGATCGAGAAAGGAAGCACCAGGCGACAGAGGGTAAGACACATGAGGATACTTAAGAAAACTGTAGGAGGAAGGCTGATTCTCACTTTCAAAGATGGGATGTATTTGCAAGCATGTGAATGATGTTTTCACTGTGGTAATGGGGGCTTGTCCCCTATTGGTGGCAGTCTAAAAGTAGATGCAAGCAAGGCACCTTGATATGAGTCTTAGGAGAAGGCTTCACAGGAATGTGATCGACAGAGGAAGTGCAGGGCAAGAGATGTTGTGACACACGAGGATCAGAGGTGGGTAGAGTAGCCAAAAATTGTACTTAAGTAATTACTTCAAAATAATATTACTCAAGTAGAAGTAAAAAGTAGTCATCCAAAAAATTACTCAAGTAAGAGTAAAAAAGTATTTGGTGAAAAGACTACTCAAGTACTGAGTAACTGTTTGATCATAATAAATGATGTATTTTTTTAGAAATGTAATTAGACAGATAAAAATATAAAATAATGGGCAAATTCTGCTATTTCCAAATAAAATAAAAACTAAAAATAAATAACACCATTACAAAATAAAGATGCACATAAAAGACAAACTTCCAAATCTCAGTTTTTCCCAACAAAGCTTTTGAAGCCAATACTTACAGTAGGTAACACGCATGTTTGAACAGTGCAAACTACTTACAGTGACAAGATACACTGTACACTGACAGTATAATACTGCATATTCACTTGCCCTCCAAATAGCACAGCTGATAGCAAATAACATCAGAACAAGGCAGCTTGTGCACGTACAAGAAGTCTCACTTTATCCTTGACTGTCTGTGTCTGTGCATGTTTGGTTAAAACGTGCTTGTTCTTCACTCAGTGAAGTGATGTTTAAGCTTCAGCAGGAGTTGGCTCTCAAGGTTCCTGCAGTGAACAGGAGCCCCGCATGACTAAAAAGTCTCTCACAGGCTGCAGACACAGGAAATTTGTGTGTGGTCATGTGACTGCATGGCTACATCTGATTAGTGAAATGGAGTCATGTGATTATTGTTGTTACGTCTGATTGATGAAACGGAGTCATTGTTGCTACGTCTGATTGGTGAAACAGTCATGCAGTAGATCCACTGGCGACTTCTCTCCGACTAAAATATAGCGTATATAATGTGTAAATGGAAAAAAGTAACGAGTTGAGTGTTGCCCAATGTAGCGGAGTAAGAGTTGCATTTCTTCTTCACAAATATACTCAAGTAAAAGTAAAAAGTATGGCGCAGTAAAACTACTCGTAGAAGTACAATTTTTTAAAAAAGTTACTCAAGTAAATGTAACAAAGTAAATGGAACTTGTTACTACCCACCTCTGATGAAGATACCAAGAAAAAACGTAGAAGGAAGGCTGAAGTATTTACAAGAATACAAATGATGCTTTTACTGTGGTTAATGGGGGTTTGTTTCCTATTGGTGGTAGTCAAATAGCAGACACGAGTCTAGAAAGGCACCTTAATGTGAGAGAGTCAGAGAAGCAGGCTTTACGGGTTCACAGTCGAGAGAGGAAGTTCTGGGTAAGAGAAGATGAGACAAACGAGGACACCAAGGAAAGACCTAGGAGGTACACAAATTAATTGAGCAACTTTGGATCTCTAAATACTAATGAGATAACAAACCAAGTTACTTTCAAAGACGGGAAGTATTAACAAGAATATGAATGATGTTTTCACTACAGTTAATGGGGGCTTCACTTTCAAAGACAGGAAGTATTACCAAGAACATGAATGATGTTTTCACAGTGGTTAATGGGGGCCCATCTCCCATTGGTGGTAGCCAACAAGTAGACAGGATGCAAGAAAAGCATCTCGACATGAAAAAATCTGAGAAGCAGGCTTTATGAGTTTGCAACCAAGAGAGGAAGCGATGGTTAAGTGAGGTTGAGAGAAACAAGGATACAGTGGCACCTCGAGTCACGAACGTCTCAGAACACGTACAAATCAGTTTACGACCAAAAAGTTTGCCACACTTTTGCATCTGTTCACGACCACACACTTGGGTGACGAAGAAGCCAGTTTCCCTTCCGGTTCTTAAGCACCGATGATTTCCACACATGTTCAGTCAATCCCTGTACATTGTTCTTGGTCAGACGTGTGTTCATGAAAGGTTAGTTTTCTTGGTTGTTTATGGTTAGTTTTTGTATAAATTAAGGATTTTTCAAATTTTCATTTTTTCCCCTGTACTTAAAACTCATTAAAAAAAGTGTTTACAGCGAGCGGTTCCTAAGGCTGTAGCGTGAAATCTTGCAATGTTAGTTTTCTCTGTTCAAGGTTTTCTCAGTGTTATTCAATGTTTTTACATTTAGTTTACTATTACACTGTGCATTCTATGGTATAATTAACTATTTTTGTGCTTAAAAATCTTTAAAAAATATATATATTTACACACAGCTCGTACGGTCTGCAACGGATTAATTGTATTTACATACAATCCTATGGGGGAAATTACTTCGGGTCACAACCAAATCGGGTAGCGACCAGAGTTTTGGAATGAATTACGGTCATGACCCGAGGTTCCACTGTACTGAGGAAAGGGGTAGGAAGAACACAAATTACCGAGTGTCGTTGGGTCTATAAATACATACGAGGAAACACTCGAGTCTCCTTCAAAGACGGGAAGAATTAGCAAGAATAGGTATGATGTTTTTACAGTGGGTAATAAGGTCCCGTCTCCCACTAGTAGTAGCCAAACAGCAGATAGGTACAATCCTTCAAAGTTAAATCAGGCCAGCATGGCCATTGGATGGACTTTGAGGAGGCAACCAAAGTGCCTCGAGATGACAGAGTCTGAGAAGCAGGCTTTACAAGTTTCACGATCAAGAGGCAAAGCGCCAAGCAAGAGAAGCTGAGACAAAACAGGATACTGAGGAAAGGCGTAGGAGGAACGCAAATTATTGAGCGATGTTGGGTTTCTAAATATTAATGAAGCAACAACCTGAGGAAGTATTCACAAGAATATGAATGATGTTTTCACGGTGGGCACTAAGGGTCTGCCTCCCATTGTTGGTAGCCAAAAAGCAGACAGGAGACGAGGAAGGTGCCTCAACATGATAAGAGTCTGAGAAGCAGGCAATACGGGTTCAGGATAGTAAGAGGAAATGCTGGGCAAGAGAAATTGAGGCAAACAAGGATACCGAAGACAGGTGTTGGAGGGCCGCAAATTATCGAGCAATGTTGGTTCTCTAAATACTAACGACGTAACGACCCGAGTCGCCTTCAAACACAGGAAGTATTCACAAATGTATTCGCAAATGAATACAAATGATGTTTTCAGAGTGTGTAATGAGGGTCTGTCTCCCATTAGTGGTAGCCAAAAAGCGAACAGGAGGTGAGAACAGTGCCACGACATGACAGAATGTGAGAAGCAGGCATCACAGGAACACGTTGGAAAGAGGACGCTCTGGGCAATGGAGGTTGATACACACATGGACACCACAAAAAAGAGGTAGGAGGAATGCTGAAAGTATCTGTAGGACCAGAGATATGAAATAGTTTAAAATGAATTACATGTAAGCGGAGCTAGTAGATCAACAGAGATTAATAATAACAAATACAAGTTAGTAGCAATCTAACACATGCAAAAGGTATCAATGAATAAAATGGTAAAGAAATACACGAAATGGGTCAGCAGCAGGACCAAACTGCACCGGGTCCTGCTGGGGAGATTGCATTCATTCCAAGTTTCCTTTGCTTCGGCTTCTGGATGGAGTCAGTAGGAAGTGGCATCCATTTAAAGTTAAATCAGTCCAGCGCAGCCGTTGGATGGACTTTGAGGAGGCGAGTATAGATGGGGCTGTCTGGTGTTACCCCTGAAGCGCCAAGAGCGGAAGCAGAAACTCGGCAGGCAGGCTTTAGTAAGGGACAGATAAATAACACGCATACCTTCGCAAAAGGTCTAGATTAGATTTTATTTTCTTGATCCTTTATGCCGCTTCCTTTCCGGCAGCATCTGAGTGTTCTCTTTCTGAATGCAGCTCATTGTCAAGATACATCTTTATTACCCGGCTAAGCAGTGACACCTTGGCAAGCTGCTGTTGCTTTCCCGTTGATAAACTACCATGCCACGCTTTGCACAGATCGCCTTTTTCCAGCACACATCAGCTTTAAGGGTACAATAAATTATTCAGGCAGCTGATGGTCATTGTAATTAGACTCTATTGATAGACTGCCAACGTTCACGCCCAAAAGTCAATAGGACTAAGAAACCGGATACAAATATAGCCACACTGAATCAGAACTTAATAACTTTACGTCCACAAGAACAATGCCTGAATGCTAACCTGCAGGATTTGATTAGAGCTCCACCGCCAACTCGTATTGTTTTTGCCACCCTACTCCCCGAACATGTGCTGGCAATTTTCATTTGTGTCTTTATGCCTCTCTGGTCATTGCCTTATTAATTATTCAGCTCAGTAATTTTCATTTGTTTGCCTTTTTTGCAATGAACAAAAAGTATGGGAAACATGAGCTGTTTGGTTGATGCCCTCTAGATGGGCATTAAAAAAAAAATTGACTATCACATGGATATGGTATATGCCAGTTATACCAACAGCAAGCAGGATGTCCTAGCTTTGCAACTTTTTTGGGGGGGGGGGTTGTATTGCACCTAACTATGAAAAAGCATCACTTTCACCCCGATGATATAGTGCCTTTTTCCACACCACTTTCAGAAACAGACAATATATGCCAACAGCAGCTTATATTATCATGTCAATGCAAAAATCCTGACAGCCGAGCCATTTATCTGCAAAATGATCCCCCCGCCAACCCGCCGACAAGCACCTTTATAGATGAATAAAATACTCACTTTGAAACGGCCCTCGGTGGGACACAAAAGGAAGCGACTGCCTGCTCCTTTTTTCCAACGTGCTTGGCCTCTCAGATCTCAGCGTAGATTTGCTGCACTTTCCTGAACGGGCTGCGAGCGATGCTGACTCCACTTTCTCCCGAAGCTCGAGTTGTTTTGGTGTTTGGAGGCGCTGCTCGGTAATGAGCGCCGGTGATTCAGACTCTGCCCATTTCCTCCAACTCCAGGGATTTGAATCCCCCGACCCAGCCTTAAATCTAACAAGAACCGACTGCTGTTAAGGAAAAAAATAAATGAATGCATGTAAAATAAAAGTCATGATGAGGCACAGATTTTCTTGTTACCTATTTTATTTTTCTCAGTATATTAAAAGAAAAAAAAAAATAATCAAAGTAGGCAATGGCTTCTAATATTCCAGATATCTCCTTGGAGCTGCTGCTTATAATTAGATTGCTTGTTACTGTGAGTTGTTATATGGGGCAATCAGACCTTAGCCGCCGCCGCCGCCACTGCCGTACCCGGCACCCGCTTTACATTTTCAATGGCGCAAGTGGAACTCGATATAAATGAAGCTGTCGAACGAGAATTTTGCCAATTACGAGAATAAAAGCGGCGAGCAAACAGGTTGCAATTTTCCACACGCTGACAATTTGCTGTGAGCTTTATTAGACAACCCCTTGGAATCATGGCAAATGATTTACTAAAAAAAAAATGAGCAGTTGGGGGGTTAGTGTAAGACACGAGGTGTCATCCGTTTTTATTAGCAGCCTAAAAGTACTGTGGCCTGTTGGGAGGTGTAAAAGCAATCCAAACTCCAAACACAACTACACACAAACACACTTCAGAAGAGCTCATCCACCTCAAGCTAAGCATGGTCAGGCCTGGCCAGTACTTGGATGGGAGACCATCTAGGAAAAGCTTGGGCTGCTGCCGGAAGAGGTGTTGGTGAGGTCAGCAGGGGGCGCTTATGTGGTCTGAATGTGGATCCCAATGCCCCATTTGCAGTGACGGGGACACTGTGCTATAAATATGGCGCCGGCCTCCGGATGAGACGTAAAACTGAGGTCCTGACTCTCTGTGTCCATTGAAGATCTCATGTCATCCTGCAGAAAGAGTAGGGTGTATTCCGATTTCCAGTCTAAATCGCCCTCCATGGCCTACTTATTCTGGCCCCCTAATCACCCCCTGTCTCTAACTGGCTATCTGTCTCTTACCCCTTCACCACCTAACAGCTAATGTGTGGTGAGCGTCGTGGTGCCAAAATGGCGGCTGTCGCATCATCCATTTGGCTGATACACATTAGTGGAGGTTTAAGTGGCACCCCACTCACAACAACATTTATTTCTATAGCACATTTTCATACAAATGATGTAGCTTAAAGTGAAAGTAAGGTCTGATGGCCAGGGAGGACAGAAAAAAACTCCAGACAGCTGGAGAAAATAAAAATCTGCAGGGGTTCCAAGGCCAAGAGACCACCCAGCCCCCTCTAGGCATTCTACCTAACATAAATTACCTCGATCAGACCTCATGGCTTTCAGGCTTCATATGGAAGAACTTGATGATGATGGCCATGTGGACCTCTGGCTTTCAACCTGTTAATGTAGGGAAAGCATGGTGCCCTGATCAGATGGTGGGGGTGAAGATCGCCACCACAGAAAACTAGAAAAAGAACAGCAGAGAAAGTAGGAGTTAGTACAGATTTCGGAGCCACCATGAATCACTATGTAAAGTACTTTGAGTAGTGAGAGAGGTGCTATAGAAAGAATTATTATTATTAGTAGTAGTAGTAGTAGTAGTAGTAGTAGTACTATACTAGTATCTGAATCATTGAATGTTGGTGTTTCCCAAGCATTACAAGTGTGTTTGAACACTGATGACGTTTGGGAATCCCATGTGCTGCTCACATCTCCTCCCTATTGGACCCTCAGCTCCTTCCAATGAAGGAGAAAACTGATAAACTGTAATGACTTGCAAATGTCACCTTCCATGAAGGCAGGCAGCTTGGGACTGAGAGTAGGTTGAGATACTCCTCACCTGTCTACAATTCTCTCTGAAAGGTCCCTGTGCTCACTTGGGGTGAGCATCCAGGCACAAAAATGGAGGCCATCACATCATCCAGGTGGGTGCTGCACTTTAGTGGTGGCTGAAGTGGCTCCCCACTTTGAGTAGTGAGAAAAGCGCTATATAAATGTAAAGAATTGTTAAATCCAGTGCTTTTATTTACAATAACGTGTACCTTCTATAGGCTTTCTTCCCTCCGTGTCGTAGCAGCTCCCTCTGTAGAACTTTAAGGACCTTTCACACTGGACTTGAAGTTATTTTGGAGGAATCAAGTGGACAGAACTGGACAGGTTTGTTGGGCTGTTCTTGTCCACATTGTTCTAATGTTGTAATATTAACAGTCTCTCCCTTTTGCTCTTTCCTCTTTCTTCCACTCCTCCCAGTCAAGTGTTGTCCATCTCCTCTCCTGACTCCAACAACAGGCCTAAGAAAACAGATACAAATATGGACAAACTGAATCAGAACTTAATAACTTAGCGTCTACAAGAACAATGCCTGAATGCTAACCTGCAGGATTTGATTAGAGCTCCGCCGCCAACTCGTATTGTTTGTGACACCCTTCTCCCCGAATATGTGCTGGCAATTTTCATTTGTGTCCTTATGTCTCTCTGGTCATTGCCTTTTTCACTCTTTGAGGGCTAATTATTTTTTTTCTTTCTATTTTGACCAAAGGCTGAATATTTTTTCCAAAAAACTCAGTTTTCTGAAAGACACATGAAGCGATGGTTTCATAAAATGTAATGGACAGCCAGGAATCTTCTTAAGGGAAGAACTGGAGGAAGGAGCTTGCATGGGGCAGTACCTTCCCCGGGACGAAAGAGGGCAGTCCCCCTGGTTTGCTGCCGTACCAAGAGTTTTGAGCATGGAAATTTAACCCTGCTGGGGGGCCAGTGGCCACTGCCAGGGGGCGCATGGGGAATGGCTGAGCCCTCCTCTGCAGGAAGTACGCCCGGAAGGAGATCACGGGACACCTGAGGCATTTCTGGGTGCACTTCTGGGTGCACTATAAAAGAAGCCGACTCACTCCATTCGAGGAGTCAGAGTCGGGAGGAAGAGGACAAAGCTTGAGGGAAGAGTGGAGGCGGAAGAGAGAGGAAGAGACAGAGAGAAGGCTAAATGCATTACTGTGTTGCACTGTGCCGTGTACTGTGCATGGGTGGTAGGGAACCAAAGGAAAGCGTTTCCCACCTGTAAATAAAGTCGTGTGTGTGTTACTGGTCTTGGGGCTGTGTCTGTTGTGTTGGATGTTGGGGAGCTGAAGCCCCCTTGTGGTCCTAACGTTAATCAACATAAAATATTTATGAATGACAAATGTCACTGTGTTTATGTTCCATGAGCCTCTACACCATGTGAATTCACATACCTATTACCTACTTACCTATTATTAGCATATCCCTGCTAGGTATGATAGCGTTAGAAACAGCCAATGGCATGCAGTGCTACATTACACTGCTGGTAGAATGTGTTACACTGGGGTTGAGCATCTCTTACTGCATACTGTGACCGCTGTCACCACTCAAAGGCTGCTGATAGCAGCCGCTGACCACCACGCAGTCGTGTTTGCGTAGATGGCAGGAAGCGGAACAAAGTCGCAACACAAACTCTAAAGTGTAATCAAAAAGGCAGAGCAAAAGGTCACAAAAATCCAGTAATATCAAGAGAACAACAAATACAGGAGAACGCACCACCAGCACAGGCGCATTCAATGAACCGCAAGGGACTGTGGGTTTTCCTAAGTCTTTCAATGGCTGAGGGCAGTCAACTTGAAGTTGATGGGAAGGTGGCTCTGCTGTTTGGAGGACCAACCACAAAACACAAGGAGCAAAATAAAAGATAATTTGATACAAAGAAGTTAATATAATCAGCAAAGTTATCATAAAACAAAAACCTAATAGACATAAATGAGATTAGGGAACCCCTGGCTAATGACATGATTTCCTCTGACCCCATAATCATACCTTGTCTCTTATTGACTAATCTTCATTTCCTTGCTTGATTAGAAAAAAATCCTTGCCAGTAGCAGACCTTATTTAATTTCATGGCTTGTTAGGGATTTAACCCTGCAATGTCAGGTCATTCTTACATCACAGATTTTTTCCTGTCTAAGGATAACATCCAAGTGATCAAAAGCCTAAAACGGATCAGGAATTTTCAGTCCTGTACTTTTTTCTTTTTGGCAAGTCATCTTTTTCTATCTATCTATCTTAAAGTGCCTTTTATGTCTATCTATCATATAGTGCCTTTCATGTCTAGCTTTTATATAGTGCCTTTCAAATCTACCTATCTATCTATTATATTGGGCCTTTCAATTCTATCTATCCATCTATTATACAGTGCCTTTATTATCTATCTATCTGTTATATAATGCCTATCTGTCTATCTATCATAAGGAAGTAATGAAAGAAGCAATGAATGATGTGGGCATTTTGTCACGAATGGCACACATATTCGGGTACATAAAGATGAGGGCAGAGTGCTTTCCTTTATCCTTTTTTCGTCTACAGAGAATGGATCTTTAGAAATGAGCTTTATGTATTTATAGGTTGCAATGAATCATGCTAATAGCTTTTTATAGAAGTTCAATGAAATGTTGAGAGGGTCCTCTAAAATACGTGGATCTGTGGACGGTCTTTCTCCAGAATTATCAATACTGTTTAAAAACAATCTGATTGCACTAATTGTGTTGAAATGATTAGTAAGCAGAAGACGTGTTCATTTTTAACACTAGAAATAAATGAATCAAGTGGCCATTTTTCCAATAGAGGGTGATTTAAGAACAATGTGATGACTTTGTGGTCTCGGAATCGGACATCTTGATACCTTCACAATGACTTCAATGAAACAAATAAACTTTCCTTCCGTTTTTGTAGTTACATTTTTACTGGTGAGACTCACTGAAGGTGCCATACCAGTTGGGACAGCTCTCTCCCTGTTATCAGATCCCAGTCACTCCTGCTGTGGTCAGATGTAATATCATATTCAGGGGTGAACTGACAAGGTGATCACCTCAGCGGTATTTTGATTTGACATTTTTAGGACATGGTAATACTGTAGTGGCCAGGAATCTTACACGTCCTCACTCAGTTACTTTCATGTTCGATGGTAACTTTTCCCCCATAGTTTAGTTATCATTGCTGTCCCGTGCAGTACAAGAGCAGGATAAGTTGGACTACAGGCTCAATGTGAATGCATGTCAAAGGTGCTCCATACCCTGAACACCAGCAGCGGGCTGTAAAGCAGCGTTTGACCAGCCATGATATTTATGTCTTGCTGAATGCTTCAGGATGCTGCACTGTTGTTTAATAAAGGCTTCCTGATGGACATCATGGACTTGCTTATTCCCACATCAGGAAAACAAAACACGACATGACAATAATCCATCAATTCTCCAGAACTGGGTTGCGGGGCAGCTGGAGCCTAGCCAAGCAAAGGGTGCAAAGCAGGAACAATACCAGGAGAGGGCATCAGTCCAGCCCCAGCTTTAGGGGATTGTTTACTCAGGCTAAGCCCCGCCAAATATCAAGCCGAGGGCCCCATCCCCAAACTATGTTGTTGGGCACATACTTACTTTACGGATTTTAGGGAGTTTATCACTCTGTACACCATGTGGTGTCTCATTTGGACAAAAAAGCTCAGAAAGTGAGCTCCACGCCAGACCTGACACGAGATTAATGAAGGCATAGCAGCCCTAGATGTTGCCTGTTTGCGCCAACGAGCGCTGCTTTAGTTGCTTTTTCATTCTGTTCCTAAGGAGGCTAGCGAGTACAGATATAAACCCTTTACACCCTTTACACATACTTTTAGGATGTAACTGTACACTGGGGCAATTCAGAAGGACTGCAAAATGGCACGTATTCTGTTATATAGGCTAGTAATCTTAACGTGCATCACAGGAAAATTAATGAAAGGAATTATTAAGGAAAAGATTGAGCAACACATGGCAAGAACAGTAGTTTTAATGAACAGTCAACATGGGTTCAGAAGAGGGAGATTGTGTTTCACTAACATGCTGGGATTCTATGAGGATCCAATAAAAGTATATGATCACAGTGGAGCATATGATATTATTTATCTGGACTGTCAGAAAGCACGAGAGTGTGGGCATCAAACTAAAAGAAATGGCAGTTCAGGATATGGGGTGTAGATGGGTTTACAATTGGCTCAGACACAGGAAGCAGAGGGGGATGGTATGAGAAACTTTAGCAGAACTGGGTGATGTCAAGAGTGGTGACCAGCAGGGGGAAGTGCTGGGGCTGCTGTTTTCAATATTTATCAATGATTTAGATAGAAATACAAATAACAAGCTGGTTAAGTGTGCAGATGATAACAAGCTAGGTGGACTGGCAGATAATCTGGAATTTGTTAAATCATCACAGAGGGACTTGGACAGCACACAGGCTTTGGACGATTTGTGGCAGATGAAGTTTAATGTCAGTAAATGTAAAGTATTGTAAATAGGAAGTAAAAATGTGAGATTTGAATACACAATGGGAGGTCTGAAAATCGAGAGCACACCTTATAAGAAGAATTTAGGAGTTGTAGTGGACTCTAAGCTAGCAACTGTCAAATAGTGTTCAGAAGCCATTAAGAAGGCTGACAGATTGTCAGGTTATATAGCGCCTTGATGTGTGGAGTACAAGTCACAGGAGGTTCTGCTCAAGTTTTATAACACACTGGTGAGGCATCATCTGGAGTCCTGAGTGTGTAGTTTGGGTTTCCAGGCAGCACAGGAGAAAGTCCAGAGAAGAGCAACAAGGCTGATACAGGGCTACAGGGGGATGAGTTATGGAGGAAGATTTAAAGAGCTGAGCATTTACAGTTTAAGGAAAAGAAGATTAAGAGGGGATATTAATGAAGTGTTTAAAATTATGAAGGGAATCAGTTAACTGGACCAAGGCTGCAATTTTGAAATGAGTTCATCAAGAACACAGGGGCACAGTTGGAAACTTTCACACAAACGTTAGAGGAAGTTTTTTTTCCACAAAGAGAACCACAGACACATGGAATAATCGACCAAGTAGTGGCGTGGACAGTAGGACTTTAGGGACCTTTCCAAACTCAACTTGTTGCTTTTTTAGAGGAATTAGCTGGACAAGACTGGTGAGCTTTGTTGGGCTGTATGGCCTGTTCTCGTCCAGATTGTTCTCATGTTAATTAAACAGGGCAACCAACATTTATTTCAGATCCCATGTTATACCTCGAACAGCCACATCAGGGATGCTAAAGCCAGTGCTTAACTTGTGTTGGAGCAGCTCTAGCGTCTCTAATTTTGAGTCCTGTGCACCACAAGCTCCAAATCTGCTCCAAGATGATAATCTTTTCCAGTCATCTGCAGCGACGGACCTACATTTTTGGGTCCCTGAAGCTTGAGCTCTTATGAGGGACCTCTTCGCAAGTGAAGTCCACATTGATGTTAGCCTTATAAAAACAGTTTCACATTTTTTTTTATTTTGCAGGCCTTTCACTTATTTTAAGAGCGACTTGATTTAATATTGAATCAGCAAGAAGCAGGCCAAAGAAATAAAACAGGCTGCTCTGATCGATAGTGGTGTGGTGTTTTTTTCGGGAACGGTTTGATGTCGCTGTTAGACATTCACAGAACACAGCTGGCATAATATTGAATTGTAGTTACATTTTTCATTGCACTTGGGCTTCTTCAAATGTCGGCATTTGTTCCGGAGCAAGCTTACAACATTGAATAATGCTTACATATCAGGAATGAACGGGCCAGGACAGCCACGCATCTCCACCATCCGTGAAAGTGGCAAAGCCTGATTCAGGAAAATGGATTGTAATTTCCGCCTTGTTGTTTAACTTCAGCACTTTTGGACAGATACTGAAATTCCACAGTTGTCTGCCAGTTTTATCCTATCGTAATTAACACTCCTGAGATGAAGCTGGACAGCATTTCTGGGGTTTTTATTTTATTTTCTCTAGGTGTATCAGTCAGGGTTGTAGTGTTACTTCTATTATTATGCAATGCGGCCTGTGCTTTACAAATGGCACTGGCTGACAGCCATTTATCATGTGTGAGGCTTCTAAAATGATGCGCATTCTGATAACCCGTCTTTCTTTAATGCAGGCAATTTTATGCAAAGTGCCTAACTTGACTATAATGGAGCTGGGTGTCATTTTAAAGTCTCTTGGAAAATTATCAGCTTATGAAGCGCATTTATTCATTTGTCTCTCACGTCGAGCAGAGTGTGCCACTACTATTATTTTCCTGCCCCCAGGCACACTGTAAGGTGTCACTGGCACTTCTATAATACGCCAATTTTCCTGAGGTTGTTTTACCCCGTCGAAGCGACTGTTACCATTTAACGGGAGTCTCTTCAGAGGAAACAGGGGTGGTTAAGCTGCAGATACCTCCACAATTATCTCTTCCTTAGGGCAAAGTCTCCACTGAGCACGACGTTAAAATCTGGGGTGCTAATCACGGGTTTTCAGAGGATCACATCCGCACTACGTGGGCTTTATAGTGTGCCGGCGCAGGGTATGTTGACATGAAAGGATTTGCCGTTTACAGCTTCCAGCTGCCAAAAGTGGCCACTCGGAACTTAAGAATAACAGTGTTTAAGACCTCCTGGCTTTAAGACTATTCTGCAGAAACACATTCACGTGGATGGGGTTAGAAATGGTGTGGGAAGCCGGCTAAGGAACTGGACTGCAAAACACAAGGATGATGCTTCAATCCCTAATCTTCTCGAGAAAGTATTCAGATTATAAACACATGAGATGTTTTCTGTGGAACAAAGCCATGTAAAACAAGGGAACGTGGGCCCAGATTAACCACACGTATCCAGCAGGGGGCGCTGTGTTCTTTATTGATGCAGAACAGACAGCAAATACATATTCCTTTAGCCTGCTGTCTGAGGAGGGCCGCAATCATCATCTCTAATGCGAGCCAACCAACTCACCCCATTTGCACTTCTGTTTCACGACTCACTCAGGTTATAAGGTCACTGAACTCTCGGTAACCTTATCTTACTGCCCTGTGCTGTACCCATCTGTTGGTTTATGACTAATTCTGATGTTTTAACTACTGTTAAACTGTGTAGTAAGTACATCTAAAAAGGTCTGTTTTGTTCTACGTCCATTAGGTTATTCTTCAGTTACTCTTGTTTATTGTATTGTCTTACTGCCTGTACATGCATCCCTTCATCCAGACCCTCCACTGAGTCAAAGCAAAGTGGAATATGAATCAAAGGAAACACCAAAGAAACACACAAGGGTTGAAGATAACAATGTAAGCCTCCTGGCCTTTCTATTTACACTCTGCTTGGTTCACCTCACCGTTACTGCCCCACCTCTGTCCTCTTTATCTATTGAGTCATGGACAATGGCTACCTCCTAACCCTTCCAAGGTAATCATTTTCAAGTGGTTAACCAACTAGCATTCAGAAATCGTCTGGTACCCTTAAAGAACTTCCACTTGCAGCAACCAGGTTTCCCTTATGGCGTACCAAATCAAATACTCCTGAGAACTCTTAAGTGTTCTTTAGTGGCCTGGGGTACAATAAGAAGGGTGACAAACCTATCATTATCTGTTCCATCTTCACACCATCTATCTATCTATCATATAGCACCTTTTATATCTATCTGTCTATCTATTCATCTGTTACATAGTGCCTTTCTATCCATCTATGTATCTGTCAGAAAAATTAACACTCGTTGGTGTGCATCCCTGCAGTGGGCAAATTCAATATAAGTAAGTTAGCTCTAGAAGGTTGCTCTTGCTAGTAATGATGCCTCCTTCTAGGACACCATGGGGTTTTACGGCAGTTGGACCAGAAGGGGCGACATGAAATGCCTTCACCAGGCAGCTTCTCAGCACTGTGGGAAAATGAGATGACGGAGTTTGTGGCAGTGCCCTCCTTTTGTCTCGGCGTGTTATTTCATACCTCGACTGAGCCTGCGAGGGGGTCCTCTGATGCGCATGCACGAGTCATCTATCTGTCTATTACATAGAACCCTTCACATCCACCTTTCTATTATATATATCCTTTAACTTCCATTTGTCTATGTAGCTATCTGTCTATCTATCTATCTATTATATAGTGCCGTATTATAGCTAATTTATTAAATTTATGTGTGGAGTAAAAGGAATGTACTGGGGGAGTAGTGGTGGACTAATGTAATAATAAACTTTATTTTTTATGAAACTGTGGATTATTTATTAACTGTGTCAGTGGTGGGTTGGCGCCCTGCCCAGGGTTTGTTTCCTGCCTTGCGCCCTGTGTTGGTAGGGATTGGCTCCAGCAGACCCTTGTGACCCTGTGGTTGGGATATAGCGGGTTGGATAACGGATGGATGGATTATTAACTGTGTATATTGATGTGTTGGTGTTTTCTATTACTGAGCACAATAAAGTTCATTTTAAACATTAATATTTATCTATCTACCTACCTACCATTGTGCCCGAGAGCACACTCAGGTCTGCTGTGTTAACATAACAGAACCTGCTGCTACACATTTATGGATTTTCCTGCAACACGCACATTCTAAATGAAGTTCAATGAAACAAAGCCTAGTAATTGCAAAAATATTTCTCTGCTTTGTAAAGGTCAGCCCTTCCCTCGCGTATTGATGTTTCCTCCTACACACATAATTTTTTTAGGGCCTTAATATATGCCAGAATTTATAAGGGCACAATGATGATTTCCTGTCATGATGACAAAGGAAAGTTATTGTTAATTTTATGCATTTATTTATTTATTTGTTTGTTAGTTTATTAATCATCCTTCAGTGAATTCCAGCAGGTTTTATTCCTCTGCCCAAAGAAATCTCACTGCGTCACGTTGTTCAACGAAGGTGCAGCCCCGCATGTTCATTTGACTTTGGCATCAACTAGACTAACTGCAGAGTGCTGCGCTGTGTCTGTTCAAATTACCCATAAGCCACCATGAATGCGTTGTTTTGTGTCAGCTGTGGAATTTTCAAATTTCCTTTATTTTTGGATTTACCCTCGTGTGTAATTTCCTCAAACTTCTGCCTAACACTGTATCTAGCGTATTGCCATCTTGAATCATAATTTCTTGTCAGTGAACTTCCCTTTTCAATGCAGTATTCGTCATGAGATGGCTTACTTCATAAATGTACCGGTATGGCTGTGTATGCACTACATGAATGGTGTAAGTTGAGTGGGGTGAGGTGGTAGTTGCGGTTAATTCTGCAGACCTCATAATTTCAGGGGCCAGAAAATCAAATGTCCGGGAGTTTTCTGTTTCCTCTTACAAAAAGATGTTGTGCAAACTCCACAGAGACACTGAGCAACCAAACACTAGTTCATATAATAAAGAAGCAACACAGCTGTGCCACTACGCTACGTATGAAATAGAATGCTTTTTCACTTTTCGTTATTTCTCAAAAAGTAGTATGGCGCACTATTAATCTCTTCTAATGGAGGATAATTGGATTAAACGTCTCTGCTGACCTGGAGGCACCTGGGAATTCCTTGGGAGGAGCGCCTGACGCTGTTGCTAGGGGCAGAAAAGTCTGATCGGCCCTGTACAGGCCGTTACCACCGCGACCCTCACCAGGAGGAGAAGACGGAAGATGAGATGGAGATCAGGCTTTTTTTTTTGTCTAACTAAGGATTTGTTGAGTCATGTGAAACAAAATATAAAGAAGCCAAGTTCCACCCTATTAATAAGCACAACAATTGTAGCAATTTTCCCATTTCCCTGTATAATGCAATTCAATTTATTCCTATAAAGGGTACTCCCTCTTATCAGCTTGGCAAGTTCATTCATTTCAATTTACATTCATTTCGGCTGCATCATTTGCAAGAGAGCGAACAACTCTGGTTTGAGACCCCCTCAGCCCACACTTGTAATGTGGGAGGAAAAGGAAATATCTAGAGAAAGCATGAACTCAGAGGGAGCTGAGAATGACCAGACTAGAGCTGAAAATTCATCTCCAGAAACGTGTGAGATTGCAGCAGCTATGCTACCCATTTACAAAATGTACAAATACGTTAGAACAGGCCATTATACCCAACAAATCCAATCCACCTAATTTACCTAAAATAACATCAAGTTGGGTCTCAGAGTCCTACCCTCTACCACACAACTTGGCCACTCATTCCAAGTGTCTATGGTTCTCTATGTGAAGAAAAACTTTCTTACATTTGTGTGAAATTTAACTAGTGTCTGTTTGTCCTTCCGTATTCTTGTTTAACTCATTTTGAAGTACTCGTCTCAATCCAATTTTAAACAATTCAGGTGTGTCTCCTCTTAGTCTCCATTTGTTTAAGATGCAATGATTCAACTCATTCGTCTCTCCTCAGAGCTCAGACCTTGCAGTCCTGAATCAGCCTTGTTGCCTTATCTCTGGACTTTTTCCAGTGCTGTTAGGTCTTTTTTTATAACATGAAGATTAGTGTTGATTGGTGAAATTCGCCCAAAGCATCTGGGGGGCGAGTGCAGTTATGTGGTCATACTCCCAATCCATAGTGGTGAAGCAGGAGCTGTGCCAGTAGGTAAAGATCTTCATTTACCAGGAGATCCACATCTCTACCCTCACCTATAATTAACAGACTTGGGTAATGACTGAAAGGACGAGTTCATGGGTACAAGCAGCCGAAATGAGCCTTTTCCATAGGTTGTCTGGGCTCTCCCTTAGAGCCCAGGAGAGAAGCTGCGGACACAGATATGGACGCCTCCCAGATGTATTTCTGCATGGGACAGTTGGGAGGAGACCCTGGCGAAGACTCAGGGTCCATTGGGAGATGGCCTGGAAACGCTTTGGGATCCACAGTATGAGTTGACAATTGTGGCTGAGGAATAAGACATATGGGCCTCGCTACTAAGATTGTTTTTCTCATGAACCTGGTCTTGGATGGCCTGTATAAAATGAGGTGAGATTTTTCACAGCGAGTTGGCTGGGTTTGCGGTGGTGTCATTTGCAAAATTCACCATGCAGTTGGCTTAGACAAACATTTTGTTCCAGTAGCCAATGAATGCTTTATGCGACTAGCATGACATCAGCAGCCATGTTGAACAGTGATGTCACTACCTGCCAGATTTGCATGGCACATGCCTACTGTAAGTACATTCCACCTCACACTTTGTGGCACTTCCTTATCTGCTTTGCGCATGAATGAATAATTTATAAAATTGTTACTCCAGCTGAAAAATATAAAACATTCACTATTATTTTATTCTTGGGTACAATAGCTGACCATAATAAGAATACCGTTTTTACTCATGTACCACGCGCACCCTAATTTTTACAAAAAAAAAAAAATCGCAAAAATCGTTTTTGACCTGTGTACGACGCACGTTGTGATTGTATAGGAAGCGTTTAGGGCACATTTTCCATGAAAAGCCCTTCTGTTTTTGTTGCATGACAAAAATTTTTCTTTCTTCCATCGCCAATCTTGTACACATGACTCTGGAACACCGTACTTGCGACCTGCTGCCCGATTTCCTATCTTCTCTGCTTCCAAAATCAGTTTTAGTTTCTCTCCCGCCATGAAGGACTATAAACACTTGCTACTATCCATGCTGAATGACGACGCCAAACTGATTCAAAAACAAGAGCGAGTAAAAGAGAGAGAGAGAGAGCGTGAGCGAGCGAGCGAACCCAAGTGGAAGAAGTAAACATTGCAGAATTACATTTCCTCGTGTATGATGCGCACCTGATTTTCTAATGCTAATTTTCAGGAAAAAATGTGCGCGTGATACATGCATAAATACAGTATTATGAAAAATACTTCTTTGTTCTGCATAGATCCAATGCATAATGTGTCCTCACTTCTGGATTAAGCATGTTATGTTTCTCGCTATATAGTGCTAGAGATTTTATGTCAGGGCAACGTGGTGGTGCAGTGGTAAGCACTGGTGCCTCACAGACATATTTTTGGCCATAATAATTGGTCCAGCATAGTTGGCAGACGCTTCACTAACCCTCAGAGACACTAAACCTCCTAGGGCACAGACGTCTATGTCAATACGGTTATTCCAGAGTCACATTCAGAGTGATGTTTAATGAGCCAATTTATTGTATTAGCTCAAATAACTCCTGGGACTGTACTCTGCCATCTCATGGATAAAACAACATAAAACCGTAAAAAATAATGAACATGTCTATGAAGTTTACCACCGTATGGTAACTCATCAATATTCATGAGTGGGGTGGAGCCTTCAACCAAAACACACAATGGTGTGTAAACAAGAAACTGGCTAAAGAATTAGATGATTCTCACAATAGTGATGAAAATATGAACTGACTTGGATACGGCTCTGTATGACCGAACTGCCATATGTCCAGTGAATTTGGTCACCTGAAGGTTCACCATGGTGTAAGTAGGTGTGTGATAAAAAGGCAAAATGATTGTGATCAAGTAGATTGACAAGAAAGATGCGAGTCCTTAGTCACAAGGGCCTTGCGCTGTGGTAGCCCACAATAACACATGGGGAACATCTATCAAGCGGATCAGGTACTGATGTTCTACCATCTAAAGCTCAAGCAACAGAAAAAATATAAGAGAAGTGCACAGAGAAACAGGCTTCTAAGCAGGATGTTCATATTCTGAGTTTTTCTTTGAAGTTGGGGGCAAAAAAAAATGTAACTATTTGTGTTCTGAATTGTTTGAGTCTGGAGATGTTCGTGATCCAAGGTTCTACTGTATCTGATATTAAGTGCACTTAAGTATCAAAAATATAAGGAAATGATGGATCTCTTCCCATTTTATATCCATCCATCGTCGAAATCTTCTTATCCAGAACAGAGTCAGAAGAAAACTGGAACCAATCCCAGTAAGCACTGAGCACAAGGCAGGAACAATCCCTGGACAGGACGATAGTCCATTGCAGGAAATCCACACACACACACACATTAGAGACCAATTTCTCATCATCAATCCACCTAACCTGCATGTTGTTAGACTATGGGAGGAAACCGGAGGGCCCGGTGGAAACGCATGTAAAAAAAGGATGAGAACATGCAAACTTCATGCTGGGAGCACTCAGAACAAGAACCCCAGTCTTCTTCTTACAAGGCAGCAGTGCTACCCCCATATTATAAAGAGCTCGAAAAAAATCTGAAATAATTCAGACTGTCTTCATTTTGTTTGTGAGTCTTATTACAATCTCCCAAAGTCTGGGACAAGCAAACTGCAACACAAGCAGACATCTTAGTGATTGTGTTTTTGATAAAGTGCAGTGTTCAATCATAACATTTCATCTGATGGCCAAAACTCTCAATTTTGGTCTCTTCAGACCATTGAACTTTCTTCCATTTGAATTCAGAGTCACTGATGTGTCTTCGGCAGAGTAGTCCTGTGTGTGTTTATTCTCTTTGCCACTCTCCCATAAATGTGCAACTGGTAAAGTCTCCCAGATAGTTTTTGTCTGCACCCTTTCCAGTATGAGCCACTGTAGCTCATTGCTCCTTCAGGGTTCTCTCCTTCACATCTTTTGATGGCCTCCCTCATTCGTCTTCTTCAGAGATTTTCAGCTTTGCCGTACTCTTTCCTTTTCTCCTTGACTGATTTAACTGGATATTCTCTAACTTGGATATTTTCTTGTCTCTATTTCCTTGACTTGTGCATTTCATAGAGTTGCTCTGAGTGTTCTGCTGTCTTCATTGTGTAGGTTAGCCCACCATACTAACACCCTACAAGTTGGGTCTTCCACATTCAGGTGCATTTTCATTTACAGTACATTTATTTGCTTAGTCTATGCTTTTATCCAAAGTGTCTTACAAAGGTGGTCAGTCTAATCAAGAAAACATCAATCGGGGGGGAGACTGCTTGGAAAACAAGTGTTACAGGACAAGGTGGCAAAACTGATCACCACAAGTGAAGACCTCAGAATGAAAATACAAGTAATTTACACTTCCTAAATTACAAAAACCTAACAGCTAATGTCATTTAGACAGAAACTCACCGAACAAGAGGGTCTTCAAACATTTCTTAAACACATAGAGGGAGTCCACAAGCCAGAAGCTACAAGTGAGAAGAGTCCGGATACCCTGCAAATGTGACATCTCCAGACACCATTCATCATCAGACCTGAGTGGTCAAGAAGGTGTACAGAACCTCACAAGAGTCTCCATATACAGTATATAGACGCTGACCCACTGACTAGTCTATAGCCAAGCTTCATTGATTTGAACTCCACATGTGCCATTACAGGAAGCCATTGCAGGGATCTGAAAAGAGAAGTGACATGGGTGCACCTCCGCTGGTTGAAAACCGGACGTGCCCCTGCATTCTGAGTCATCTGCAGCAGCTTGGTGACACATGCTGGTGGCTCCTGCCAGCAAACACTCTAGAGGCGACAAGGCCAAAACATGGACCAGGAGTTGTGTAGCATACTCTGTAAGAAATGGTCTCATCTTGCAGATGTTGTACAGAGTGGTTATCAATCACCACTGTAAGGCTGCGAACCAACTTGAATGGTGTTAGCGATATTGAACCAAGCTGAACAAAATGTGGTGCACTATAGATGGAAGAGCTGGGATAACACAAAGGTCCATCTTTGCCAGGTTGAGCTGAAGATGGTGTTCTTTCATCCAGTTTGCAATATTAGTGAGACATGCAGAGATTCTAGCTGATTCCGAGTGGTCCGCTGGAGGGAATGACAAGTAGAGCTGTGTATCATCAGGGTAGCACTGATAGGACAGACAATGGCACAAGGTGATAGGCCCTAGTGAGGAGGCATATGGAGAGAAGAGGAGCAGGCCCAGCAGTGGTTCTTGGGGTCATATCTCTTTGCCATGACACATGGTAGGATTTACCAAAGAGGTGGGACTCACATCCGAGGCCAGTCCCAGCGAAGCCAACGTCAGAGAGAGTGGCCAGGTCATCTAATGGTTGAACTGTAGTGAAACCACTAACAGGTGACCTCCAGTGAATAATGATTTAACTTCTAAAACCAATGGGCTGCTCCTGTGATGATGAAGGGGTGTCATATTACAGGAGGTGAATACTTACAAGATCAGTTATTCTTTTTTTGCGTTTGTAATTAATTTATATCACTTTCCATCAGTTTTCAGTTGACAATTTAAGGGTCTTACCCTGTTGATCAGTGTCAAAAAGCCATCTTAAATCCACTGGAATGCAAAAACTTGCAAGGGGGGCACCGTTTTAACAGACACTTAGTAGACAGGAGCGTCCTACAGATGTGAGTCCAGAAGGGACAAGCTATACTCAGTTCATTGAGTACTTTGGGTTGTCCTGCTGTTGTGCAGATCTCCCCTACATGGGATTTTATGAAAGGAAAACTCCATTTTGTGCATTTTGGCCTCTGCCTTATTCTTGATTTCGGGGTGGATTAATATCGCCCCCTATTGGCTGGCTATCTATCCATCCATCCATTATTGCGTGCATCTCCCTTAATCAACTTCAGTGTGGCCTAGTGCTTCAAGTCTTACCCCACTGAAAGTCTTCATGAGAAGCGTGACAGGTATCTGATGATGATGACGATTGTTCTCCTGGGTATCAAGTCCCGGTTCTCCTCCATATCGTTACATTCAGGTTTTTTTTATTAGCCTCATCCGGAGAATTTGCCTGTCATTTCTTGTCAAGATGAATGTGCCGTACATTCATTTGTGTGCATGTGTGAGCACATTTGAAAGAGAAAAAGAAAAAAAAAATAAATAAAAGACCCATTATTTTGCTCCTTGAGTAACTTTGTAAAATGAAAAAGCTAGAAAACCTTTTTTTCTTTCCTCCATGAAAAGTAATAAAGTTCCTATTTTCCTTGCCTAAAGGAATTACTCCGCTGTGTGCCACCAAGAGTGATGAAAAAGATGAGAGATGTCACGATTTGTAACCCGTGCCTTTCCAACTGGAGGAAAATGGGCCTGGCAGATTTGATGGATTTTGTTAGAAGCTGAAATTGATAGCAAATAAGAGAATATAAACGAGCGAGCGTGAGATCTGTCCTTATTAATTAAACCGCGGCCAATATGTGGGCATTGTGGCTGAACAGCTGAGGCAGCAGACTGTAAAGTATAGGGACACAGGTTCAATCACCACCACCGACTCGCCGAGTGAACCTGATCCGCCAGTGCTCATATGTTACACAAGGCCAAAAACAATCACGGCAAAGATCCTTGGAGAAGCGGGCATTAATGAAAGGCACTATACAAGTACGGCTAAAAAAAAGAAACCAATCTGAAATAAAAGAAAGCATCCTACGTAACAATCTCCCATTGAGTATACTGTAATGAGCCCCAAATTGGAAGGACAGAGGCCCATACTGGGTAGTGGTTCAGCCCAGTACCAGGCTCACTTATTGAACAACTGTTAGCAGGAAGAGCTGAACAAGAGTGGCGACTTCACCCTCCCACAACCATGGGAAACAGCAAAATCAACCTGTGTGGATTAAGAGCACTTAACAGTTGACCAGGGCAGGTCTTGCAAAGCAGACACTGACTTGTGGCAATGGTGGCACCCTATAGCAGTGCCCTATTTCAACTCACTGAGCTCTTCAATATGACCCAACGTTTGTCAAAAGAGATGGCACCGCTATGTTCTTGATTTTTACAATTTGCACTTCGATAACCCGAATATTCACATAAAACATATTTCTAAAATGCCATGTAATAATGCCATGATTATCAGAGGTAGATTTCTCTGCCAATAACCCGAAGATGCGGCCATGTGAACCCAGGACCTGGGTTACAGCCACACTACCTGCACTTCAGAAGAGGTGAGCCTGTTTGGGCCCAGCAAGCACTTGGATGGGAAGACCATCTAGGACTGGGTGGGCAGTGTCTGTCCTGGAGGGCCGCAGTGACTGCAGGTTTTTGTTCCAACCCAGCTTCTTAATGCTTATTGCTGATGAAGCATTTACTGCTCAAGTGATGCTTCATTTTAGGGGTCTCGCATGCTAAGGTTCTCCACCCTTAATTGCTTATTTCAGTCTTAAACGGCTGCATTCACTACTTTTAATGGCTCCTTATTAGCAGAAAGATGCAAATGACAAAGCAGCCAGCAGTTCTCCATCTAACTTGTTTTACATTGATTTATTTGGCTGACACCTTTATCCAAAGTGACTAACAACTTTTGAGACACAATTTTTTACATTTCTAACTGGAGCACAGGCAGGTAAAGCGACTTACTCAGGTTTGCATAGTGTTAATGACAGGATTTGAACCCACAACCTCAAGGTTTGAAGTCCAAAGCCTTAACCACTGCGCCACACTGCCTGCATTTCCATTTCCACCTGTGTGGATTCATCATGCACTATTTGGATTAGTAAAACACTTGAGAGAAAAATGTGACAGAAAATGGTCTGTTTTTAGCTTCAAATCATCATGATTATATCCTTGAAAAGGAAAAAAATCTAAGATATAAGAACCTAACATAAAATTAAATAAGGTCCAAGATTGGCAAGGATTGGTTTCTAATTAAGCAATCGGGTTGGAACAAAAACCCACTGCCATTGCGGCCCTCCAGGGCCGACATTGCCCACCCTTGATCTAGGAAAAGCTTGGGTTGCTGCAGGAAGAGGTGTTGTTAAGGCCAGCAGGGGGAGCTCAAGTTGTGGTGTGAATATGGATCCCAATACACCAGAACAGCGACGGGACACTGTGCTGTAAAAATGGCGCACCCGTCGGATGAGACGTAAAACTGAGGTCCCGACTCCCTGTGGTCATTAGAGATCTCTGGGCATCCTTCGTAAAGAGTATGGTGATTTCCAATGTTCTGGCTAAACTACACTCCATGGCCTGGGCATTCTGACCTCCTAATCACCACCGTCTCTAACTGACTATTCCTGCCACTACTTCGTCACCTAACAGCTCATGTGTGGTGAGCATACTGGCACAAAAATAGTGGCCGTCACCTCATCCAGGTGGATGCCGGACATTGGTAGTGATTGAAGTGGCTCCCCACTCACTATGTAAAAGCACTTTGAGAAGTGAGAAAAGTGTCATGCAAATATAAAGAATAATTATTATTATTATTACTGTTAAGGATTTTATAGTCTGCACATGTCTGTTGCACTCAGTCAGCACGCGCATGTACAGGTACTTACTTCACACACACTTTTCAGCGGCCACAAAGTACATTTCCAGAGGCAAACATTCAGACAATCACATTACTCCTTCTCCTGGCTGAAATTAACTGTCTCGATATTTCGGAAATCGTTAAGTTTATGTTGATGAGCAGAACGTGCAGTGCTAAACTCATCCACACAATCTCGAGAGCAACAGGGTGATGTGTTAAAAGTAACGTGCGTTAAGTAGTCGGATTTCTTTTTAAAGTAACGAGTAAAAGTAGCTGCACTGTTACTATTATTATTATTATTCACACTGAACGTAAGGCAAGAAGCACATGTACTGACAGGGCCGGATTAAGACGAAATTGGGCCTGATGCTGCAACGCAAAAAAGGCCTATTTTTTCTCGGCATTGGTGCATTCGACACTCACCGTACATGCGCACTCAGACCGACCAAGGAGCCTTAATTGCTTGCGACACAACCAGCCAGCCTTTACTGAACATGAATAATAATAAGAACGTAGTATTGTAACAAGTCGAGATTAACATCAAACTATGTAACATCAACATTCAATAGCAATTGTCTGAAAAGTGCACTTAATGCAGAAAACCTAACAATGAAATACACAAAATTTCGCAATTCTCTTACAAAACAGAGTAAGAAAAAATGAATTTGCAGAGACATTGGGTCAAAGTGACTTAGTTCAGGCTCTTCTGGGTAAAAATTTGTCCACAATTTAAATTTCATAATAGACCAGAATCCTGTCGAGGATTGTAAAAATTCTAAATATCCATGCTGGGCCTACGGGCCAGCTTTTAGTTTTACCTTTACAGATAGCCATCATGTTTTACTGTACAACTAACTTTGAAGGTGAAAAATTTACTGCATGACACTTACCGAACAATAATAAAGTGGCAAGAATCCCCAAGATATTGCAAAAAACACAGCTAAATTACTAAGTAAACTGTTTAACGTAAAATTGATAGCATTAACTTGAAATCTTCAGTTAACAATAAACACAACGACGTTATAGTTACATCACAGCGCAAAGAACAATAGTAACTGTATAATAAGTAACGCTGTGTCTAGGCGTCCAAAAGTCGGACTCCAAATTTCATTCTAAGAATTATTTTGAGGTGAATATAGCAAAGGAAAACTGTTCAGCTTCCGGAAAACTCTCCTCTGTTTTCATCTGGGCCTATTTCAGGAATGGGCCTAATGCTGCAGCATCAATAGCACCCACCTTAATCCGGCCCTGCATACCGATATGCCGCTCCTTTACAGGGCTCAGTCGCATAGTCAAACAGAAAAGAAATTACAGTAACAGAAGACTATAAATAAAGAAAGCGGCAATTTGACTAAATAGATTTATAAAACACAAGAAAATAATCACGTGTCAGGCTTATTTTCAAATTCTTGGTGGCCGATAATGACGTTGAACTTTTTTTTTTGTGCAGTTTAATGACATCAGAGCGTTTTGCCAAAGGCAAACTCCTAAAGATCACTTGTCAACGCGGTTTAGGCTTATGTCTTTATCCAGGTTATTTACCGTAAACTTACGGAATGAAACACCTCAACGTAGCTTGGAGAGGGGGTCCACATACCTTTAGCCAAACAGTGGCCCTCCAGGACTTCTTCACACTCTTTGCTGTACTGTAACTTGCACCCCCTGCAGTTTGCTTTCCCAGCTCTGCCTGCACCCTCTCGATTTCCTCCTCATTGATCAATAAACTTCACTAAAATGTAATGAGGGGCAGGCAGCACTCGGTTTCAGAATTTTACTGAATGCCTCTTGTGTGGGGGTGTTGAATGCTAATACTGCCATTGACTCATCTAATAATTCATCTAACAAATCAGGTTTTCTTCTTCTGACGCATTCATTGTCAAAATGTATTGATGGATTTGACGATTACCAAAAACTAAAATAGTTTACCAAAGCAGAATGACTACTTAATGCGCCGAGGTTCATCGAGTGCCATAAAGAACCTTAGTGGAGCCCCAAAGCCTGACTGGCATTGCAAATCTTCACATCTTGCATGATGCACAGAATTCTAATTGCTCGTTTTATCTTCTTTTAGTGAAATGAGGTTGCAACCACATCTATAATCCTTGGCAAGGAAACGAAGATTAAAGACGCTCTTTTGGCACAAAGTGATGATTTTACAGGCTGAACAAAACCGGGCTTGAATGATCATTTTAGTGTACATTTAGAAACATAGCTCGTCATAGCTGCCAGCCTGAGCCAAAATAAAGGGTAAAAAATAGTAAAAACACAAAAAAAAAAAAAAAAAAAAACTCAAAATCACATACTTAGAAACACCACTCTGGATTTGGAGAAAATATGGCATCTGATGAATAAAATCGATTCTGAATGGTCCATACAGCACTTCCGTGTAAATTACACTGCAGTGATACTGCAGAAAATCTCTCAACGGAAGATTTTACAATGCAACCCAAACACTGGTACTGCACAATAATCCAGTAACTTACATTAACTTTTATAATATTTTCTATTTACACCAATAAATGAACAGGAAATTTAATCAAATGAACAACTTCAATAATATTTAAATTGAAACTGAACACAATAGGGGTGGCACGGTGGTGCAGTGATAGCGCTGCTGCCTTGCAGTAAGGAGGCCTGGATTCGCTTCCCGGGTCCTCTTTTCGTGGAGTTTGCATGTTCTCTCCATGTCTGCGTGGGTTTCCTCCAGGTGCTCCGCTTTCCTCCCACAGTCCAAAGACATGCAGGTTAGGTGCATTGGCAATCCTAAATTGTCCCTAGTGTGTGCTTGGTGAGTGTGTGTGCCCTGCAGTCGGCTGGCGCCCTGCCTTGCGCCCTGTGTTGGCTGGAATTGGCTCCAGTGTTAGGATATAGTGGGTTGGATAATGACTGACTGACTGACTGAACACAATGGCGTAAATAAGCTGCATAGACAGACAGACAGACTGGCACAAGGTGGCTTATAATGTCTGTGTGCATTCCGGCCTTTACACGTCGATTATGGTGTGTGTGAGTGTTAATGTGTGTTCATCATCCAGCACGTGCTCTGATTGCATAGAGGTTGAGGAGAAAGGGAGGTAGTTCCCTGAGGTGTACATGTGGTGATGAACACAAACTCCATAGACAGGTTTGGAGCCTCACAATGTGTCACCTGTCAGTCTGATAGTCCATGATGAAGGACACTGCACTGGATCAATCTATCTATCTATCATATAGTGCCTTTCAATCTATCTATCTATTATATAGTTTCTTTCACATCTATTATATAGTGCCTTTAACATCTATCTATCATATAGTGCCTTTCAATCTATTATATAGTTCCTTTCACATCATATAGTGCCTTACACATTTATCTATTATATAGTGCCTTACACATCTCTCTCTCTCATATAGTGCCTTTCGCATCTATAATATAATGCCTTTTAGATCCTATCTATTATATAGTGCCTTTCACATCTATCTATGTAGTATATAGTGCCTTTCAGATGTATCTATTATATAGTGCCTTACCTATCTGTCTATGCAGGTGGTGAAGTGGTAGTGCTGCTGCCTTGCAGTAAGGAGATCATAGGTTCGTGTGGCAGGTCCTCCCCATGTGAAGAGTGTGTTGAGTAGTGAGAAAAGCACCATTTAAATGTAAAGGATTATATTATCTATTATATAGTGCCTTTCACATCCATCTACCTCTTAGTTTGTGCCTTTTCTATTAATCCACAGCAGTTAGAAGCAACAGCAGAATTCAACCTTTCATAATTTGAAACAAAATAATCCTTAAATCTCACAAATTTCCCAAAGCAGTTAATAATTGATTGTTTTATGTGTTTTCACTGGAGTGGCTCCACTCCTGTGCCAATTGCTGCCAGGATGCTCTCAGGCTCCCTGCTGAAATAAGGGGGATTCATAATTAATTGAAATTATAAAACATATTTTCTATAAAAGTGTATGCCATTCATTATTTATTTGAACACGGTTTAAGAGACAACGCACAGAGCATTATTTTATGTAGTATCTGTAGGCACAGTATTGACTGGCATT
Source organism: Polypterus bichir lapradei (assembly GCA_026402145.1). Classification (NCBI taxonomy): domain Eukaryota; kingdom Metazoa; phylum Chordata; class Cladistia; order Polypteriformes; family Polypteridae; genus Polypterus; species Polypterus bichir. The sequence continues at coordinate 14,097,856 of JANRMT010062827.1, forward strand.
CTTAATAATTTGAAGTGTATTTTTGTAAACTTATATTACATTATAATGTAAGGAGCCAAGCTACAATAATGCACATTTTCTCCATCTTATTTTTATTTCCCTATTTGAATGAGTGCTTAATTACTACTTGTACAAAAGCATCCAAAACATCTAATTTAGCATTACAAAGTGAAGAAAATTAAGGTCACAGAAATGTACTTTTTCATGTGACAGTAATCCATATAATTTTCTTAACCTTTTGTGATATATACTGCATTTTCAAAGCATAATTTAATAGATTAAGTTGTCATGCACTGTTTATTGTATTAATTAATAATATGGTTCACAAATGGCCAGAGTGAACTTCACTGTACTTATTATTTCCTTTACTAAACCGTGCCTGTATTTTCCCTTACATTTGAGGACATATACAGTATGCTTTCTTGTTATTTAAGGGCACTTCAAATAAAAAAAATAAAACTTGAGGATGTAATTCTGGAAGTATTAACCTTACCAATTAATTATTACTATTATATTTTTTTTGTCTGTGTCATGTAATAAACTGCATACTACAAAGCATAAGAAGAAAACCACAGGACATGATTTGGAAAGCTGGCCAGCAGAGTTCTGTTCACATCATTAGCCCAGTGGACATTTTTTAGTTTGTGTAGAGCAAAATAAAGCGTAGAAAAACTAAATTACAAGATCTGTGTCTTTAAAGAAGGTGTTTATATACACACACACATATTATATATAATATATATATATATATATATATATATATATATATATAGTGACAGATGGGGGCAGTGTCGTCCCCTTGAACCCTCAGATCAGACGCCCGACACCAGATAAAGGTCCAATTATTATTTATTTTATAATAATAATGTGCAACAAGCACCCTCCACTCCATAATACTCATATAATAACCAATACAATACAATAACCAATAATCAATCCTCCTATTCCCAGACGCATTGCCACCCTTCCTCCCGACTCATCTCAACCGTCTGGGATTTCCCAGAGTCCTTTATAGTCCATGACCCAGAAGTGCTTCTGAGTCCTCAGTCCACGTGATTATCCAGCACTTCCGGGTCAGGTAAAAACTCCTCTTAATCCTGGAAGTACGTCATTTCCCCTGTCGCTGAGACTAAGACACACTTCCAGGTTATAGGGCAAATAACAGTCCCTGGGCCTCCCTGTAGCGACCCCTGGTGGCCCCGACATTATCCAGCAGGGCTCTACAGGAAAACTCCATAGTCCATGATGCCCTGCTGGAATTCGGGGCATCTCCATGTCGCAGGGAGGGCTCCCTCTCGCGGCCTGGGGGTATTGGCCGGGATGAATGGCTGGCCATAGTCCACTATATTATATATATATATATATATATATATATATATATATATATATATATATATATATCCTAAGCCTAAAAGTGCAACGATTTTATGTGACTTTTTTTGTCACACTTTAAATTAGGCTTATTTTAAAACCTACATTTCAGAATTTATCGAACTTTAATGTCATGTTGTTAGATTTTCAGATTCTTAATCCATTTTTAAATTGTAAACTAAAAAAATATCAAGAACTCCCACGAGACAAGCCTTTGTGCCAAGAGATGTAACCACACCCGGGGCTGGAAATAAAAGACAAAGAGTAGGACAGCTGCTGTACAGGCTTTTAAATGTTTGAAGATGCAGATCACACGGCACAGCAGCAAGCCAGCAGCTGATCGAGGAAAGAGGAACAAAAAAACTGTATTAGCAAAGTGTCTGGGATATAGCGCAGGCTGGGGGGTTGGCAAGCAAAGTAAGCAGGGAGGAATGCCCTAGTAAATAGATATATGTGTGGGGGTGTGTGTGTATATATATACACACACATTAATATGTGCGTGTGTGTGTGTGTATGTATAGTAATTAACATGGGAATATTTGCTTTAACCACAGCAGCAGTTGCTTTTCTTCCTATTGCATTCAGGCAGTTGGGATGGGGGGCTCGTTGCTAACAGCCTAATGTCTACCCCCCACAGCAGCCAGTGGCCCTCGCACCAAGAAATTCATGGACAAGACAAAGTTACTGAACAGACAGTCATAACAACAAATAATATGAATGTTCTGGAATATACAGTCCCTAAAAAAGAATGGACCCCCTAGGAAATTTTCACATTTTATTCTTCTACAACATTGAATCACAGTGGGCTTAATTTGACTTTCTGGACAACAGGAAAAGATGCTTTAGGTCAGTGTTGGCATTTTAATGATGTCTAGGAAGTCCTACATGGTATTTTAATGTAAAGGATGTCTAGGAAATCCTACAGACAGAAAAGATACACCATCTGTGCCAGAGACTTGGGTATCACACTGGCAAAGCAGATTAGGCCCAAATTGGAATGGCCCCGTCCCTGCTCAGTCACCTGCCCCTTAGCTTCTTCCCTGTCACCCCATTATTAGTCAGGTTGCTTTTGCTGTTTGTATACATCATTGGGTGAATGTCAGGGTGAAAATCATACACAAGAATAGAATGGAACAGAATAGAATAGAAAAGAGTAGGATAGATTATCATAGGTTAGATTAGATTAGAATATAATAAAACAGAATAGAATATCTAAACTTTATTAATCCCAAGGGGAAATTCAGATGCATACGGTACATCGAATGGAGGCACTGAACTGCCTAATAGCAGTGTGCAGAAAAGACCCCCAGAGGTGCTTCTTAGCACACTGTGGTGGAACAAGCCTGTAGCTAAAATAGCTCCAAGAAAGCACCTCCTGGAGGGAATTTTTCAGGATGGTGTTCATTTTATTCATCCTCCCCTTTTCCACAAACAGTTTGCAGCGTGCCCAGGGTGGGTTTGCCCTGTGATGGCACAGGCTTTTCTGATAAGTTCGTTCAGGCCTTGTGCTTCTAACACCACACTGGCTACTATGGACTGGTGAAACATTTCAGCAGCTCGGAAGCCCTTAGCAAGTCCAATGTGCTTTGGCCCTTCTTGTGTTGTCAGACCAGTCCAGTTTGCACCACTTCCATGTCCTCCCCCTGAACGGTTGACTGGTCTCAGAGGCTCCTTTGCACACTGGAAGTCCACCATCAGCTCTTCTGTCTTGCTGATGATGAGTTGCAGGTGGTTGCTGTTCCTGCACCACAGCATGAAGTCCTCAACAACCTTCCTGTATTCAGACTCATCCCCATTATTGATGGACGAGTCATCTGAAAATGTCTGTAGATGGCAAGCATTGCGATTGTGCTGGAAATCCATTGTGTGAAGGGTAAACCACAAGGGAGACAGGATGGTTCCCTGAAGTGCTCTGTGTGAAGAATCAAGTCAGAACTTTTAAGTCGTCAACAGTCAGCACCTCTCACAAAAGTGATTGAGTCTGCTGGCTTTATCTCCACTGAAAAGGAATCAGCGGGTGACGATAACAAAGGTTTGCATACATTTATGTATATTTACTCCTAAATCACCCTCACATACCTATGACTCATATGGTCACTAAAGTTAGAAAGGAGTGACATTTTGATTGTTATCCATGCCAACATACATCCAAAAGAGAACCTCCAGCATGTGCTCGAGGATTTGCATAAAGCTGTGTCTCTAAAAAAGGATTCAGTCGGCAGCCCTGACAGACACTGATTACAGGACTGCAAACGCGAAGAGGGCAGAAGCGAAATAACAGAGAGACAGCAGAGGAAGCAATTCAATTAGTTCTGCTGCAGTGGATTGACACCCCATCCTGCCTTGCACCTGATTGGGACACAATAGGGTTTAGGTGTCACCCGAAAACTGGCAGGATCAAATGACCAGATAATAATAATAATGCTTAGAATAAGAGCATACAGCTGGCCTCGAGAATACACTTCTGTTATTCAACGGTTCTAGTGGCAGATAATTCCAAACATGGCATGTAAATACACTTTGAGGAAAATGGGCACTTTCACTTGTGCCTGTGGGTACACAGCCATAAATCAACATTTGTGTTTGGTAATTAAAATGCTTCCTCATTGCTTCACTGTCTGCAATAGCTGAATCTGTTTTGGGAGGAACACAAGGCCTGTCCTCAGGTCATCAGCTGCAAGGGGTCATGGGACAGGCCTACACTGTGGGTACCCTCAATCACACCTTGTGGCCGGTTGACATGACCTGCATGTCCGTAATATGTCTGAAGTTTGAGTTCTGCTTAACCAATACAGACACTCTCGGTGTATTTAGGGTTAATATCCAATCTCTGAGATCTAGCAGGCTTCACTCCTTCTGCCCTAAGAAATTTCACCGAGGCAAGTTGTACAACCGTGATGCAAACCTGAAGCAGAACGTCCATATTCATTTGAATTTGGCTTCAACTATGCTAACAGAAGAGTGCTGGGCAAACTAGCCATAAGCCATTGCAAACTAGATGTTTGGCTGCAACTTAGAACTTAAGAATATAAGAAACAAGAGAAAACCATTCAGTCCATCAAGACTGTTTGCTTGGCTCATAACAAAGTTGTCCCAACATCTCATCCAGATCCTTCTTAAAGGTTCTCAAGCTTTTTGCTTCAAGTCCATGCCTTGGCAGTTTGTTCCAAATACTCACAACACTTTGCATAAAGAAGAGCTTCTTGGCTTCAATTCTAAAAGCACTTCCCCTTCATTTCCACTGATGTCGTTGAGTACAAGATTCACCGTTAAGCTAAATGAAATCGACTGGATCGACTTCATCAATGCCATTGCGGATTTTGAAGATCTAATATAAAGCAGTCTCCTCTGTTCATAATAACCAGGTTTAATTCTCCGAGTCTGTCTCTTTTGGACATGCCTCAAATCAGGAGCTTCAATTCATATTCACATCAGACACCAGAATGGAGAAAGAACATTGTAAGAGTGATTTTGACCGTGCCATGACTGTTGATGCCAGACGGGTTGGTCTGACCATATCTGTAACTGCTGAACTCCTGGGATTTTCATGCACAACTGTCTAGTCTAGAGTATACCCAAAACAGTGCAAGAAACAAAAACATCCAGTTGAGCGTCAGCTCTGGGGAGAGAAAATTCTTCGTTGATGAGAGAGGTCAGAGAAGAAAGGCCGGGCTGATTCAAGCTTGTAACAAATCAGACCCGACATGCTGAAAGTAGGCCATTTACTAGCACTCACCTCCCTAAACTGTAAGAACAGGACAATATCACACCCCGCTGTACGTCCCCCTTCCAAAATAATCAATGTTAAAGAGTCAAATGTACATACTGTATTAAGTATATTTTAAAAGGACAGTTATAAGGCAATTTTAACAAAGCCAAAATAAAACATCATCAAAGTGTTGGGGCACTACCCTGATGACCCCGTATAACTGAAGTAAGAAAGTAAGGAAAACAATGCAAAAGGATGTGGATGATATCCTTTCGGACAGGAGCTCGGAATTGAACTCACCAATGGCAGAATTTCCAGTCATATGGGTTCCAGGCAGGAATGAGCGGGTCCAGGAGGGTGGATAACATGACATCAGTGGTGGAACAGCAATCAATCTTCAGATCTGCAGAGAGAGGAAGAATGATACATTAGAACAAAGTGCCAACTTCTGTTTCGGAGGGTAATTACTGTCACCAGCGCCCTTAAGTTGTCACCCATGAAAACACACAGGTGACAATACGTTTGGAAAATAAAAGACAACAATAAAAACACCAATGACCTTTTTCCTCCCCAACACACAATAACCCCTATACGGAAATGTGAATAAAGTACATATTTTAAAAGATGACAAGACAGAATTGGGTCAATAACGTGAACCCGTATATTATCAAGGTATATATTTTAAGTCATTTTAGCAAAAAAGAATGTCCCTAAGGACAAGAGTCTCAGATTGACTACAGTAAATAAGATGGCGACACTTCCTGGTAAGTACAGGTCAGGCAGGAAGAGGCGGGTCCAAGTGGTGAAGTGGGTCCACAGCTCACGTCAAAGAGGCCACTTTTTAAAATAAATAATCGGTGCACTCGCGGCTTAGCGAGGAGGGGCGAGGTGTTTGTGTGTGTGTGTGGCCGAGCGGTTCCTGGGGAATTCGTGATGCAGGCGGTTCTCACTTAAGTGCACAGGTGAGGAGTCATTCGCATCCGTAATTGTTCCCGGGAGCTGATCCACGTCCCCGTGATAAATAGAAGTACGAGGCGGCTAGCAGAGGAATTGGAAGACGTTAGGGACTTTCAAAACTCGACTTGATGTTTTCTTGGAGGAAACAAGTGGATAGGACTGGCGAGCTTTGTTGGGCTGAATGGCCTGTTCTCGTCTGGAATGTTCTAATGTTCTAATGTTCTAATGGAAGAAAAAAAGAAAAGAAAGAAACAGAGGTTGCTGGAGAAGCAGAAAGCAGGAAGCAGGGAGTGGAAACCTGGTGCAAAGAGTGAGCGAGCACCTGAGCAGCGAGCCTGGGTGTTTGGCCGGCACCTGACGAGCATTCGATGTGGTCGCTCCCACTGAGTTTATTGTGAAGAGCGGGAGTGACCGGAAGAAGGATGGCTTGCCGCGTAAGACCGAGAAGGCAGCGGGAGTCGGGACTTGAGACATGTATTCCCCAGCGTGAACGTCCTGGTTGCTGAAGAGCGCAAGTCACTGTTTGGTGGAGCCTACCGGAGCCAGGGGTCGGTGAGGCGAACAGACCAGCAGGCAGAGCAGGTCAGCTGCAGCTAGGGTGACTCCCCTGGTGCATTGCCTGGATGGGAGAAACAGGGGAGTCGCCAGTCACCAGCAGTAGGAATGCACCGGGCTTTATTTTTAAAAAGACAGCTTGCAGCCACTATTTTAAAGGAATGCTTTTTTTTCTATTGTGTCTTTTTTTAACCTCCACTAATTCACAGTCCAAGGGGACAGAGACCGGACGTGACATCAGGCTGGGACTGTATAAAGCCAGTCATTCCCGGAAGGAGGCATTGCGTTAAGCACCAGAGTATCCAAGAGATCGGCTAAGCCTTAGATTGAGAAGTCGTAGTAAGGCAAACTCTAAGGCGATTGCATATTCTTTGTGCTATAGTGCCATTGCGTGCCTGTTTACTTATTTCTTATTTTTTTTGCTGTCAGTGGTAAACACAGTGTCCTGGTTTCTCCGGGAACTCATTCCCATTTTGTTGATTGGACCACAAGAATATTAAAATAAAAAAATGCAGGTAATGCAAAATAGCTGAGCCACAAGGAAACAGAAAGAAGGGCGACAAGTTTTTTTTTATTGTAAATGGCTGCCTCCTTAGTGGCTGCCATCCCGTCAGTTTTAGTGTCCTCTGCGAATTTCACAAGTTTACTAACTACACCGGAATCAACGTCACCAGCTTCTAACATGGAATTTTTAAATTGCCTTTATGTTTTGATTTACCCTCATAAATATCTGAGCACATAAGACATTTCAAACAACCCTGAAATCTTTGATTACTTCCTGCAGGGTCATGAGGTCAATGGACTGAACACCGTTGTGATAAGCGGGCCGTGGCATTGTGCAACTTTTAAATAATTGCGTCCTGGGATGTGTGGACTCCAACAGGGTGTGCAGGTATATGAGAGTGCAAGTTTATTGGGGTGTCTGGCTGATCACGTATACACATGTAAATGCAAGCAGATCAGTCAGGTGCCTCATTCATACCTCGGAGGCAGCAGCGTATCACACCTTTGCCCAATCAGGTCAAATGATAAAAAGAATCCTGCGTAGCAGAGAGGGGACAGAAACGAGAAAGAACAAAAAGGAGAATGGAAAAGAATGGAGATTAAGTAAGAGAGAGAGACAGATATAGAGCACAAATGAACATGGCATGACTGGGTGCTACAGGGGTGCTGAAGAAAGAAGGCAGGCAGCTGGGAGGAGAGCCCATCAGAGGAACATAGGAGAGACACTTGGGTGCTGAAGGAGGCCGCTCCAACTGAGCATCTTTGAGGGTGAAAGAATGGCCCAATGCCCACTCTTCTCATGTCAGTCCGTGAAAGCAGGAGTGGCAGGGTCCACTCACTGCCCTGCTGGGAGCCCATGGGACAGCAGGGACCCAAGCCTGTGAGAAACGTTTGGCTGTGCCTGTCAGAATGACATCTCCTCTGGCTGTAGGGTCCCGTGCGGAATAAGCAGAGGAGACGTCGGTTTTAGAAAGAAAGCACCATGGGCTGAGTTTTTAGAATTGCTTCCTGCCTTGAGATTTTAACCTCATTTTAAGAATTATTTATTAACTTGTCTCTAACCTCCACTTTCACAGGAATTTTTATGGATTATTTTTTATAGAAGATTTTGATCACTGCACAGTGTGGACACGGTTTGGTTTTTGATTGATTTTAATAAAAGCACCAACACTTTCATACCTACTCATTGCTGGATGTGGGTGTCCTCATTTGCTCAGCTCATCTCAGTTCATGACTATTGTAGGAGAAGAATGGGCATCCTTAACAGAGGAGGATTCATTACCCGGACAGGAGGCCAGTGCAATGATGCAAGTGAATTGGCCGATGGGGCAAGGAAATAAATTTGTACACATTAAACCGGCATGGATTAAATAGATGGACTTATACAGTAAAAGCTAAAGATAGGGAGTTGTTCCATTCCCCATACGATTTGTAGCAGTAGTCCTTATATGGCCACCCAGCTGGGAGTCCAGACCTGCAGCCCTGTCAGGGTCCCTGGGTATCGATACAGGGCACTGTTAGGGGAGGATTTCCCGACTTTTTCCATGTCCCGGAAGTGCTTCCTCGAAGATACAGCGTGACACCAGAAGCATTCCCAAGTTCAACTTAAAAGGTGTCCGCTGCCTCACATTGGGGAGTCAGAGTCTGGCGGTAGCGAACAAGACTCAACGGAAGTAAAAAAGGAATAAGAATTGTGTAATTTGTTTTGTTATTGTCGCGAATTGCTGGAGAGGAATGTGAAGAGGTGCTCTGCAAGAATAACTATCTTATTTTATTCTAGAAACGTGTGTTGTATTACTGTGTCTTGGGTTTGGGGCTCAGTGGTGCCCCCTTGTGGCTACACTATTGACGGTTTAGGGTAGAAGAGGCTCTTGAATGCAACAGGGTATGTGGAGCCAACCCGGAGCGTCACAATAAAATATCCGAATAAAAGAAATATTATTTTCAGAGCATAATTATTCTTCAGATAGCCAAATATTTTAATGTAACCATGGGCAAAATCAACAAAAAAACAAAAGTTGCTTCCTCTTCACCAAAGGAATTAAGAAACAAACGATTCTGAATTATAGCTCTGTCGTAATTTCTTTTTGATAATTAACTATCCCTAATTTAAAATGCCTGTGAAGGGCTTTTACAGCACAATCAACTTCAATTAGTAATCAAGCAGCATATAAACTGTAATAACATGAAGCAATTTTCAAAAATAATGGTTTCTGAAAGAAAAAAAATAGGAATAGTTTTGCTAAATGTCATATCATCAAGAATTAAAAGAAAATTGCAGCACAAGAACAACCTGTATAATTTGCAAATATCCATTCAAGACATTTGGAGAGACTCCATATTATAAAATGTTCAACGATTAAAGCTCCACAAGATGTACTAGAAAATGAACAAATGTCAAGCACAAGACGCAACGGCTGAACGCCGGAGACACAGGAAGAATTGAACAAAGTGAAATGAATGGGTGGCAGAACGAGGCGACGTGCACAGCACACGTGAAGGGCTAAAGGCTCAGCAGTGAAAGAAGCCAACGGCGAGCTCTGCAAATGAAAACAATAGAAAACATTTTAAACTCACACTGACCTGGAACACGTTTTATTTTCACATTGGACAAGCCTAACCTGAGACTTTTCCGATAAAGAGAAGAGAAGAAAAATGCGACAACATGAAGTATCCACACTTGGAAAAAAATCTTGTGGTGAGCAGTTGACACAAAATGAATGAATGTCCTGGAGGAGAAAAGGATGAAGTATGAGCTGAAGAGGAAAAAAAAATTAGTTGTTCACGGCTTCACTTTTGTCTTTTTAACAGGAGCGCACTGAGAAGAAAGCCTTTATTCACAATGAACAATTAGGATTCATGAAAAAACAGACGCCCGTAAGCTCCATGTGCATAACACTGCATGCTGAAAGGCACTATAGGAAATATCTCCTAAAGTGCTAACAAGACACTAAGAGACACACGCACAGGAAAAAACATTCCAGAAGTAAGTGCAAATCATTGCATTTTTTTTTTATTCTAATGAACATGAGAGCTGTGATACAATGATGTGGACATCGACTGTATGACTTGTCTTGCTGGAGCCAGAACGTTTAACATATACATGGTAAAAAATACAAAAAGACAAAAATGAAGAGTTGGAGCACTTCACAGGCAAACCCCATATAATTGATGGAAAAAGTTTAAAAAAAAAAAAAAAAAAAAAAAAAAGAGTCAAGTTATCCTCTGACTCAATGATGGTGGTGTTGCTCCTAAAGAAGAAGTCAAACCAGAAGGGGTGGGGAAAGGAAACAGTGACCAGGAAGTGACATCACTGGGACTGGCAGTTGTCCAATCTGTAGGGAGAGAAAGGAGGAGGAGCATTAGGCAGCAGCACCGACGACCCTGGGCTTGGGGTGGGATTACCATTTAATGAGCCCACAAGTTGGCTAACCAAGCGTAAGTATGTGACAAAGTGACAAAACTTTTTGAAAATGTGGTGTTGTTGTTGATTGCAGGCGTAGAGCACTGGTCAAATTCAAGCAAAGATTTTACAAATTACCTAACACAGAATTCATACACATAAAGACACAGAATATACCATATATACTTGCGTATAAGTCGGGTCTTGAAACCCAAAAAATTAATCATAAAATCAGACCCCGACTTATAGACCCATTCAAAAATACGATATTTATTTTATTTTATTTACATCATCTTGCCTCCACCAATCTCACATCAATTTCTCAGACACATTGAATTTTGTTGCAGCAGCGCAGTTAACAATTTCTTTCACCACTTCAACCACTTTTAATTTAAAACCAGCTTCATATTTCCTTCTGATCGAACACTCCATCATAGATAATGGATGCTCTAACGATAAAGGTGTATGAGGGTGTGACATACAAAAAACAGTGCAAACGACGCTTCTGAATAGTTCGGGTATTACCGAGTGGTAAAATAGGCACAACAGAGAGAGAGAGAGAGGGGTTAGGAGCACACGCTGATACAGCACATTGCCGCACCCACATAGATAAGAAAGGCTGTGTGCTCCATGGTTACTCTCTCAGGTGGGCGTTAGCATATCATAATCTATTAGACCAATAACATGAGTCTTCCACATTCGACTTACACGACCGACATTATAAAATACCAGAAATTATACTGTAAAATCAAGCTCCGACTTATCTGCGGGAGAACTTATCCATGACTATATACGGTACTTACAAATGACTTGAAAGCACTTCAGTTGCTTGTGTCCAAGGTAGGCACAATACATAGAAAAGAAAGGCCATGTGCTCTGTGGTTACTCTCACAGGTGGGCAGCATATCGTAACTTCTTGGACCAGTAGTGTGAGTTTTCCGCATTCGACTTATATGACCGACAAAATACGGTAATACGGTAAAATCAAGTCCCGACTTATCCACGGGAGAACTTAAATGCGAGTATATACGGTAAACAGAACCCAACATTTTCTGTCCATGAATTAATTGTTCAGCTTTGGCCAGTGAACAACTGAAAAGAGGAAAACAAAAACTCCAGTCAGCTGGGTCCCTGGGGAGCATAAAACTCTTTCTGTGGCATAACAGGCAACTGAAATTACACAGCAGTCACCAGCGACTCATTTATCATTGTCACATAGTGTCATGGTCTGGTTACCATAAGGTTGTAAGGTCTCAGCGTTTGCGTATGAGATGTCTGTTGTCTGTCTGAAAAAAATGCAGGCTAAAACATGAAGGATCCTTATCACATAAATAAACCAAACTCACAGGAAACGCAAAAAAGAAAAGGAAAACTAGAAAACTAGAAAGCCACAGGTAAGGGGGAATGAGCAGGGTGTCGAATGTTATTCTAATAACTAGTATTGTTCTTCTGATTACATTGTTGTGATTTCATTCCTATATCAGGGTGAATGTTACAACATGATTTGCTTTGTGAGGTGCGCTTGCATAGAATACGTTGAGAGACTATTGCGGTAGGTTTCATCTCTCCACATTTTTTGCTTTACCAGTGCATACCACATCTATTACAGCTTCTGATTAAGACAAAGATCGAGATTCTAATCCCAGTGGTTGACAAGTAATCACATGACAGATAGACACAACCCTTAGTATTTTATATATATATTGTAAAAAACAACACAAAACACAGGTAAAGGTTTAGGGTAGCCACCCTGTACACATCAAAAGTATGATGTGGAAAAAAAGGTCTTTACAGACTGAGTCCAAAACAAGACTGAATACAACAGACAAAATGGTGGCTATACGGTGAGTTAGCAGGAAGGTGCGGGTCCAGAGGCACAGGAATCGGAAGTGACGTCAGAGGACTTAAATTTAGTCTGCTAGTCTGCAGAGGGAAAAACAGAGAAGGGATTAGTAGACAGTGCCAACCCGTGGTCAGGAAGGTAAGTATAATTATTCAAGCCCCTAAGCTGACCAAATATACACAGTATACTGTATATAGACAGTGTGGTTGAATGAAGATCGGCAAGTCAGAGCGAATAAATGTTGGGGCACCAACTCTGTTATCCCTGTTTAATTCCTGATGCAGTTCTATAAATTCAAAATAAACAGGCACTCTGGGGGCAGATGCAAAACAAAACAAAATCAGGTTGCCTCCTAAGGCTTAAATGAAGCATTCTTCAAACGTAGGTCACGAGGACGGAGCTCCGTCCTGACAGGTGCTCTGATTATAGAAGGCAGCCTCAGACTTATAGACAGCAGACCGGAAAGCGCGGACTCAGCTGCCCTCACTAGGTTCTCAGCACTGTGGAGGTAAGGAAAGAGGGCATGATTAATGCCAGTGCCCCCTCTCCCCCCAGAGCAGTATTATGTACCTCAAATATACATCAGAAATATTTCCAAGTCTTCATTTCTGTTTACTTCTGAACCTAAATACGTGTGGGGAGGGGCTTTGATCAAATGCTCAGGGCGATGAATGTTATTCTAATAATTACTACTAGCCAATGCCAGCCGTAGCATACGGCGGTGCAAGGATAGGAACGGAAAACGGTGAGAAAGGAATTCAGAAATCAAGAAGACGCACGCAGCTGTGAACAGGTGTTTTGCTGGAGACGACAGATGAGTCAAAAGATCTAACCCTAGAAAAAGCCACGTACAACAATAGTGTTGTTGCATGTATTTTGGACTTCCGGGAAATGTGGACGGTAATATGATCATTTTGCCTACACGTACGTTATTTTCAGCTTTTGCTTGCAGTGTGTCTGATAGTCCTTTGTATTGTTCCACGCGCAGATCTTGTTGATGTAATCTGAGATAGTTGAGATGCATGCCCTCTGTTTTAACATACGCATCTACAACATACTGTTGGAATAGTTTGCCGCTGGAGTGCAAAATACTAAATGTATTCCTCATTGATAATCTGTAAGCGTAAAATTGGCATTGAGTAAGCCTGATTCGGTTGCCGGTTCTTTTATCGGGAACATGTTGTAAATCTTTGTGCCAGCCAATGTCTCCGTAAGGGAATAAAAGTGGGTAAACCATAGGATCGCAATTCATATTGAGCGTGGAAATCTGTTTACAGGAGTTACCTCTGGGATAGATGCAAATGTCCCTATCGGCAGGGGGTTCGCCATCTTCTCCAATTAAAAATCGCAGCAACATCAGTGTGACATGTCGGGGCATTGTATCGTCGTGAATCCTGCCCAGGGTTTCCCTTAAAAACCATTCGTACAAATGGTGTTGGATTGGACTGAGCGATTTCATGCATGTGTTTGTATGATATAGCGAAGGGGTTGATGGTTCTGAGCATGGAATCTAGCTGGAGAAGTAAATTTTCGCCGCATGCAGAGTTTGTTTTATTTTGTAAGCGTACTTCAGTAGCTGGCGCTGTGTCAAAAACATACAACTTCCCATATCCTGGAGAGGTAGAAGTGTTAGCGTATAGTGGAGAGATTTGGTGATAAATTTGCCCGTGTATTTTAAAACAGAATGGTCTGTGGCCAGGAGGTTGTGTTACCTGTGGAAGAGGATCAATAGGAATCGAGAAATGCCTTGTCGGCTGTGTGTGGGCGGGACCGGTTAGTGGAAGCAGGACAAACCAGAAGAGAAATATATATAAGAGATTATATTGCTGTAATTTTGCTCCTATGTTATGGATGGTGTTACAACATGGCTTGTTTTGTGAGGTGTGTTCGCATAGAATACATGGAGCAACTATCGAGGTTGGTTTCCCACACAGCCACATTATTTGCTTTATCAGTGCATATCACATCATAAACTTTTGATTAAGACTAAGACCAAGGTTCTAGTCCCAGTAGTTGACAAGTAATCATGTGACAGACAGAAACAACACTTAGCATTTTATATACATAGACAATGAGGTTGAGTGAGGAACAAAAAGTCAGAGAGAATAAATGTTGGGGTGCCAGCCTGGTCATCCCCATTTAATTTTGGTTGGCATTTTGCAAATTCAAAATAAACAGGTGGTCTATGGCACAGATGTGAGGAAAAAAAACCCCACAAAATGTAGGTTCCTCATAGGGCTTAAATGCAGCGTTCTTCAAAACGTAGGTCACGAGGATCTAGCTAGCTCTGTACTGTGGGGTGCTCTGATCACAGAATGATGCCTCCTTCTGGTGGCCTTGAGACTTATAGACAGTGGAACAGAAGGGGCAGAGTCAGCTGCCCTCACTGGGCGTCTTCACAGCACTGTGGAGGGAAAGGAAGAGGACATGACTAGCGCCAGCACCCCGTCTCATCTCGGAGTGGTATTACATACCTAAGATGAGCCCGGAGGTGACCCTCTGACGCGCATGCAAGACAACAGATTTATTTAGACCACTGTGCAGAGATCGGTTTTCATTTTGCCATTAAATAGTTTTTTATCTAATGATTAAATTCAGAAAATCCAAATTATATCCAGTGTGATTCTGAATTAAAATAAAATGTGAAAAATTCTAATGCGGCGAATACTTTTAACAGGCACTGTACAAGTGGGTCAGTGACAACAGAAGTATCCTGGACAGGAAGCAGGGACTCTTCAGCTCCAGGCACTCCCTAATGCACTCATCTACCTAGGTGGACCCCCTTTACAAGCCCAAAGGTCACAGCCCCCCCCAGTAAATCAATGCTTATGATCTGTTAAATCACAGAATTGTATTTTTAAGATCCACGTCCTCTGAATTTCAGCAACTTGTAAAGTGGATGGGGAGTGGTGTTGGTGTGGGGGGGGGGGGGGGCTGCTTTGATTGGTTTAGCAGCTGTAGAAGATGAAAGATGGCACTCTGTGAAAGTAAACTGTCATTTTGCAATTTAATAGCAGCATGAGACGCATTGACTCTGACCTCCCGCCCCTCACCCACCTCGCCATAATAACACCGAAACACGAAAAAAAAAGAAAATGAAAAGGAAGCAGAGGGGACAGCAGGTACACGCGGGGAACAGGAAGACAAATCGGTGCGGTTAAGTACACGGTGTGCTTCATTACTCTGCAGCATGCATTGTGGAGACTGAAGCAATTTGCACCACATTTTGCAAATGAGTGACTAATAAATTACGAAGAAGATCGCTCCTGCAGTAATCACTCAGGATCAGCGAGACGGTTGCTCTGAATTTTGTTCCCTTTAATTATAGGCTTGCCACAGTGCAGCCATCTAACACCGTTATAATTAGTAAGCAATTAACCAGACTGGTTGCTTGGATGCTAAAGAGAAAGAAATGAAGTAGGTCACTGCCCAGTAATGCTGGGAAAAAATGGCCTTTGTTTCCCAGTTGGAGGTGAATGAACTGTGTGGGGCTGGCAGCTGAGTTTTCTCAATCACCTTAATGTTAGGTGAGGAAAATCAATATCTCACTTTAAAGGACTGTCTCCATGATAAAAATGCCTTCACCTCTTTCTGGATTGTCTGAAACATTGCAAATCTGAATATTGAATGTTCTAAGATTTAAAAGGAGGCAGCTGGCACAGCACTGACGTGGGGGCATGAGCTCAGGGCAGGGGGTAGTTAAAGACAGGAGTCACCGCTGAAAAGTAGAGGGAGAAACCCACAGGGCAAATATAACGTAGCGTTACATGTAAAAGTCCAGGAGGAGGCAGCATGTCCTCGTTGTTGTAAAAGGTGCCGACTGAAGTGACCCCCCCCCCCAGACACTGGATAACTGACCAGAGGCACGCATGACTCCTAAGGGCTGACAAGGTGGCAGAAAAGGTATGGCCATGGTGTGTGCACAGGAAGTGCTGCCTTATAACCCTTAACTAGTCAATTCTCTTACCTCACAAATACCGGTCAAAGGCTTTACAACATCTCAGTTTTTCTTCTTCAGATGTAATCAGTTGAAATACAATAAAAGACCTAAAATGGTGAAGGGGTAAGAAGTAAACTGCCAGCGGTTTAAATTTAAAGTTTGGGCTAGCAAAAACTGAAAAATCAGGAAATATCAGAATATTACAAATAGGCCTTCTTCAGGTAACAACTCGTAGATGACAACCTACAGACATTCTGCAGCAGTTCAAGTAAATGAAGCCTTGTAAGTTGAAGTAAACAGTTTGTACAGGTGTCCCAACTGCTGTTGATTACTTAAAAGCCTTCTGTGTGTCTTAAAGCAGAGTTGGAACAGACTGTGTTAGCACACCCTCTGAAGTACGACTCGGACAATATGACACTGCAGAAAACTGTAAATTCCTGTGATAATGGCAAGAAAATGGCAATTAACAAATCAAATGAGGAGGAGGATGGGAGACAGAGCATTATTACCCTCCAAAGTGTAGGCCTTTCATTAAGAGAAACGGCAAAATAAATCTAAGAGTCAGTGAGTGCAGTAGTGTCCTACACAATCCAAAGGCAACTGGAAACTGGAAGAAAGGGATCTGGCACAGTCAAAGTCACAAGCCAATCAGAAGAACGAGTTTCTGAGGATCACCAACTAGAGTGATCACAGGCGCTTCACAGCATAAAAGCTTCAACCACAGCTTAAAGTGAAGGGGAACAAAAGCAAGTGTCAGTTTGTACTGTGAAGAGGAGACTGCAGGTACTGCAGGTTTGACAGGGCGAGTGGCAAGAAGAATGACATTCCTAAAAGGACAAAACAGGGCCCTAAAATACCAGCTGTGGACTCCTGCAGACTGGACAACGCACCATTAGCAACAGCGCCTCCTCTCATCTCAAACTTGTATTGCATACCTCACCTGAGCCCAGAAGTGTATATTGCGGGGACATCAGCTAATTCCAAAGAGTTATCCCAAGCAGGGACCTCAACTATTGCTTCTTTAACACTAGAATTACCGGAGCCTACAAAAAACTTGTAGATCCGGCCCACCTTAAATCCCATCACACCTCTCTGTCAGCGTCTTTTGTCCTGTAAATGTGCCGATTAAGCAAAGCAGCAAGCAGGCAGCAATTCCATCCCCCCACCGCCACAGAACATGCACAAAGTTCTCCCAGCTCATGTCAGTGAAGTGCTGGAGTTTTACAGTGGAAATAATAGATCGTTATTTGGAACACATGCATTTCGTGTGTGTTCCCTTTCTACAGTAATCTGTGTAAACACATTGTTAAAACAGAAACAGAAATAATTTATTTTTGTGGTGTAATCACTGCTGACAACTAACTGACTGTTGTGAGCTTCACTCATCACCGACAGCATCCAAGCTGAAATGAATCTTTCCATGCAGACTTCCACTTCACTGCCAGCACATGTACAATATAATGCATCCTACATTAGCACATATGCTGACACATGATGCAAGGTGCAAAATGAACAACACACACCAGGCAGTATTAAGCCAGCACATAGAACGTTTCTTTTAGTATCTGATCGATACAAAGATACCAGACAGACATACTTACTTACTCTCCTGGTATGACTCTCATGTAAAAGTTTAGATTTTTTTTTTTTTATTTATTTTTGCCTCACAGGCCACAATTGAATTTTGCACAACACCCTGTAGAGACCACAGCTGACATACTGTATAGAGCAGAGGTGCCCAATACGTCGATCACGTTGCATTCAAAATTTTTTTTTTTTTTTAATGTTAGTCTATCATATATCCTCCCTATGGCATTTGCCACTTGATTGACATACAGGGCGGCCAGTCTGAGATCTCTTTTCTTCTAACACACTGGTCATCCCACACGCACAATTAAACGCGCGAGCTACTGCAAAACTCCGGCTAGGTGGTCTAGTTAGCCTTCCAATTTATATCGACTAAAGAAGGGATTTAAAAAAATCCCTTCGTTGGTTATGGGCTGGATGTGGAATTGGAAGAGAATTTTTTTCTCTCAGAATGTCACAATCAAAGTGCGTTTGTCTGATCTGTCAATCTATCATTGCTATTCCAAAGAAGAAAAATGTGGAAAGGCACTTTCGAACTGTTCATAAAAACTATGAAACTGACTTCCTTCTGGAAAGCAATCTGAGAAAGAGAAAGGAGAGGGAAGTAAAAGTTAATTGGACAGCCGTCATTTGTCACTCGGCTGAATTCAAAAGCAAAGGCAGACACACCGAAGCATCGTTCCGGGTGAGTCACTCGATCATTAAGCATAAGAAGTCCTTCCAAGATGGAGAGATTAAAAAAGATGCCTTCATTGAGGCAGATGGCTAGGGAGAAATTCCTGCTGAGATTTCAAGACACCTGGCCGGACAAAAAGGAGTTTCTCCTTGTCATTAAACATGGAGAATACAAGCAACTTAATAACGATCAATCAAGTCAAGTCAAGCAGAGCTTTATTGTCATCCTAACAATATACTAACAGTACACAGTAGGACTAAATATCGTCCTCCACAGTCAAAAGGTGCAATACACAAGATTATATATATATACATATATATATATATATATATATAT
>JANRMT010062827.1:14117627-14137981 GCA_026402145.1 Polypterus bichir lapradei
AAGATTGACAGCCGCTCCATCTCTTACGTCACTTCTGTGTCTGTCTGCCTGGACCCTCCCTTTCCTGCCTCATGAACTCATGACCTGGAAATCAGCCATCTTTAGCCTGTTCTATTATGAACTCACGTATGTGAAGATGTTTCTGCAATTGTTGCACCTTTTGAAACACTGTATTAATCCCTGATTGGGAAATTGTCTTTTACATAACCTTGTTGGGTAGTTGGTCAGAGCATAGCATTAGCCATTGTACAGCACCCTGGAACCATTTCCAGGTTAAGGGCCTTGCTCAATGGCCCAATGGTGTAGGACCCATCTTTGATTTAAGCCTTTCAATTATATGGGGGTCACCAAGGTGGTGCCCCTACTCTTTATCGTTGTTTGTGTCCTTTTTACAGCAGTACCTAATTTACACAGAGTATCAGACTTCCTTATCTATCTACCCAGAAAAACTGACATGCAAAGGAACAGATAAGTACAGAATTTCCAATTTCAGATTTAGATTCTGTGACAACCAAAAAAAAAAAGTATATTTGGATGTAAAGTATTACAGATTTAGTTCAGGAAAGAGTGCAATAATTTAATAATGATCATAATTCATAATAATAATACAGTGATCATAAAAATGTTGGTATATGTTGAACCTAAGCAAAAACAGATGTAACATTTATATTATCATTCTTAATATTATTATTTTTATTATATTCATATTTGAATGAATTGAAGGCATTTCTCTTAAAAAGTATCAGATAAAAAGCAAAACATGATTGACATCCAGTTAGGCAGATTTACTGAATCCAAGCACAATAAATAATTGGTACAAGGAACGGCAATCAATCCTTACACTTCCCTTCTATCTCAGGGATGAATATTTGAAAATTCTGACTATGATTAGTGAAACCAGTCATCCCACTACCACCCCTTTCATCACTGCAGACAAATCAAAGCACTCTGCGCATGATGAAGTAAAATATTGTAGCATCGGCACCGAACGCTGCAATGGCTGGATTCTCTGCGCTTTATGAATGACTATGATTCTCTCTTCTTGGAGGTGGTTCGCTGTCCTTAATAGGACTGTTTGCCTTTTGCCGCACAAGTTGGAAAACCATTCAACTCTGCAGGCTTGCTGTTTAAGTAGGTGCCCCTGCCACTGCTGATGTAATGCTAGCTCATACTTGGGTGACTTACCCCTGGTTGAAGTAACTTGTCGTGCCATTACAGAGCCCTCCTGCTGAAGTCGCTGACCCCAGCAACCACTTTAAACACCTTGCAATGGTACACAAACTCGTTGAAACAACAGCGTGGTCTTTTCATCCCACTGCTAACACCAACATATTTTCAGCACCGAGCATTGCAATGGATGCATTCTCTGCTCTTTACATGGCTCTTTGAGGTGGCTTGCTATCCGTAAAAGGACTGCTCACCTTTTGCCGCACTAGTTGGAAGAGCATGCGACCTTAAAGGCTTGCCATTTATATAGGTGCCCCTGCCACTGGTGATGTAATGCCAGCTCATACTTGGGTGACTCATCTGTTGCTGATGTAACTTGTCAGTACCGTAATGTAGCCCTCACACTGAATTAAGTCACTGTCCCCAGCAACCACTTTAAACTCCTTACAATGGTGTACAAACTCCTTGAAACAGTAGGGTGGTCTTCTGTGTCTCTTTAGTTGTGCAGATGGTGACGAGGGCACAACAGCAGGGATCACATCATCTGGGATGATGAGTGCTACGCTGTCTTGCGGTGCAACAGTGTCGTTCAACGCTGGTCAGTTGTAAGCAAGCAGGCAAACCTCCTTGTGTGGAGATGCAGATGCACTGGTCTCTTGGCTGTTATCCCTCACTAAACTGGAGCTACAAACGTCTGGATCTCAATTTTGAGCCTCTCCCTCCACTGCTGCCTCACAACGCCTCAATGATCTGCCTGGTCCTTCGTCTGTGCATTTTTACCACCAGCCCTGCTTCTCACAGCCCACTTGGGGTCAGTGGCAACTCAATCTGCCACACTTTTCCCCAGCTCCATGAGCCTGAAATGCCAACAGCGTACCACACAGCCAGGCTAATGGACCTTAGCCGATGGCGGAGCTGCAGTTGTGGCAGTCCAGCACTCCAGATTAGGGATTTGAGCCTCGAGACTTTTCGGCAACTCCTCCGAAGAGCCAAGCAGGTCCGTATGAGGTCTCCGAATCACTTGGTGCTCTGTTAAGTCAGACAATAGGTCTTCTCATCCCACTTCTAACACCAATGTAAAATCAGCACAAAGCGCTACAAAGGATGCATTAATCTGCACTTTACACTTAAGTTACAATACCATAACTGTAGGGAACAACTTGCTTTAAATTTCTTAAAACTCTGAACAATTAAACAAAAAAAGAAACAATAAGAACAAGTGTGCATGAACTGCACATGTGAACATTCTCGAAAAAAGGGATCAAGAAACAAGGCTAAAATGGCATGGAAGTTATTTAGTTCAATTCTTCCAAACAGTTGCATTCCAGGAAGCAGTGAAGAGATTCCTTTTTCTATTCTATTTGAGTGTAATTGCCTTCCTTTTGATACACGCAGAGCTCCACCAAGGTTACAGATAATAGCAAATGAAACTGAATCCATGTCCTGCGTGTCGTGGTGCTAAGCTGGGCGATTTGAATCTTTTCAGTAATTGTTGTCCATATGTTAGAACAGGTGGCTGTCGGCCTGTTGTACAGGATACAATCACGCACACACACACCCACACTCACTCACCCCAGGCTACGTCCTGTCAACCGAAAAGCGTGCCGTAGGACTGGAGGAGGAAATCCGAAACAAATGCAAAAGGGACTATGCAAGTTCTAAACAGAAGGCACCCCAGCTGAGAGATAAAACACGGGCAAAGCTCTGCGAGATGGCAATTCTTTCCTCTGTACCATGGTGCCGCCCCAGGCGCACGAACACAATTCTTTAAATCTTTCTCTGTAATGATCAGAACATAATATGGTATCTCATTCTCACACCAGGCAGGCATTTTGAAGTCCAAAATTTGATGAGCTTAAACCACCATCTGCTCTGCCTTTTCTGCTTATAATCAACTCTTTAAAATATTCCGAAGCATAAACGAGCGACACTGCACTTCTTTACCGAAAGCTTTTCAACACATTTTTTACATTTATTGTATATCATATCTCCTGCATGGAATCTTTCACTTGAGCTAATGAATTCTAAAATTATTTTTCAACTCTTAGACATAAAAAATGGCCAAATGAAAAACTTCCAGAGGCAATACTACTGTATGAAAGATAAGCACAAGTGTGTGTATGACAAGGGATCAGTTTTTTGCTTGTAACAAGACGACTTGATAAACCATAGATATTAATCTAAGATTCTTTTGGAGTATTTTCTAATAGACTCCATAAATAAAATTAACTTTTTATGTTGATTTCCATTCTATTTTGTTGTGCCCTGCAATGTGATCCTATAGACGGACTGTTGATCATCACTAGTGATGTTCCCTGGAGTCATCTGGTGTTTCAGGTTTTTCAAAATCATACAACCTCCACCTAGGCGACCCAGCCACGTTTGATCAATCCCCAGGCTTATTGTCTCAGCAGCACTGGCCCACAACTGAACCCATCCTGATTCATAACCATCTGGAGGATCTCTCAGCAACACTCTGTAGTGATCATGATGGCTTTCCTCTTGCCAGCTCCTGCAATGTCAAGTAGGATGTAAACTCTGCAAAGTGACCAGCCAGCAAAAACCCTGCACCTTACGTTGATGGGCTCTCGGCGAGCGTTCTGGCCCCATCTCCAGTACAGCTTCAGAACTCCTGCCGTATGCAGTCCTCACAGGCAACTGAAAGCTCGAGAACACTGAAGAAGGGACCACATCCAGCCTCAGTGAAGTTGTGCATGTGTATATATATCTACATGCTGTCAAATAAACGAACTACACTCCGTGGCGCAACATAAAGAGGCTTTGCCGCTGACGTCTGAGGTTCGATTCCCCGAGAGGGGATGCAATGAGTGTGTACGCCTGATGAGCCCAGAATTAGGGCAAAACACATGTTGCGTACTCTTTGCATTATTTGACAGTAAAACTATTCAACCACATATATTTATATATATATATATATAACAGTTGCAGTCCCAGCACTGACCCCCTGGTGGACACCACTCTCAACATCAACCTTTTCCGCTAAGGTTCTTTGCACCATAACCCTCTGCTACTTGTTTCTGATTCAGTTCTGCACTCATCTACACAGCACACTCTGAACTTCCACTTCTTTTAGTTTGATGCCCATCCTTTAATGTGGCACCTTATCAAAGACTTTATGAAAGTCAAGATAAATAATAAATACTCCACTTTGATCGTATCCTTTTGTTGCCTCCTCATAGAATTCCAGCATGATAGTAAAACACGACCACCTTCTTCTGAACCCACACTGGCTGTTCAGTAAAACTCCTGTACTTGCCATGTGTTACTCAATCTTATCCTTAATACTTCCTTCCATTAATTTACCGGTCATGCATGTTAAGCTTACTGGCCTATAATTGCTTGGATCTGCCCAATCACCCCTTTATATAAAATGGGATAATATTTGCCATTTTCCATTCCCACCATCCTGCTGTATCGCTCCTCTTCAAACAGCCCACACTTCCTCCAGGACTAGTTGGCATCTGCCCTTGCCTTTGGCCTTGCCTTAGGGTTGTAAATAACTCAATCAATGAACGCTGATAACACTGAAGCTTAGCCCAGCATGTAGATCAAAGAGTTTTGAGAAAGCCATCAAGCTTGCTTCGCAGAAATGCAGTTTGATATGGTTTTTCGTAATCTTTCACACTGGTTTGCTTTTCCTCTTATGTAACAAATATCTCAAACGCTTTATGGGTTAAGAAACCCTTGACTAGGACACAAAAACATTTAAAAAACCTTTGAAAATACATTTAGACTTTTCTTAAATCCTCCATCTCCTAGTCACCTCTTATTTAAAATACTAAATTCCAGGCTTCGGGATAGCATGAAGAGAGCTAAGACATAAACCAAAGGAGACCTACTTGGCGAAGGAAAGCCATTTCATGAAGCTCCTGACACACAGTTCTTGTGCTGTTGTTGTTTCCAGAGGCAGTGAGAAGCTCTGTTGCGAGTGATGTCACGGAGGAGAGGCGATTTTTATAAACATCTGCACTCTGTGAGTCTGGGTCGTCTACCACTTCAATGCTGACCTGTTTTTACTCCTCGATGCTCCTAACTTTAGAATAATAGCACAGGAATTTTTGAATCCCCTGTGACCAGGTGCAGGAATGACAGCTTCAAGACTCCAAGAAATTGTGGGGTTGCCAATTGAGTCGTCCCATTTTATTATTCAGAAGGCAAAGTAAAACAAAATGAAAAGAAAATGCTCTTTGGCATATATCCTGTTATGGAGGAAAAAAAAAGGCAATTACTAAAGGTTTGGGCTGGATTGCCAAGTCATTTTTGCTAGCAGAGCTCTGTCTGGTGGGTCGCTTAAGCCAGTAAATGAAGGCACAGTGGAGAAAGAAGAAAATGGCAATATTAGCAGGGGGTACCCTCTCTCAGCTCAGTGGGTTATTACATATCTCGACTGAGCCTGTAAGGAGGTCCTCCGACACAGATGTGTGACACCCCCTTCCTTTAAGGGCTAACTCCATATTGTGGGCGAGTAACAGACCCAAAGGAGTCCTTAGTAAGTTGGGGTGCCAATCTAGGAGGACAGAAATTGCACATGTTGACTTTTGGTAAAGTTGGCATCCTATGACCGCGCCACGTGTAATGTCTCCAAGCTCTTCAGTACGAACTGTTCTATTGCCAATGGAGATTGCATGGTTCTGTGCTAATTTGATGTGCCTGTCAACAATGAACCAAAAAAAAATCAGTCATGTGAAGGAGCATCCACGTATGTTTGGCCATAGAGTGTGTGTTATCAAAGTGCCATTGTGGCTGTTCAAGACTTAAAAACTGCCTACAGGCAATTGCAATTTAACTATAACTTTTACATTAGGGGCTCTTCCATTTTTTTATTTTGTGAAGGATACCAGCTGAAGAATGGCGGTATATTAAAATGTAAGGATGGTGTAAGGCATCCTTACTCAGGGCACTGCCTCTCCTGAGCTGCTAGATGGCAGCCCCACTGGGTTATGGTGCCACCACAGATTCCCACAGGGCACACTGAGAATTGGAGTTCGCTGCCTTGGCCTTGTTGGGTTCCATGGGTGCCACCAGGGGGTGCAGAAGGGACTGGGGAGCCCTACTTTGTCAGGCAACAGCCTTACCTGACAGTGCTCCCGGGTCATAGCTTTGGGATGCCAGAAGTACTCCCGCGTTTTATGTGAAAGGAGCAGTGTCTTATATAAATGGAGCCGCTTCAATCTGGGACCCGGAGTCGGAAGGATGAGGATGAAGAAGCTTGGTGGAGAAGCAGAGGAGCCTGAAAGAAGAAGACAAAAGTGCTACTTGTGCATTAGTGTTGTACTTATGATTGTGGTGTGGGAAACTCTTCCTTAAAGAGTTTCACATAAAAAGACCCTTTATTTATTGGCAAACTTGTGGTCTAAGTCTGTTGCGTTGGGAGAGCTGCAGTGCCCCCTGGTGACCGCAATTTGTATTACTTTTTTATCCCCATAATCAAAATTTTTATTTTGCTGGGGAAGCACTCAAACTCCATGCCAAATGCACTCCCACCAGTTTAATTCACATGGATGTGGTCCCATTAGCAGTAGCCTCACTCAGAAAGTTGCACTCTACTGTCGATTTCAGAGCATTGTTGAATCTCCTGTTTGTATTCTGCATGCGTCTGTTGCCAAGAATTGTTTTTTCTTTTTTTTTATGTTGTGCCCACATAGAATTCAAAGACGAGGTGAGATTCTTACTCATTTCTCGACGTGTTCCCTGGTACTTGTTCTGGGACAGTGCCAAATGCCACACTAATCCGCTTCCTTATGCTGCATGTACTGTATAGAAATGTTAATAGAAGCTAAGTAGGAGGCAGCACATGCCAAAGACGAAGTCATGGAATTCAGAAAATCTGTGGGCACAGATTGTGCTTAACAAAGTGGAAATTAAGTAAATTTGAAAACACTTACAGAAAAATTAAGTTATGGCAGGGACCCAATCACTAGTAGCTTGAAATTGCCCTGAAAATGTGCTCTATAATTGATTGATGTGTAGCATCTTCTAATTTTTGAAACCCGGGGATCTGAATAATGAATACTGCCCTAATGGCTGTTTTGTCTTGGCTACGGGGGACCTTCAGACTTGGAGTTTGTTTTTCTGTCAATTGGGAAGATTCCCCAGAAATTGCTGAATATCATGGCTGGACTGTACACTGGTACTGTGAGTGCTGCGCAGATTGTTGGCAGAAACTCTGCGTTTTTGCCAGTTGATTCTGGGGTTCGTCAGGGGTGTGTTCTGCTCCTACCCTGTTCAATGCTGGCATGGACTGGGTGTTGGGCACGGTCGTGGGGTCCAGTGGCTGTGGGGCATCTGACTAGACTTCTAATTTGTCTAGTTTAGACATAAAATCATGTCAAAAATATTTCTCAAATTATTTGCAGTATATCACACTACCACATTTTCTTTGTTAGCCTGTATGTGTGCCGGTCTTGCACTTCCTTATCTCCATCTCTGCTTATTCTCTTTAGCCGTTGGCTAGAACAATCTCATTTTCTTAACAGGTCTTTCCACGATCTTGTCTATAACCTGGCATGTGGTAAGAACAAGAAATGGTTTCTAATAGTATTATATTTTTACCATAATATTAAATTACACCATCCTTGTAACAGTAGTCAATTAGTGTTATCTTAGTCCCAAAAAATAAGTGAAAACAAAATCAAAATTAAAGGCTAATAAACACAGTACCAGAAAGAAAAGCCTGAAGACTTCTTTCTATTAGAACATTAGAATAATCTGGACAATAACAAGCCATTCAGCCCAAGAAAGATCACCAGTCCTGTCCATTTCACTCTTCTAAAATAACATTAAATCAAAGGCACAAAAAGCACAGACGGATCCAGAAGCAAACAATGTCCCAATATGTAATCTAAGGATAAGAGTCGAAAACAAAGATTTCAAATTCCAGTAATCATACTGCAAACTCAATGCAAAGCACAAAAGAGAACTCGCCAACAACAAGCTACGATAATGTATCCCATAGTACTGTCTGTCTACCCAGTCTTTATAGGGCTGGGGGCGGTTCCTAGAGGGAGACGGACAAGTGGCCCCGCCTTGTAGGGAATCACCCACAAAACACAAGGAACATAATAAAACACATACTTCCACTAGAAACATAATTATACAAAACTGAAGATATTGTGAATATAAATATTATATAAAAATCACTTTAAATTAAATAAAAAGTACATTAAATAAAATCATAAACTGAAAATACAGTACATGAACTGCTAGACACATAACACACTCAGGTCAATCCCAACCCTTGTCCATGCTCCAATGCTGCGGCATTCATCAGAACAATCTAGAAAAGAACAGGCCATTCAACCCAACAAAGCTCGCCAGTCCGGTCGACTTAATTCTTCAAAAATAACATGAAGTTGAGTTTTAATGGTCCCTAAAGTCCAAATGCCCACCACACTACTTGGTCGCTTATTCCACGTGTCTGTGGTTCTCTGTGTGAAGAAAAACTTCCTAATGTTGGTGCAAACTTTACCCTTAACAAGTTTCCAACTGTGCCCCCATGTTCTCACTGAACTAATTTTAAAGTCACCGTCTCCATCCTCTGGACTGATTCACTTCATAATTTTGATCACTTCAATAATGTCTGTTCTTCATTGTCTCTACAAAGAACTGCAATAATATTCCATTTGTGCATCTTTTAGCATGCACTAGTCAGCCCCCATTTATATTTTATTATATGTGGATGAAGATTTGGGAAGAGGCACCTGAATGCACATCACCAGAGGCGAGGAGCTTTTGAGGCATGCAGCCAGTTCAATAAATATCGATCGGAGAGAAGCATTTCATCTGGATGATCGTGAGCTGCTGACCTGGAGATTTACTAATTATGGTAAATTATAGTTGTGTTTGGGAGAATCTACTTTTCCCTGAATATTTATTAACTCGTATCCTACAATTTTAAAATTGCTTTATGAAGTTGCGGATTGTAATTAGTAGAGAGAGCGGCTACCCTATGGACCTGAGAATTTGCTTAATATTTATTTACAAGTGTGTGAGTTTAATTTAAAATGCCAACTGTTGTAAGCTGTTTACGATTACAATTGAGGTTGGGTCGTGCTTTATGTTCATTTTCCCTTAATGCACAGTAGAGGAATTGCCCATTGGCTGCCAGTATGACCATAGGGTGAATATGAATGATCTCTGAAAGTGAGTGGAGTCATGCCATTTAATGATGCAGATAGATTTTTGGCAGGACGGTAGAGTCATCACGTCATTTTCTAGCCTGCTTACTCCAGACCTGGGTCATGGGGGCTTCTGGAGCCAATCCCAGCTAGGACAGGGTACAAGGCCGGAACAAACCCTGGACAGGATGCCAGTCCATCGCAGGGAAAACACACACATCCACACCAGACACGCAATTTTACATTGCCAATTCACTGGTCAAGTGTTCAATAAGTTTTTTTTTAATCTTTATTGAATTTAATTAGAAACAGAAAACATTCCATACAGTCAAAGTAAAATTTAACAAATGAAGTGTTCAAGAAGTTTTGATCTTAGTTTGGACACTCTTCATGTGTTTGAATGAATTAACTCCAGGTACCTCCAGTTTTATAAATAAATGCAAGATAGCAGTCATCAGGGAAAGTAGAAGGGTGTATTATTAAATCTAATAAAATGTACTGTTATGGATACTATCAAAAAGGAGAGAAATGTTTTATTGTAAAAGTGTCCACAAAGGCACTTTAGCCTCCCAAGGTTCTTTTTATTGGTGGGCAAAAGTGAACCCTGGACAAGCCTAAATGATATTCCTGCACTTACTAGCATTGTTTCAATACTAAACAGCGGCAGGCCGTGTGATGCGAGGATCAATCCAGTTTTCCCTCCACTAAAAGTGCTGAACCTGAATGCCTTAACAATGGCTAAGCCTGGTCTTGCTCTCAGTTTTCACCAATGCAACAGCTGAACCATTCCTACTCAGGACAGCCACTTTAAAAGGACTGCACGAAATACCCTAACAAATGCCAGGAGCCTCACAAACCACCATCTGCTCCAGGTTTAGCTACCTCTGAAAACATTTAACCTGAACAAGAACAGCTTGTTTTGTTACTGAACCTCTTAACACTTACGTCCTGGGTTAGGAGAACCTGAATAAGTACGCTATCTCAATCCTTCATCCTAGCAGACCTCCGGCCCTCCAGGGACCGCTACTGTCAGTAAACAATAAGGCAGTTTCAGTGAGGTAACAATCTTTATTTCAATCTAAACTTGTTTATTCGTACAGAAACCAGGCATATCAAACACGAGAAGTCAAAACAGAAGAACATATGTGACCTGAATAATTCAAATCAAAGTCCTTACAGCAAGCCTTCCGTGAGATAGTTTGTTTGGCTCTTTAGTTTTTGCACTTTTTGTCTCCTTATTCCAGCTGAGGTATTCATTTAAACTGTAAGACATCGCTCTGTCGTTTTCCTCTTAGGCCAGTGTGCAGGGGGTTAACCTGACAAAGGTGTCAAAGAAATGCTTTCTAATTCTTTTCTTTGTAGAGTGCCCTGATGGGGGAAATTAAGCAAGATTTACATGTAATATATTTTTGGCAATAGTTGTATCAGCTGAAATCAAACAACTGATTATTTCCAATGGTCTTGTTGCTTATCCGTGAAGCTGCTTTTAGCTTAATATAATAACATGTTGACTACAAGGTCCCAAGAACCTGCAGAATTTCATATCTTCTTACAAGCATATACACACTGAGTTACTTCATCTGAGCTTATACATACACAATCTACTAATTAGTATATCGTCTTAGTACAGCAATACCTGGCTTAATGAATCCTGTCACTACCAAGTTTCAGTACAACAAACCCAACTTCCTGCTATTGCTAACCTTGCGCAACATCCTTCAGATGATATGCAGTATGGAAGCATATGTGTTTATTGTGTATATTATGTACAGTGAACTGCACCCTGACCGTTCGTTACTTGTGTTGACATATTTAATGTATTTCACAAAGCATAGAAAAGTTGAGATTGAGTGAAAGCCACTAAATGATAGACATGAAAGGCAGTATATACAGTATTATCATAGATAAATAGATATTAAAGGCACTATTAGATAGATAGATAGATAGATAGATAGATAGATAGATAGATAGATAGATAGATAGATAGATAGATAGATAGATAGATTTCTGGTTCTGTTTCTGGTTTTGTTCTCTGGCCTCAGGTAGCTTCTTGTGTTTCTGACCCCTGCCAGTCCCTTAAACCCGATTCTGTTTGTCCCTGTTTATCAGTTCAACTCCTCATCCTTTTTGTGCTTTGATCATTGCAGCCTATGCATTTCCTTTCACTTTACAGTTACACCAATAGCCGGAGAAGAATCCCGGCAATGTGATCAAAGATGTCTGTGAATGGCAAATTGAGAATGACATCTTAAGATGATTTCACTTTATGTGACTTTTTTTCGTGGACTTTGTCCAATTTGCCGGTTGTAGGCACTGATCTCATAACTGCACCGTGTCAAATTACGCAACTGAAAATCGCAGCTCATGTCGCATTTACCAACCGAGCACCAATCTTCCAGAGTAGTCGCACCCGCCCCATTTCTAACAGCCAATAGCATCTTGTCTGATAGAGCCGTCACTTTACAAAATTTAACAGCTATAGTGAGTTTGCAGCAATTTCTGCCCTTCAACTCTTTTTTAAAAGCAAGAGACATCAAACAGACGAGCTTCTCTTCTGTTTGTGAGGCTCAAAATACCCAAGACACCAGACTATTCCATGCTAAACTTGTTGGACTTTAGGCACTCAAGTTTCAGTTATGGTGATGGCAAATGTATTGTGGCCCAGAAATGGCCCCGACATAACCAGCCACAATTGATGATTTTCACAGTATAGAATTTCTGGGGTAAAGCACATGTCTGCCATCAGTTATGAACCAATTATGGCCGAATTGGAACCAGACACATTCAGGAGTGTTCATGCCATTTGTGTACTAGGCCAAATGTAGCGCAAATGCAAACAAGGACATTTAATATATTTTTGGCATTCATTATAGGCCAAAAGTGGTCCAGCTGTATTCAGCCATATGTAAGGTTTGTATGCCATTTAGATTCTGGACCACACACTGCCCAAATGCAATTCACCACAAGTCTAGTATGCCTGACATTGCAGTTTTGGAACAAATAAGGCCTAATAGTAAGCAGGAGCATTGAAGGGTTTCCATAGCATTTGTGTTCTGCGCCTACCACAGCCCAAATGCAATAAACCATTAAGTAGAGTGTGTGGGTGTCATTTCAATTTTGGGCCAACAATGGCCTGGCTATAACTAGTCAGGTGTACCTGTGAAAGGCCTGTTTGGCAGGGACACGTTAATTTTAACGTCAATGTCTAGCAAAACTGTGTGAAAATGTTAGGCACTTGTGATTAAATGCTGTTAAAACTCAGAACTTTATATGAAAGCTCCTTAAATAAATGAATAAATAAATTGATCCATCCACCGGCACTTCAGTTGGCCTCATGGTCAGGTGGGCTGAGACAGAGAGCAGTTTATGCTACAGAGTCATTGGCGCTACAGATGACTCAGCCAAACCATTGGAGCCTGGTTTTTTGACACGCTTCTGCTGAATAATTTGTTGGCTAAAAGACCTCACTGTTGGTGTGTCAAAGAGAGAGAGCAAGAGAGAGGATGTTCATGATGGCACTCAGTTTTGTCAATTTCTAAGACCTCAAGGGGATTCCAGAGTGTGTCCCATAACTGAGCCTGCCCTTTAAAATTAACCTGCTGATTCTGTGGGCTTCTCTTGAAGTGCTGTTACCAGTCCAGCATACCACAGTACAGAAAATCACACTTGCCACCACGGAGCTGCAGAAGATGTGGAGGATGTCACATTAAAGGAGCACAGTCTCCCAAGGAAGAAGAGTCTGCTCTGCCCTTTCCTCTATAGTTCCACTGGAATGGTTATGATTCATCAATAAATGTTCTAGAAAGAGTAGTAATGAAAGAGACAACATTCAATCAATATTTGCTGTGACCACACAGCCTCCATTCTCTTAGGGACACTTGCTGTGTGCAGTCTTTGTGGTGCATCAGTGCTTCTCTGAGGCTAAGGATCTGCACTGGCAATCGGAAGGTCGCCAGTTCGAATCCCGTAAATGCCAAAAGGGACTCTGCTCTGTTGGGCCCTTGAGCAAGGCCCTTAACCTACAATTGCTGAGCGCTTTGAGTAGTGAGAAAAGCGCTATATAAATGCAAAGAATTATCTGGCCCAAGACCTACTTCATTGATGGTCATATTATGGCTAAGCTACAGCTGTGCACTGGCCCAGTTGTGCTTCACACGTTGTCTAAAGAAGGCTCTGTTGCGGCCGAGCTGTGGCCCAGTTCTGGCCCATAGCATTCCTGTTTAAATTTGAGGCTGTGTTCTGGAAACCAGATCTGGATGAGTTCATCATCGTGATTCCATGGTGGAATCTGGACCAAATGAAAGAGGTGCGCATGGTTCAGCATTGGGCCTCTACTCATTGGCCATCTGGGAAGCATGTTCCTCAATACTCATTGCCACATTCCAAGCATTGTACTTCCGGATGAGCATTCATTGATTTATATGGTTTCAAGGTTTATTTATTTAGTGTGTATTCACACTAGGCATGATTTTTCCATACCCTGCCCAAGTGCAAATGTCCCCCACTCCCTACTCCCCCGTTGGCCTACACTCACACTATGCTTAATGTTCTGGGCCCGGGCAGGCTGTCGTCATGACCTTGTGACTTTGTGTAAAGCCAAAACAAGATCTGAACATGGAGTGACAGCATGCATGTCAAACTGATTTTCCTTATTTTTTTGTGCCTTTTTTTGTTTGTTTTTTTTTTGGAGGTGTGTAGGGCAGGATAACGCTCCACCCTCCTACAGATGTTATTGAGCGCGCAGTGCAGCATTTTGCCATTAATCCTGCCTCACGTTCAAGAAAATTCTTATAGAAACAAATGATGTTAAGGGACCAATTTGCAGCTTTTCATGCCAACTACCACTCACATTCAGAATCAGAATCACTTTATTGCTAGCAGTGCTCTCCCCAGAAATTTTTTCCAGCTGGGTGGCAAGAAAAATTAGCCGGGTGGGACGGGATGAAGAAATTTGGTGGTGGGGAAAATTAAATGCGCACTATTTTTATTAGTTTGTTATTATTATTTTCCAAAGCTCAATATGACTTCCTTTTTTAAGGTTTGACACTTGTGCCAGAATATTTTTATTAAATTTAAGAAGTATCCAATTCAGGATCCTGCAATCCTAACAAAAATTTTAAATAACAATTGTTATGACATAAACCAAGAGCCACAAGTATTGTCGCTGTTGGGAAGAAAAGTGAAAACAATGAAAAAAGTATAGGAAACCTAATGAAGAAAAATTTTAAAATATTCTTAAAAGCCAACTTGCATATGCAGAAGGTGTCTTCAATTATACTTATTCTTCTTTTCTTCCTAGAGGCCCAGTTGTCTGAAGCTTTCCCATAATCAAAGTCCCCAGGATCTGGGCCCTTCAAGGAGATCACTCATCATACACTGTCGTAGTGACTGTACTGCAAAGTCATCAGACAGCCATCTAGTGTCACTGGCCATTTTCAGCTTAATCTGGGGAATGTTCAGAATATTTTTGAATTTCCATTAAACCAGCCATCCTAACTGAAGAATTTTGGAAGAAATAGAATAGCTGCCTTACGATGTTCAGTTTTGTTAAATAAGGTACAGCAGCTGCTGCTTGGCCGCTTGCAAGGGCAATCAGTGGTTTTACACAGTGGCAGTTGACCAAGAGTCCAGATGTTTTATCTCTAAGCAGTTCTGCCGCACCTTTCTGTTTCCCAATCATAACAGCCGTTCCATCTGATCCTAGTCCAACCAGATTAGCAGTTTTCAAGCCTAGAGTGTCCATAGTCTCACTCAGTGTGTTGGTTATAGTCTCCGCTTTGCCGTCAATCATATTGCGGGTTGATACAAAACTAATTCTGATCTCTTTAGTGACCTGGCAAACATATTTAATGTAAATGATTAATTGTTTTACATCTGAGATATCTGTGGTTTCATCACACAGAATACTGAAAAACTTTTCTTTGTGTATATTTTTCAGTATGATAGATTTTATTTCTGATGCTAAGACATCCAGCAGCTCTTGCATTATTCTTTCAGAGGTGTAATGTGCATTTTTACCAACATTGAGATGTTGTAATAAGGAACATCCTATTTCTTTACAGTGTTCCAACAGCTTTTCAAACAACGTTGTATGTGGCAACTCATTTCTTGCCAAACAATGCATGGATCTTAAAGCTCCCACAAAGGCATCTTTCTGTAAGTTATTTAACACAGATACAGATCTTTCAATTTGACCCATTCCAGTTTGCTCTAGTACACGCTTTCCTAAAAGGTCAGCAGAAGACTCAATGTGCGTTTTACTTTTTTCATGAATTCTTTTCGAATTCTTGTGTATGGCACGTTTACCCAAAGTAACCCCTCCTTGGGGGGTGTGTGTTTGAGTATTTCATGCACAATGAGCACCACATAACATTTTCTTTGAACATTAGCCAATCAAAATCTTTAAACCTTTTTTGTTTATGCTGGATAAGCGGTGCTTAGATTTATCAATTGGCAGAGTGTGTGCTGAAGAGACTTCCCCTGATGGACCAGCCTCTGCAATGTCCTTGTCTGAAATTGCCACATCAGGAGTTGATGCCGCACCTTCATTAGTTTGTGATGTCTCTTTTCTGAAATAACTGAGCAGTGTTGTTTTCTGAACACTTCTTTTGCTCATGTTGGTAAAATGTTTAAAAAAATTTAGAGTACCTATGAATAAGACTTTTGAGTGGGAAAGGGAGAGCATGTTGGATATTCAATTCACACTTGCACTACAGCAGGTACGCATTCGACATTTTCACTTTAATCTCGATGCTTATGTCGAGAATAAAGTCGACATTTCCACTTTATTCTCGCCGTTTATCTCGAGATTAAATTCGACGTGTTGACTTTATTCTCGTCGTTTATCATTTAAATAGAACATCGTAAACTAAACTTCATCTTAAAATGAATGTTTAATTTACTAGATTTTTTTCAATCCCCATCATAAGTTATGTAGCAACATGTCGACTTTATTCTCGTCAAAAGCGTCAAGATTAAAGTGGAAATGTCGAGAATAAAGTCAATATCTCGACTTTATTCTCAACATATAGTTTTTTTTCTTCACTTTGTCCGTATTTTTTTTTTTTCTTCACCGTGGCCCTAATACGCTTCCATACAAAACCCTCAGCAATTCAGTGACAAAACTTTTACTCAAGACACAATGTGTGCTGCAATGGTTTCTGCACACTTTTTGCAATATGGACGCAGGTCCAAATATGAGCAAATATAAGAATGGCAGATGGGGTCACTTTAAACAGGAATCACAGTGAGTGCTACAAGGATTTTTGCACACTGAACACACCTAATGCTTAAACAACTGTGTGTGTACATGTATATATATATATATATATATATATATATATATATATATATATATATATATATATAGGTTTGCTATGTACTTTACAAGAAGAGAGCTGCTGTACGCTCAGTCGCACTATACAGACTGCGTTGACGCAGAGAACAGAGATATCACTTCCTGGCGCCTTTTTGCTGATATCTGACAGGCTGGTTTCATTAGACTTTTTTTTTTTTTATTTTATCTGACCTCCTCTTGCCCGCCTATGTCCACATGGTCTTTGCTTGTGAAATGCCGCTCCGCTCCCGGTATTAGCATGTACAGCCCCCTCTCGCCCGCCCACCTCTCCATACTCCTTGCTACTGTATTAAGCTGCTATACCCCTACTATTATCATGCACAGCCCGCTCTCGAAACCCCACCTTCCCATACTCTGCTTGTGAACTCTGCTCCGCCTTAACACCCGCTATTAGCTTTAGCAGTATTTGCCTACCCGCCCGCTCGTCTCTTGCCATCTCTGCAGATTATTAGATCTGCCTGTGCCTGCAGATCTGCGGCTGTCATCTCACAATGTCATGCGAGATGACAGCCAGGTGCTCAACTAAATTAATCGGGCGGAGCACCCGGCTAAAAGACGCTAGGGAGAACACTGGCTAGCATGTGAAACTTACTAGATTGACTTTGGTTAGGTGCAAAACATGGAAGACAAGACATTACCAACCCAAGACAACACAATTACAGTCCACCATTAACCTAACACTGTGCAAAGCACTATACAAATACAATTTCTTGATAAAAACATTTTCAAATTTCAATATGTTAACTCAATAATAAGAAAAACTAGACAAAATAGGTATCAGTACAATTAGAGCAAATATTACAGCACAGTTACCAATTAAACGTTGTAAAAGCAGTCAGGAGTAACCCAATGTAAGTTTATTTAGGATCTGCATACTTTGAGGAAAGAAGCTGTGGATATGGCTTGTAGTTTGGGTCGCAATAGACTTGCGCCTCCTCTGTGATGGCAATTTAATGAACAGATGGCTGCTGGGGTGGGTGAAGTCAGCTGCAATCTTTCCTGCTCTCTTTTTCGCATGGGCGATGAACAGATCTTTTAATATTGCAAGACAACAGGCAATGATTTTCTCAGCTGAACAAATCACCTGCTGCAACCGAATCTTAGAAAGAGAGGAGGCAGAAGGAAACCAAACAGTGATGGAGGAGGTCACAGTACTCTCAATGATGGCTGAGTAAAAATGTAGCAACATACACCAAGCTTCTTACGCTGGCAAAGGAAGAACAGTCTCTGCCAGGCTTTCTTGATGATGGAGGCGATGTGCTTGTCCCATGTTAATGTATTAGTGAAAGTAGTCCCCTGAAATTTAAACTACTAAACCACAGACACAGTCTGGCCATTAATTTGCAAAGGTGGACAGTTAGTGACTTGTCATCGGAAGTCAAAACTCATTTCCACTGTCTTAACACTGGAATCCCTGAAGCCTACGAAAAACGTCATAATGCCGGGCCACCTTAACTTCCTTCGCACCTCTTCATCAGTGTCTTTGTTTTGCAAATGTGTCAATCAGCACAAGCAGCAAGCAACCTGCTATCCTATCCCCCACTGAGTTCTCCCACCTGAAGTGTCTTTATCTAGGTGTGCGGTGCCTTGGGTTGTATAGGGTAAATAATATATCGTCATTTAGAATACATACAGTTTCACATGCATTCCGTGTCTACAACAATCTGGGTAAATGTAGGATGATAGGAAATGCGAGGCAAGAAATGTTGAACACAAAACTAAAACAAACTTTTTTTATGTTACAATAATTGACAAAACGCCGACGTGAAGCGTAGAATCTATGAAGACAGAAGTCTAAATATCAAATAAACAATTTCACAAAAGGTATATCAAAACAAGTGCACCTTTACCTATACTAATAAAAGGCAAAGCCCTCACTGACTGACTGACTGACTGACTCATCACTAATTCTCCAACTTTCCGTGTAGGTGGAAGGCTGAAATTTGGCAGGCTCATTCCTTACAGCTTACTTACAAAAGTTAGGCAGGTTTCTTTTCGAAATTCTACGCGTAACGGTCATAACTGGAACCTACGTATGTACATATATATGGCCATAGCCTGCAGCTCGGTCATGGCCACCGTGTGAGGCGGAGTTGCGTCACTCATCGTCACGCCTCCAAGGTAATTGAGTGCCTGCCCATATAAGGCCGTCCGTCGGCAGCAATCCAATAGACACGCTGCCGCTAAATATTCGCGGATGAAGGACTGTGCTTATGCAAACGAAGATGCGATAGTAAGGGATAGACTAGAGTTTGGCACAAACTCAGCGAAAGTGCGAGAGAAACTTTTAAGTGCCGGGTCTGAGCTAACATTAAATAAAGCCGTGGACATCGCAAGACCGCACGAGATAGCACAAGCACAGCTGAAAACCTTCGATGCATGTACACCGAGCGGCTCACGAGTACTGACTTTGCAGGACTGGGAAACGTAAACCCGTGCATGCAGTAAGTGATGTCTCAGATATAGAGGAAGACAAGCTGCTTATTAATGCAGTAGGAAACGAACAACCCTCTGACGCTGAACAAGCCTTTGTACAGAAATCAATAGGAAAGCAAGGTGTAAAGCTTAAGTTTAAATTACGTTCATAGACATGCTGCTGCTAAATATTCCCAGGCAAATCCAAAACTTAATACCAGGAATGCCTGTTAAACATCTTAGATTCACGAGTAACGATTTGGGTAGTGATCACTTCGATGAATGAAACCTGTTCAAAAAACGCATTACACAATTGAGAAGACAGCAAAAGAATATGAAGCGAGTGACGCATACAAGCATATTCATAAGTGCAGCTACTGCGGAAACAAAGCACACGGTGTAAACCTTAAGTTTAAATGAAGTTCATAGACAGGCTGCCGCTGGTGTTTGTCATGCCTACAACAAATACGATATTCGCGAGATACAAGGTTAATAACAAGACGCTGGGTATAAACGAGACTTTTGATCACTTTGTAACGAAGTTAAAATTGCTGTAATGGACTTAAAATTGCTGGTGAAGGACTGTGCTTATGCAAATGAAGATAAGATGGTCAGGGATAGAATAGTGTTTGGCACAAACTCAGCAAAAGTGCGAGAGAAACTTTTAAGTGCCTGGTCTGAGCTAACATTAAATAAAGCCATCGCACGAGATAGCACAACCACAGCTGAGAACCTTTGATGCATGTACTCCGAGCGGCTCACGTGAACTGACTGTGAACGCAGTACGCAGACAAAAAGCAACAGCTCCAAAGAGCGCTGAACAAAAACCGCATTACACAAATGAGAAGGCAGCAAAAGAATATGAAGTGAGTGATGCATACAAGCATATTCATAAGTGCAGCTACTGCGGAAACAAAGCACACGGTGAAAAAACTCAATGTCCACCTAAAGGAAGACAGTGTAAAAAAAACACGTGCATGCAGTGTGTGATGTCTCAGATAAAGAGGAAGACGAGCTGTTTATTGATGCAGTAAGAAAGGAATCGATGAATGAAACCTGTTATCTTTACAACGATTGACAAACATGGAATGTACCTTGAACACAACACATCGTACAAATACGAACCTGATTGAAAGAAATAATGATAATCAAATCATTGATGACAGCAACACTCATAACACTCACAAAACAATTACATTAACAATCATGTTACATTATTTTTATATACACACATATATATATATATATATATATATATATATATATATATATATACA
>JANRMT010062827.1:14152981-14170180 GCA_026402145.1 Polypterus bichir lapradei
ATATATATATATATACACACATACATATACACACACCCTTTGGGGTGCAAGCAACTGTTGCTGGGGGTGCCAGAATCCATAGAGGAAGAAAAATGAAAAACATTATTTGTACAAAATCTTAATTTATCTATCTATTCCTAAATAATTAAATGGGCAGGCTATTTCGTATCAGTGCAATACGCTGCTTGTTAAAACGGATGAATTCCGCTCTTACGTGCACTTAGTGCTGCGTGGGTATTATAAACTATCGTATCTGTTCAAGTTCTATTTAAATTTTAAATATAAGTAATTTTTATTTAGTCAACAGAAATATCTTTGGTAGGAATGTAAGTTAAATGTAGTCATCATTGCCTAAATTTTTCTTCACCATAGAAATTTAAAGACTAAATTCGACTTACATTCCTACCAAAGATATTTCTGTCGACTAAATAGAACTTACTTATATCCAAATAGAACTTGAAAAGATATATTTTTTCGAATCTGATCGCGCACTACATTGAGCCCGCGTGGTATTGTGCTGTCGCCTGCCTGCCTCTCTCAAGAAGTCACCGTCGCTTCACTCTTACTTTTTTACCATTCATTTAATCATGGCTAGTCGCAAAAAAATTTTAAAAAGGAAGGAGGATTACACTGAGTATGGCTTTACCAAAACAATCATTGATGGCGAATAAAGTATCCATTATTCATAAAGCTTCAATTGGTGATCTGTCTTTCTGCGTTAACCTCATATTTTTCATACTTCTCAAACCAAGGGTGTGCGAAATCGGCCTCGTCCGTCACAGGGGGTGCGAGGGTAAAATGAATCGGGAAGCGCCGATATATACATGTGTATGTATATATATATATATATTAAAATAGTTTTACTGTCAAATAATGCAAAGAGTACTCAACACGTGTTTCGCCCTAATTTTGGGCTCATCAGGCGTACACACTCAGTGCACCCCCTCTCGGGAATCGAACCTTGGACGTCAGCGCTGCGCCACGGCGTGGGGTTCGTTTATTTGACAGTATGTAGATCGGGGTGTGTGTGTGTATATATATATATAGATATATATATATATATATATACCCCTGCGCTTCACAGCGGAGAATTAGTGTGTTAAAGAAATTATGAAAAAGGGAACATTTTAAAAATAACATAACATGATTGTCAATGTAATTGTTTTGTGACTGTTATGAGTGTTGCTGTCATCAAGGGGTTGATTATCATTACTTCTTTCAATCAGGTTCATATTTGTACGATGTGTTGTGTTCAAGTTACATTCAGTGTTTGTCAACCATTGTAAAGATAACGGGTTTCATTCATCGATTCCTTTCTTACTGCATCAATAAACAGCTCGTCTTCCTCTTTATCTGAGACGTGACACACTGCATGCACGGGTTTTTTTTACACTGTCTTCCTTTAACTGGACATTGACTTTTTCCACCGTGTGCTTTGTTTCCACAGTAGCTGCACTTATGAATATGCTTGTAT
Organism: Polypterus bichir lapradei; assembly: GCA_026402145.1. Taxonomy (NCBI): domain Eukaryota; kingdom Metazoa; phylum Chordata; class Cladistia; order Polypteriformes; family Polypteridae; genus Polypterus; species Polypterus bichir. The sequence goes on from JANRMT010062827.1 coordinate 14,154,456, forward strand.
GCGTCACTCGCTTCATATTTTTTTGCTACCTTCTCAATTGTGTAATGCAGTTTTTGTTCAGCACTCTTTGCAGCTGTTGCTTTTTGTCTGCATACTGCGTCAGTTCACATAAGCCACTCGGTGTACATGCATCGAAGGTTCTGAGCTGTGCTTGTGCCATCTCGTGCAATGTACACGGGTTTATTTAATGTTAGCTAAGACCCGGCACTTAAAAGTTTCTCTCGCAGTTTCGCTGAATTTGTGCCAAACACCACCCTGACCATCTCATCTTCGTCTGCATAAGCACAACCCTTCACCCGTGAATATTTAGCGGCAGTGTTTCTATTGGATTGCCGCTGACGGACGGCCTTATATGGGCAGGCACTCAATTACGTGGGAGGCGTGATGATACGACATGCAGCTCCACCTCCCACGGCCATCGAGCTGCAGTCTATTACAGTATATGTACGAAAATAGGTTCCAGTTATGCCCATTACGCGTAGAGTTTCGAAATGAAACCTGCTTAACTTTTGTAAGTAAGCTGTAAGGAATGAGCCTGCCAAATTTCAGCCTTCTACCTACACGGGAAGTTGGAGAATTAGTGATGAGTGAGTGAGCGAGTCAGTCAGTCAGTGAGGGCTTTGCCGTTTATTAGTATAGATTACACAGTGGCTTTCCTATCTATCTATTATATAGCATCTTTCAATTTATCTATCTATCAATCATTACATAGTGGTTTTCTATCTATCTGTCTATCTAGGCAGAGTTATGAGCAGTCTATCATAAAGGGCACAAGTGCCCATGCTGTCTTGTGTCCTGAGGTTAGGCCTGCCCTTTCTCATTATTTTATTATTATTTCTTTTTGGCTCCTTATTACATCGGATGCCTTATGTTTTTGTCACGTCCGCACATGAGACCCATTTAATTCCATAAATGAACGAATGTCCTTTACACCTGAATCCTTCACACGGCCCGTCCATGCCGCTCAGTGTGACGGCCACTTGATTAGCCGCTGTGACATATGCTCATAATGAGAGCTCTTTGCTCAGCCTCAGGACACGCACTCTAATGGCTCAAGAAGCTAATACCACCTGGGTGTAATTTTTATTAACTATTATCCTAAAAAATGATTTTGTCTGAATGCTGGTACAGACATTTAATGTAACTGCTGCTCAGATTGTGATAAACAAAACTTGTCTCAAGAAAGGGCTGATTGACAGACAATAAGACAACATTAATGGAAGAGTCGAGCATTTTTCCTAATGACATTCAGGCCGGAGAGTTGCGTTTTCCATATGTATCCCAGCATTAATAGGGCGTGCACATTCATTTCTTTCTTGAGCATAATATACACATAACTCTGGGCTGTTTGCTGTTAGCTAATTGACTGGAAAAATGGGTAGAAAGTAAAATTTATTACAGTATAAAAGAGAAGTGATAGCTTGTGTCAGACCAGCCTGATCTTTAAGCGTCTCTATTTCAGATTGGAAAATGAAGACATATCATGTCACTAATTTGGCAGACATCCCGGCTGATAACAATGGTCACTTGCATGTGGAAGATGACAGTGGCAATGGGCTATGAAATCAATTCATCATCATCAGCGGCTAAACACAGAACACTCTGTGTGTGAACTTTGTACTGATTGTCCTTCACTCGCCATGACGTGGTGTACGGGAACAGAAGGCTACGCCTGCCACTGAACTGACCTCCAGCTTTTGTTAAATTGAATCGTTTGGTAGAACTTTGTGAAGCTGTTTTAGCTGCAAGGCATTGTGGAGCACGGTGGTTTGTGCTAAAGTCTCTCAGGACCAATGCTCTTTTCATGACCAGGTCTGTAGTATATTGTAAATCTGCTGAACTATTGGGGGTTCTGTAGTAAGAAGGAATTATGGGTATTGGGTAGCAGATTATAATGCTAATATGGTGTAACATGAACTCAACAACGACCTTAGTAAAAAGAACCTGTTAAAAGTTTATCACCTTGAACCTGTCTCCATCTTCCTCCTTTTTGTGAGTGCAATATTATTGCCTACAGATGTAAAAAGGTCATGGTTTGTTTAAGGTCTGCACATTTTCACGGTGTCCATGTGGGTTTTCATTGGCATAGTAGAGGAAAGGGTAATTGGTGACTCCAAATCTCCATGATGCCAGTGATGGATGGACACATATTGCATGTTTGTGGGTTGTGAAGTCAGCTGCTCTGGGTTTATATTCTCTTTTTGTTAAATTTATAGGTTCTTCACTTGCTTGTGCAGGTTCTTCTCTGATTTTCCTCCGCATCCCAAAGTCCCAGTTGGTAACACTCAATCGGTCTTCTGTGTATGAAACTATAAGTGGGAAAGTCTGATGTCCAAGTCAGGGTTAACGAAGTTGCTTAAGTACGTTCAAGAACAGATGGATTGTCAAATGAAACTAACAAAATGGATGGATCGAGGAACATTTGCCCAGAATGTTTATATGAATAACTTTTTTTTTTTTTACTGGACTGGCAACCATAAACCAGGGAGATGGTGTTTCTCATTGTCTGGTAATAAAAAATGGCTTAAGAAAATGAATGAATACATAAATTCTTAACAATGTTGTCATGCAAGTGCATCTGTGGACCATCCTCAGGGCTCCTCTAAGGTATGTGCTACCACCCCGGGTTGACAGGGGGGCACTGTCGCTAACCATGTCATCTCCTTTTCTTCTAGCAATGTCAAGATGACACCCCCTGAGGGCACTTGACTCTGCCCTTCCAGCTCTTCTGCTAATTACTGCGAGGTCGGTAGAAGGAGGCATCACTCTGCGAGTAGAGCATGACAGGGACAAGATCCTGCTGTTTTGTTAATATTATTTTGTTGCCCGTGGGCCACTTGTATTTTCATTCAAATTTACAAGTAGTAAAAGGGGATGACCAATTTGGTGCCCCAACAATACTTTGTCTGGGACATGCAGGTCATCACTCGTGTGGCTTTCACACTGCAGGAGGATATGACAGTCCTGGTCTTTGTGAAGCAGTTCAGACCCATCATAACATCCAGGCAGTGGTGAGTGAAACGATTTGTGCAAATCTGAACTCACAGCAAAATGATTCATGAAATTCATGAAACAAAAGGCATTTCACGTCCATCAAAATTCATGTTACTGACAAAAGAATGGCATTTTGTTCTATCTGGAAATTATGTTTCAGCCAGGATTCCTTCCCTGGCCTGGTTTCACATTCTTGCTTTAAGCCTACTTCGTCCAGTTTTGATTATTTTATTTATGCTCATTTTGTTTGTGCTTATTATTTGCTTTTTATAACATCTGTGTATCTAATCAATTTGTTGTGAGCATGGTGTTTTGTGGCATCAAGTACTGTCCTCAGTCCTGTAAAGGCAGGGGTTTCCCACAATTCCTGGTGGTTCATCTAAATGTGCCAAGAAGTTGGTGAGCATACTTGTGCTTTGTGATTTCTGGATTTTTTTGCTCTAGCCATTACATTGTGTACTGGGACATTGTTTTACTCCTTTTGCCTTCTGTGCTCTACAGAGCTTCATATTTTTTTTTTTTTTAGAACCCTGCACCTTTTTATTTTTTAAAGATTCTGTGCTTATTTCTACCCAGGGTTTGACAGTGTCAGTGCCATTTGTTAGATAGGTTATGTTAAAACAACAGAAGAACTTTCCAAGTTATTTTAAAACGTCTGCCTATATATTAGAGCATAGTGAATGGAAAGTTCTATTATAACCCCTCCTCCTAAATTATAAATGGAAAATTAAAATTATTTCTTGTCATTCTGACTAGAGATGAGTTTAGTTTATGATCTGTCTTATAGTTGGTAAGACATTGAGGGCAAACAGTTTCAAATCATACTGAATGTACTGAACGTACTGAGCATGCTGAACGCCTGGAATGCACTGAAGTGATGTGAGTTTGCCATAGAAAAGTAACACAACTTTTAAGTGGAGACAGTAACTAAAGTTTAACATGAGAAAGCCAAGATTGTAATGAAACAGAGAAGAAACCCTTGCCACAGGTGTGTGCTCTCTGCAGAAAGCAAGACTGACACCTCTCCCACTCTGACATCACTTCCAGGGTCAGACCACCTGGACCCGCCTCTTCCTCCCAGAATTCCACATAAAAGGAAATGATGCCATCCTGGACAGTCCAAGTGAGATTTAATGAAGTCTCATCATTGCGCTTTACCACACATTTTATTTTACACCTTTTGCGGCAATATAAGAGGTTTGCCTTCAGGTGCCCCAGACCCTTTATCTTGTGCCTTTTGTCTTTTTACACATTTTATTCTTTTATGAAAATTTCATGATTTGTTCTTTTTTAAAATTTTCACTAATCCTTTTTAAAACAAACTTTTTTTGACTGAGGAATTTCTTTTCTTACGCGTTTGGCTGATGCTGGATCACACTTCACTAACTCTGTAGCTGCTTGATTTTGGGAATGCAGCTACAGACGACATACGCTGCAGTAGTGGGACTCTATTGCTCTGAAATCCAAGTGCATATTAGAAGTGTTTTAATATTGAAGTATCATTTAATATTTAAATAAAGAGCTGTAATTAAGAAAAAAAATAATCAGGGGACTCATTTCCTATCATGTGTAGACAGCAGTGTGCTGTGATTGGTCTGGCAGTGTGATCCCCACATTTGCTGACTGCAATCCTAAAGATGCATTATAAACAGAAGAGACGTTTACAGCACGGAACGGCACATGAAGTACGCATATCCTCAGCTAGGATAAGACGCCTGCTAGGAAACTGCGACCGGCTTCCCATAGAGTAAGATTTCCTGCGCAGACAACACGGTGCATATTGGTGCGTTTTAGTTTGCAAAATATATAACATGTCACATATGGACTCCTTCTTGATGTGAACGAAAGCAACCATACAAAGGTCAGTGTGCGCATCTCGTAATTATCCAAGATTTGTATTAACTTTGTGTGTGTTTGGTTAGAATGATTTAGTTGTTTTTATTTCCAATATTTCTTTCAGGCTTCAAGACTTCGACTTTTAGTTTGGTGCATGTTGTTTCCATCTCACCGTTTCTCTTTATTACAGTTTATTAGTATGCACACTGCTCATTAATCATTACTGTTTGCTCTTTTGGCAGGCAGCTCTACTGTTTTTAACGCCATTCATCTAAAATTGAACACAATGACAAGATGAGAGGCTGCTGGTATTCAGTTGATCTACGGCAGAGCCGACTCTCTAAATAACAATCCAGGGCTTTGTCAGGAAGCTCTCCTGGAAAACGCATGAACCACCACGGCATCTGCTCTGCCCACCTACCAGTAATTAATATGCCACTCTCAGGGCAATTTGACAGGGTTTTGCATCTAAAGAGTGTTATCTTTATGAAAGCAGAACAACATTGATGGGAAAAGACATGAAAATATGATCATTATAAAATTACATGCCATGTCTGAGGGGTGATGTAACTTTTTGTTACGCAAAGCGCCTCACACACTTCTTATACTCTTAAGAAATGAACAGTTGACTACAATTCATTGAATATTTTGCTTTAGGTGAATAAAGTCCACCTGTACAATCTGGAAGAAGAATGAAACTCTGAAGCAAAATGGATTCTGAGGAATGCCATGCGGTAAATGTCGAGATACTGGAGACATGGGCCGTCTCCACCTCTGTTTTTACGTATGTGCAGCAAGCAATGTGAAGCTGACTCACTCCTTCACTCGCTTACTCACTTCCTCCCTCTTCTAATTGTTCACACACTCACTGACTCATTCACTGATTCGTTCAATTACTCACTTCCTTGCTCACTGACTCACTTGTTTGGTCATTCATTCCCTCACTCACTGATTCATTTAATTACTCACTTGCTCACTGACACACTCGTTTGGTCACTCACTCCCTCGCTCATTTACTCAGTGATTCATTCACTCACTGACTCACTCGATCACTGACTTACTCACAGACTCACTCCATCATTAGTGCAATTACTCCATCACTCACTCTCACTCACCGACTTACTTACTCCTTCATTCACTGATTCATTCAATTACTCAATTCTTTGCTCTCTGACTCCCTCATTTGGTCACTCACTCCCTCCCTCCCTCGATCACTTACTCAGCGATTCATTCACTCACTCAATCACTGACTTACTCACAGACTCAATCCCTCACTCACTCACTGCCTCACTTTTTTGCTCACTCGCTCACTCCCTCCCTATTTCCCATTTAGCTCAAATCTGCCATGTCTCAGTATGGTATATCTAGGCCAACAAGTACTCGCTAACAATGGATATTTTGATGTATCAATTGAGGGCCATTTTCAGCCCAACAAGAGAAAAATTGAATACGGCAAAATCTCAAACGCCTTGACGAATTTGACTGCAATTTGGTGATGCTATAGAACAAGGAAAATTAGCTGACACTTTGTTTATTTTCAATTTGTTGATTTTTATTATTATGATGGTAACTTACTTGCTCAGTACTGCACTAAAAGCACGCTATATGCAAATGAAGAATGCAGCAGAAGTGACTGACAGGCCACTAGCCAATAGGACAAACAGATGGGATGGAGTCCTGGACTGGTAAAAAGAGACCTGATCAGCAGAGCTAGAAGGTTTTCCACTGTCTGTTGAATACACAGCCACTCTTAGGCGTGTACCGGCTCTCGTCTTCGTTGTCCGTTACAGTCCATTGGAACAAAAGTCATGGTCAGTCATGAGGAAGACCACGCAATTGTATGTAGCATGTTCAAGGGTTCAAACAATAATGTTTGCCTCAGGTGAAAAAAATAAATAAAAACAACAAATGTTGTATACAGAAAACAACTGAATTAGTTACATAGTACAGTAACCTCTTGTGATTCACAGGTGTTAGGGGTGCAGGACCCCCAATACTGCAATAGAGTCAAGTTTTAGTTAAGACAGTTTTAGACCTCGAACAGATTAAGCAACCTGAGACATTCTGAGGCCCATAAGATGACGCCCCTGTCAGCCACTTCTCTTTTGACTCCACCTACTTTCCATGCTCACCCCCTCCAACCGCATGTTAGCGGTAAACTTTTGTGCTAAATGTACTATTATAGTAATGGTGGCAAACTGAGTGTGTATGCAAAAAATTTTTATTCTAAATAAATAAAAAAAAAAAAAGCTTCACCAGGATAAATTATCATGCTAATGTAATAAACGTCTCTTCGTACTTGCTGTGAGGTTGCCAGCCATCCCCAATGGCTACACAAAGCCACTCGGCTAACAGATAAGTTCCTAGCTGGGCGACTCAAAGACTACTGTATACCTCTTCCTGCTTCTGAGGGCGACTGTGTCATTCCTCTGGAGCATAAACTCTGCCACAATTAATGCATCATTAATATAAATATTAAAATTTTGTACAGCAGTAATACAACAGTACTAATGATAACACAGAAAGAGCCACAAAGACAGTACTCTAAAGAGCTCCTAAACGTGCGGTGCGTATTATTCCACATTTAGACTGTTTACACAAATATGATTTATTCGATTCAGAGTCTATAAGAATATGAAGTGTTAACCATAGCTGAGTGCAGCATATCATTTATTCTTCTTCATGTTCTTCCTTAGCATTTCCCATTTTTATATGGCGTCGACCTTCTGATTACCAGTATAGATCTTTAGCCACAGAGCTGCTACTCTGTTGAGTGCAGCATATAACTAGCATATTAAAAAGTGCAATCTTATGAAACATGGCAGACGCAGATATAAAACTATAAAATACAAAATGTTAAGATTTTTTTGTTCAATTTTGTTTTTAATATATGACACCAAAACAACTGCCTCGGTAGTTTAGAAGTTTAATAAATGCTGAATCCACATTTGAGTGCAGGAACTAAAGGGAATTGAACTCGTCATGAGGGGCGTGTAATATAAGCGTCAGTTCACCAGCAAAACAGGGGAATGGCTCCAGAAGGGGCGTCAATTTATGGACTTCATAGAGTCTGAAGTGCTCGGATCTGTCCGAGGCCTTATACTGTCCTGACTGCAGCTGGACACTTCTCCAATACTGGGAATCTCCATGAATACATTTGGGGTGCATGATTACTGTACATTCTAAGTTTACTGCATTAAATAAGATGCAAAAAGTTGCAAAAAACTTGATTGATTGTACAGTAAACATGGTACTCCTGTGTGTGAGGTTGGCTATGCAGGAAAAGATGTGCCACCTCCCTCAGACAAAGTGTGTAGTGCAGCAGTTCTTTAACAACTTTTAACTTTAAAAAACAAATTATGATAAATGTGTGTATATTTGTGGTACTAAATGACAAAAACTATTAATTTTACTGATACAAAATAAATTCAACAAAACGCTAAGCACAAAATGATAAGCACTCACGACATAGTCCCATTTTGTAGATGTAGGTGATGAAGAGGAATGAAATGAAGCCCCCTGTAAACAGCCTTCTGAAAGGTATGAAAAGTTTTGTCCTACCATGATGCCGATGTATGTTAAGATTTGTAGAAGTCTGGAGCTCTCCCAGATGCAGATGGAATCACACAAACAAGAGGACACAGGACAAGAACACAAATCCAGAGAAAACTGTAAGTCGGTGGTTGTCACTGTAATCTACTTGTCTTTTTGTTTGATTACTTCACCTCACACCACTGATTGTGACCCTGCTGGCTTGTTATGGCTCACTTTTAAAACTAGCATCCTCATCTTTCACCCAGCAGCCCTCACAGCAACTGCCAAAGCTGCCCAATGACACAGTACCCCTGGCGATGCTGGGATTTGTAGTTCATTTAAGTAGTGCTGCTACAGTGTCATCTGTGGTTTTCTGCAATAGGCCACAAAAATTAACAAAATAATTTCTATTTAAGTATTAATGACCAACCGGCAAAATGGTAAACCTGCTATGAACAGGTAGGGGCGCCACTGGGCCCCAAAACCCCAGATATACAAGACCCAACACAACTTACACAAGTCTAATTTAGCAATCAACACAGCCAAATCTAGACTTTGAATAGGAATTCCTTTCTCTCTCTCATTCCATGAGTGTCGCCACCCTGCCTCCCAACTCGGACTCATTTAGGTGTAGTGGCAGGCTCTCGTTTAAGGTGGACCCAGGAGTTCTTCCGGTGGCATGTTGTGTCTTGTTGGAAAACCAAAAGAAATATAACCCATTGTATCATACATGTTCTAAGTTGCCTTGGATAAAAGCATCAGCCAAATAAGTAAATGTAAACACCCGGGTCATCTGGAATCCAGTGATGACCACCTCCAGCAGCATACTCTATCATTCTCCAAGGACCCCTACAGGGCTGTATTTCTGGATTCCAATTCTTATGTAGTCCAAAATGGGACCAATGGCGAGGAATACTGCCACTTACCTATTTGGGAGATGAACTGCTCCCGGCATCTAGCTCTCCCCAGTCCATTAGTCCTTCCTGTATCCCAGCCAAGATGGGAATTATTAGACATCCCAGCTGGGTATTACCTGTAACCAGGCCATCCTTCCATTATGGTTTCCCAACTGGGCAAGAAATTTTCCTCAATCCTGGCTGAGATGCCCATCTATCCTCTTGGGCATTTACACTCCGATTGCAAACTCTTAAATCACATGTGTATTATGTTCTTCAATCGTTGCCTCATCCTTAATTACAGAGAGTGGTCTGGTTCTTACAACTTACTCCAATTTAAAGAAATAAAAATTGTCACTTCTCTGTGGGTATGATGGACCAGTTGTGAGAAGAATGAATGAATGCACAATGAGTATATGAGATGAGAGGGTGGAAAGGTGCTATATAAAATGAGAATGCCATTGATTTAAGCCCAGCACTCCTTTAATGTTTGTCAGTCAGTCAGTCAGTCATCATCCAAAAAAAGGGGCATTGGGGTCTGCAGGAGCCAATCCCAGCCAACGTATGGAAATATGGGAACACTTGCCAGTCATTTACAAGTCACTTTAGAGCATCAACTGAAGAAATTAAAATAAAAGGCGCAGACCTATTAATAAAACATTACACGACATTCCGGGTGATTGGTGACGGTGCGGAGTTCCTTTTTTAAACTGTAAACAATTCCCTGTCTTCTAATACAGGATCATTCTTCAGCAGCTCCAGTGTTTACTCGCACTTTGGAGCACTTACCTTCTGATTAAGAAAAGCTAAAAATGGGGATTTCACTTCAGAGTGCTAACATCTTGATAAAATGTTTCAACATGCCCCATGAAATTTCAGCCGCAGCCCAACAATCTGCCAGGAACAGATGCAGCGACTATAAAATTGCCCAAATTTCTATTTAGCAGTTGGCTTCATACGCCGTTTCATTTTACATTCTGAACATGATTGCATTTAAATTAAGAATTGCCCTTTTCACATCCTTTTTGGTAATCAAGTGACGCACATCAGTTTGGAATATTGAAATTCTCGGAAATTTCAGGATGTGTACTTAGTCAAGGATGTATGATTTATGAGTGACCCCTGACAGGACTGTCGATTTGCATTTAAATCTGGGATTAGTTGAATTTGTAATGCAATATATTTAACTTCCGTTTTTTTATTGGAAAAAGTGACTTTAATGTTTATATCTTCATTGATTAACCCTCTGCTAGCCTGGACTTTCCACAGACTGGCAAATGGAGGCCAAGTGTCACAAAACGCTGCATCCTCACAGATGGACATTCTGGTTCCAAATTCAGAGCCTAGTGGGGAAGTCACTGGTGAAAAATCACACGGGCGCCATCCTTCTCTGTTTCATATCCTCTCACAAAGAGGCCGACCTTGAACCTAGGGCTTCTGAGCCGGGGTTTATCCAGTTGAAGGGCCTCTGACTTTTTACCACTGACTTTGAGGGTATGGCTATCATTTCTGTTTGTTTTAAATCATTTACTAGCTCCCCTCAAGCTCTAGTATCAACATGTTATGTCTGAATATATAGCACCTTCAGAAAGTATTCAGACACCTACACTTATTTTACATTCTGTCGTGTTGCAGCCATGTGCCAAAATCACTCAAATTCATTTTCCCCCTCATCAAGCAATACTCACTACCCCAGAATGAAAAAAAAATTACTAAAAATAAAACACTGAATATCCCATTGACCCAAGTATTCAGACCCTCTGCTATAACACTTGAAATATGGTTCAGGGGAATCCCATTCATTAAGATGTTTCTACTCATTGTTTGAAGTCCATGTATGGTCAATTCAGTTGACTGGACAGAATTGGGACAGACAACCAATGATTACTGTGCATACAATTCAGCTGTGAGGAACAAGGACAGTAAGTGTTATGATCCCCACAAACAGAACAGAACCTCGTCTGTCTGATGTCTTGTCCCCACAACAAAATAGGGAAAAACACAAGGGTCACGACTGCAGCTAAACTCCCCATCCCTTCACATGAGTCACCAGCTCCAGCAGACAGCACGTTATTGGCTGAAAATGGGGTCAGCACAGGACTCTTGTGAACTTGGGACACAAACATGGCAAATCAGGAGTGTTAGGCCTTCAAAAGGCCTTTACTTTGTCTGCCTGGAAAGGCTTTCAGCCCAATGGGGCTTAATCTCAACTCCACTGGCCTCCCTTAGGCCTTGCAGGCCCAACTGGGACTGAAGCGTGTCTATGGGAGGTCCATCATCTGAGCAAAAACCAGGCCAAGAGGTCGTAGGAATTTCCTGAAAGGCTTAGATACAAGATTGTGTTGAGGGGAAGATCTGGGGTACAAAGAAATTCCTATTAATTATAAAGTGCCTTTCATATCTATCGATCTATTAATTATATGGTGCCTTTCACATCTATCCATGTATTAGTTATATAGTGCCTTTCACATGTATCTACTTATCTATCTATTAGTTATATAGTGTCCTTCATCTTTACCTATCTATTGTATGGGATGGCCGGGACTTTTGCCCGGACAGAACACCCTCACTGTGGAAAAGCAGGGGAAGACAGCATGCACAGGTCACTGCCTCCCCTGGAACACTAGATGGCAGGCCCCCTGGGCTGCAGCAGCACTCCCAATTCCCACAGGGCATCATGGAAAATGGAATTCTTTGGTTCAGCCCTATTGGGTTAATTGGGTGCTGCCAGGAGGTACTGCAGGGACTGGCAAGCCCTATTTCATTCGGCTTCCACCACACCCAGAAGTGCTTCTGGACCATGCTTATGGAACGCTGGAAGTATTCCTGGGTGCTGCATAAAAGAAGCCTGCTAACTCAACTCCAGAGGTCAAAGTCGGAAGGAGGCAAAGCTTGCTGGGAGGAGCAGAGGAGGCATTGACTGAAAGACAGAAGAAAGGAAGACAAAGAGGAGAAGAAAAGGATTACTGTGTGCTTGATTTGTGTTGGTGACTGTGATGTGTGAAACTCTTACTTGGGGAAGAGATTCTCACCAATAAAAAAAAAAAACCTTTGTTTATTAAAACTTGTGTCCAGAGCCTGTCTGTGTTGGGTATTTGGGGAGCTGGAGCAACACCTTGGTGGCCACACTAATCTATTAGTTAAATAGACAGATGTGAAAGGCACTACCTACCTCTATATCTATGAGTTATATATTGTAGGGTGAAGTGGTGGCTCTGATGCTAGGGATCTGCTCTGGCAATCAGAAGGTTGCCGGTTCAAATCCCGTAAACTCCATTGGGCTCTTGAGCAAGGCCCTTAACCTGCAATTCCTTCATCCTGGGGATGACATTAGTCTGTACACAGCCCTGCAAGTAGGTCCTCCACCTTATAGGGAAAACTTGGTGACTGGTGGCAGGATTGGCATGTAAAAAAACTTCACACTGTTCTGTTGAGGTGTGTGTATACTATATAAATGCATTAACGCCGACAATTTTAAATAAAAATGATAAAAAAAATTAGCGTGTTAACACAGTTTGTTCTTATTATATTACTTTTAAAGCCTCAGTCTCGCTAGCAATCGATAGAGATCAGTGATCTTGTTACAGCACTTTTCAATACGCTTTTGCTAGAAAAAAAGTTAGCTTTGTTGATTTGACCTCGATTCCCTGCGCGTGCATGAGTAGCGAAGAGCAAACAGTTTCTAAAATGGCATGTGGAGAGATACCAAAGCGAATGCTCAAAGCAAAATAATCCGTGAATGACTTTTTTCGTATTACAGTACCGCTGAATCGGACTCTTGATTTGTCGGACTCCGATTTTAATGCAAGTGATCTGGAGATGTAGATCGAAAACAAAAGTGAGGTACCGGCATCAGCTGATCAGTTCCCAGCTGATTGTGGTGCTGAACACATTCGTGTAGCTGATGCACCAATGGCAACGTTCGCCTGGGAGGACAGATACTTACGATGACAGGATGTACAAACCATATTGCGTCTCACTGCAACTGGAACTCCCGCACATCTGTCTCACAAAGACAGCCAGCCCACTGTGAATTCCTGCTGGCCGTCGAGCCGCACCCTGCAAAGCCGCTGCTGCCACAAACTGCAAACAGGCGCCGACAGCAGGCACAACAGGTAGCAACAAACATTTTATGTTGACTTATGTGTGAAACCATTGCTTTGTGTGCTTTTCAGAAAACAGCTTTTTGGAAAAAATATTAGCCCTCAAAGAGTTACTACTGAACATGGACTGTTTATGCTGCTCCCTGATAAAAGAAAATGTTTCTGCTGGTATCTGTTCAGATAAAAAAGAAAACAGATTTAGAAATGTTAACTTGCTGTTGCTCGGAAGGTGCCAGTTATAATGTGATCGTGGCTCTGGACGCTGAGGGTAACTTGTTTTTCTATAACAAATTAGAGAAAACATTAATGCCCTGGTAGTGGCAAATAGCTTTGGTTTTATATTTGATTTGATTACATTAATGTTTAAGTTAAGATTTACAAGAAATATTTTAACTGCTACTATGTAAAGGGAATACTGCTGGTAAAAAGCATGTTAATTGTTCATTATTGGATTTTGCACATAATGTGATTGTCTGTGATTAAAAATTTTAATCACTGCCCAGCACTAATTTATATTAAATATACTGATCTGTCTCACTATTATAGTTATATAGTGTTTTTACATCTATCTATTTATGTAACTAACTTTACTAGAGACAGCTGTAGGGATGATTTTTTCTTGGCAGGGTGATATCATATAATGAGCTCCAAGCACTCACTGTAATCCATTCATCCCTGCTACTTTGCCTCCACGTGACTTGGCCACTTTTAACGTCTCGTCACCGTTTGAAACACGAATGCCTATTCTTTTGCACAAATGTTTTTCAGCCAGCAACCTCCGATGAATGACTTTTCCGTGCAAAGGCAATTTCAGGAGACAATGTTGGCTTAATTGTCTTTTCTCTTCAAGCCTGTGCATGATTTTAAATGTAACTTTCGAATAAAGAGCAGGGATTACTCTTTTTACAAACTCTAGCTGGATTGTTTCCAAACAGAAATTCATTTAGAAGAAGCTCCAAATGCAAACAGTGAAATCGCACGTAAGGGGAGACAAAGAGTGGTAATGCCGTATCCGGAGAGCAGAGCCAGCAAACCTGAGATGTTCTTATTGATTTGTGTTACTTTATTTCACTTTCAATCTGTAGGATCTCTATTTTTTTAATCCATTTGTTTACATACTATAAACTTGCAACAGTATGAATAAAATGGATGATTAGAATCCTTCCCTGACAGAGGACTCTTCTGTCACCAGGCTCAGTTTGTGTGTCACCATTAATTCTGTAAGTTAACCCCTTCAACAGATCTACGAATATACACACATCGTCACATGTTGTATAAATACTGGAGACACTAACATAGCAAATCAGGCATGTTAGGCCTTCAGAATGCTTACTAAAAGACATTACTTTGCCTTCCTGGAAAGGCCTCAACCCAATGAGGCTTAATCTCAGCTCCACTGGCCTGCCTCAGGTCTTGTAGGCCCAACAGGTATTGAAGCCTTTAAAAGAAACTTAAATGTTCTAATAAATATATCAAAAACGCCCACAAGTAAGAGGGTCACTGTAAACCTTGGCTTATATCCAGAAAGGGTATCCAAATGATCTTTAACAAAGAAGGATTAATAGAAAAATTGAAAAATACAAAGCAAGGCTCTGCAGAGCAAAAGAGACAAAAAAAGAGTTGCCTAAAAGGGAATCCTAAAAAATACAAAGTCCCAAATCGAAATCCAGAAACAGAATTCTTAAAACAGAGCAAAAGAATCAAAAACTTGAAAACCTGCTAACAAATAATAACACTCACAACTCCACTGGACAAAATGATGGGCTGCTGAATCTTTTTCTTTAAGGTGCATTATCGACACCTACTGTAATGGTGGCTGCTGAATCCTGCCTGTAGCTCAAATATAAAGCCAGAAGGAGGAAACAGCAGCTAGGGCATCAGGGTGACCCCGCCTCTTGGGGAACCACCCACAAAGTACAAGGAACACAAGCAAGCGTTAGAGACAGTACATAATTAACTAGTAACAATGAAATAAACAAATCACTATAAAAATAAGATTAAACAAAGCCAACAAAAACAAATATGAATAAATATAAAACAGGTACATAGGAAATGTGAAACTGTGCTGGAAAGTAGTTACTGAGTCATCTAATTTGACAATTTCTGTGACTGACAGTTGTGAAATCTAACATCCTCAGGTGACGAGATGTGTCATGTGACACCGACTTAAAGAAGAATATTTGCCAACATATCTATGAATGGACTCTGAGGAGACAAAATAGCAAGATGGAGTTCTTTGCCTAGTGTCAAAATCTAACAGACTTCCATTAGTTGCCACCATCCCCTTTGCTGTGTCCCTTCATATTTACTTTCCAGCAGAGCAACCTGGTAATCACACGTGTTATATACATATACACACACA
>JANRMT010062827.1:14175701-14188476 GCA_026402145.1 Polypterus bichir lapradei
AAGAAAAATAAATAAATCCAACCTCTTACTGTAAACAACATAACTATACACACTAAATTGGTCTGCTTTTAATTTAAGCAAAAGAAGCAGGTTTATCTTTATGAACAAAAGTTTTTCAGTTTTCTGGCTGAAGACACAGTTCCTCTTCTCATGAAGAACATACTGCACTGAATAAAATCACTCAGTCTGTGCTAGCTTTTAGTGCCTTTACGAATTGTGCAAAATATTACCTGCATTAAACGTTTTACTTCAATTTTAAATTACTGTGCAAAACAACATTGCAATAACAGAATAAATAAATCAAACCTTTAACTGTAAACAACATCAAATTAGGCTGCTTTTATTTTAGCAAAAGTGGCAGATTTCTCTTTATGAACAAAAGTTGTTCAGCTTTCTGGCTGGAGAGACGATTTCTGTTCTCATCAAGAACATGAGATGCTGCACTGAATAATCTCTCACTGTCTGTGCTGGTGCTTGGGGCAGATAAGTACTTGCGCGCAGTCCATGCAAGCAAAGGAAAGCGATCTTTGTTCGCGCGCCAGTAGTCAAGTGGATTGTCACTTCTGCCAATGGGTAGTTCAGCTAGATAGGTTGCTACTTCTTGTGAGGCTGCGCTTGCTCTTACACCGCTGTGGGTTGGGACGCTTTCCTGTAAAATTTCGTCAAACATATCAGAAAGCGAAGGAATGTGTGCCTCATCACTTGTACGTGACCGTTTCTCAGGCACAGTTTGCTCTGTTCTCCCCGTCGCGGCTTGTGCTTCACCAGAGGTTTCAAGAGCCGTAAGCTCTGTTTGCACCATTTCGCGTACATCCTGCCTTTTCTCATCGTCAAAGTAATGGTCTTTAAAGTGTGGATCTAATATTGTTGCAATGCCGTAAAGAGGGTTGGACTCAATGTCTTGGAAGCGTTTGTTAACAGCCTCCAGTAGAGTTTTTTTAGCTGTTTTTACGCCATGATCTGTTTCCGCCTCTTTTCCAAGCAGGCGCTTCAGTGCTGCGATCAGTGGAATAACTTCAGCAACAGACGCTTGAGCTGAGCTTATTTCCTTGGTTAACTGTTCGAACGGGGCGAGAAGAGAGACAATGTTTTCCACCAACATCCACTGATGTGCACTCAAAGTTGCTGGCAGGTCGTGATCTGTCATGTATGCAGCTAAAACCCGCTTCTGTTCAAGTAATCCTTGCAACATATAGTATGTACTGTTCCAGCGAGTGGCCACATCTTGCTGTAGTCGTTTTGTTGGCATCCCAAACTGTTTTTGCAAATCTTGTAGTCTGGAATAAGCAAGCGGAGAATGCTTAAAATGTCCCACAATTTTTCTCCCAGTTGCTGTGATTTCTGATATGCTCCGCTGACTAAGCACTCCCTCATTCACAGCCAACTGCAGCGTGTGTGCCATGCAAGGTATGCTCTTTAATCCACTGTCATCCATAGCCTTTATCATGTTCCGTGCATTATCTCTCACAATCACATGCACTTTAGACTTGTATATGTTCCAAGTTTCAAACATGTTAGCCAAAGCATCGGATATTGCTGCTGCAGTGTGTGAGCCGACAAACTCCTGTGCATGAAGCAGAATGTTTTGCAATTTAAACTCCGCGTTTATCCACTGCGCTGTCAAACTGAGCATGCTAGTTGGACTAACGTCAGAGCTCCATATGTCTGTGGTAAAACTTAGAGCAGAGATATCTGTGGTCATGAGCTCATGAACATGTTTTGCAACACGGTCATACATTTCAGGTAGAGAGGTCTCTGCAAAATACCGTCTGCTTGGCAGTGTGTAACGCGGCTCAATGTGGTGTATTAGCCTACGAAATCCGATGTCCTCCACGACTGAAAACGGCTCGTCATCTAAAGCAATGAATTCCATTACTTTCTCTGTTATGTCACGTGCTTTAGCACTGTCATTTGCAAATTTCTTAATTTTTTCGAAAACTGTGGCAACCGAGGGTGTTGATGTGCTAGTTGGCTTAGTTTTAACCAACGTTGTTTGACAGTATTCCTCAAATTCAATTGCGTGTCTTGACTTAAGGTGGTGTATTAAACCTGTAGTCGAAAATGTCTTTGCTGTTGAACCCCCTCTTGAAACTTTTGCAGAGCAAATGTTGCATATTGCAACTTTGCTGTCCTCATCTGAAACTTTGAAGTGCTTCCAAACCGCCAACATACTCCGTGTTTGATGCGTAATGACAGCGCGAACGAGACGGGAGGATGGGAGAGGCGTGGCGACAATTTCGGCTTTTATTTTCGGCGCTTTCTTACGTTTCGGCCGAAACCGATAATGCTATTTCGGCCGAAAATTTTCGGCGGCCGAAATTTCGGTGCATCCCTAGTATGTGTCTATATGTGTGTGTATAGCTTTGATCACTGAGTGCAAGGGAAAAATAATAAAATGTAGTCTATAAGTTATTAAACAGTAAAACATTAACGTTTTAAGAAGTTACATTGAGCACTACTGGAGTGGTTGCGGGTAAACTACATTTTAAAGACGGTATAACAGAAGAGGTAAGTAGTACTAACAGCAGCTAAAATGTATATGGATCATCTCTCGGTAGTAGATCCCTTTTGAAAGGCGCTACACGACGGCTGTGGTATAGAAATTACATTTTCTATGTGAAAGTCCAAATTTCTGCCTCTAATAATGTGCCTTACCAGCAATTAAAGAAAATTAGTTTTGTGTCCTCTGCAGTGTTAAGAGAGAAAGGCTTTGGTTAGGGATAAAAGGAAAAAAGGTGTAAAGAAAGGAAAGTTGCGTTTTTCTTTTATATAGTATAGAGAGATGTGTTCGCTGACGATATGAGCGCCTTTTGGGGACAGTCGCGGTGGGTCTTGTGCAGACTGGTGAGACGTCCCAGCTATTAATCGGCTGTGATGGCACTGTCAGTCCTTCACTCCTGTGCGTGTCTTCATAAGAGCTGACGACCTCATAATCGTATACGTGCAAAATAAAGTGCGAAGCGCCTTAATATTATTTTGCCGCAGAAGCGCAGTCAGCGTGTGAAAGGCCGGCACAGCTATGCGCGCGCGCCGGCTGCTCGACTTTGGCTGGGCAGGAGACGCCAGTTTTTGCAGACACGTTCACATGATCAAAAGTCTCCGCGCTCTTTGGAGGTCATTCATATACAAAATACCCGCGCCTCGCAGCGGAGAAGTAATGGGTTAAAGAAGTAATGAAAAAGAAAAGGAAACATTTTAATAATAACGTAACATGATTGTCATGAGTGTTGCTGTCATATACATGCCTGCCTAAATAAGTCACCCTCGCTTCGCTCTTACTTTTTTACCGTTCATTTAATCATGGCTAGTGGCGGAAAAATTATAAAATGGAAGGAGGATTACACTGAGTATGGCTTTACCAAAACAATTATTGATGGCGAATCGATTATTCATAAAGCTTGAATTGGTGATCTGTTTTTCTGTGTTAACCTCATATTTTTTCATACTTCTTCTCAAACCAAGGTGGTGCGAGGCTAAAATGAATTGGGATGCGCTGATCAATGTTATCGGTGTACCAGGAAATCATGCATTGACAAAAGTTCCCCTTTGATTGTAATGCAAAGTGTGATTAAATGCATTATTTTTTAACGCGTTATGGAGCACATGCATCGAAGCTTCTCAGCTGTGCTTGTGCTAAGAAAAGGAAAGATTTTAAAAATAACGTAACACGATTGTCAATGTAACCTTTTGTAAGTAGTGCCTGGAGGATTCAGTGTGGAGAAAGTCTAGAGACAGAGTGTGTATTAACTTGTGGATTTCTCTGTATTTGGTGGCAGTGTGACGAAGTTGCTTCGGAAGACGGCGTTAGCCGCGGAGCTCAGCTCAGAGCGAAATGAGGTAAATGGGAGGGGAGATGATGACGTGACTCCCCCACCCGCCTTAACTGTCAATCCCCCACAAACACAGTCTCTCGGAATTTGCATAAGCACACCCCTTCACCTGCAATTTTAACTTAGTTACAAAGTGATCAAAACTCTCGTTTATATCCTGCGTCCTCTCATTAAACTTGTATCCCGCATTACCCGTGGGCACGAAAAGCACCAGCGGCAGCCTGTCTATTAAGTTAATTTAAAGTTTAGGTTTATACCTCGCTTTGTTTCCGAAGTAGCTGTACTGATGAATATGGTAGTATGTCACTCGCTCGCTTCTTAATGTTTCGCTGCCTTCTCAATTATATAATGCATGTTTTTTTTCAGCGTATTTTGGAGCTCTTCCTGGTTTTCTACATAGTGCGTTGACAGTCAGTTCACGTGATTACGGGGGCGGCGTAATGATGTCACACGAAACTCCGCCCCCACGGCGGTCAAGCTCAACTCCATTACAGTAAATGGAGAAAAATACCTTCCAGTTATGACCATTACGCGTAGAATTTCTAAATGAAACCTGCCCAACTTTTGTAAGGAAGCTGTAAGGAATAAGCCTGCCAAATTTCAGCCTTCTACCTACACGGGAAGTTGGAGAATTAGTGATGAGTCAGTCAGTCAGTCAGTGAGTGAGTGAGGGCTTTGCCTTTTATTAGTATAGATATATATACACATATACATATGCCAGTGTATTAAGGCATGGACCAGTAAGGGACAGTAGTCTCTGTTAGGAAAAGAATCACAATACACAGGGTCACTGGCCCAGGCTGGTGAGGGAGTCTGACCAACCTGGAAATACTCAGTTTAATAATTAAAAAGTCAGGAAGTAGTCTCCCTCCGATCTTAACCAATATACCATAATTCCAACTGAGAAAGGAAACAGCAACCATTATCAGAGCCTCCCGGACCGGAAAGGGAACATCATCCATCCTGGACAGGTTGGCAGTCCATCATAGATAGATAGATAGATATGAAAGGCACCATAAAACAAATTGTGGTATAGTATGTAAATGTCTTGGTTTTCATTGTGGATGAATGCAGGAGTCACTCAGGAACTGTCGACTGCAGTAAATTACAAACTGTTTTAAAATGGAAATGTTTTGAATTATCAGTTAATTTGATTGCAATTGAGATGAAATTGCCAGTAGGGACTCAGTAAAACATAAGTCATGGGTTAGGCACAAATCAAAGCTGTTGTGCCAATGACGAAAATGATCCCCCATGAGGCCAGAAACACAAGAGACTGGAAGAAAGATGGGAGATAATAGCTGGAAAAAGAGACAGTATCTGGGAAGACCAACAAACCTTGTTTTAAAATCAGCACTTGTATTCCTAAACCCAATTCTTAGGTTCATATCTGCAAACTTGGATAACCCAAAGTCAAAGGGGCTAGACTTCATAGCCTTGGGCCTTATGACAAATCACACAGCATCACAGCAACTTCTTAGCAATTTAAACACAAAATAACTAAGTAGCTAAGCTTTGTGGGAAACTGTAAAATAATTTCAACTATCTATAAGCAAAGGAAATGAAGAGAAATAAGAGTGAACAACTAGATTAAATGGATTAAATTACATATTAATATAACAATGAACCTAAATGCAAATTCTAACAAAACCAAACAGTTTTCAACAGGAACAAAGATCATCAAGGTTAAGAAAACAAGAAAAAGTCCTAATGCTAAATCTTCCCAGAAGTGCTTAAGAGCTTCCTCCGAACTGCTCAGATTCCTACCACAACAAGCTCACAAGTGGGTGCAGGCCTTCCCTGACCTGCCTGTCTTACAGGTTTGGATCCAGTAAGCAGGCCTCGTCTTAGGTAACCAAGACCCAAATTCAAATGGCAGGCCTGCACTGACTATGACTGGCAGGAAGTGAAACCCAAATCTGTGGTTGTGTGAGGCGCCAACCTGAACACTGAAGCACTGTGCTTGCTTTAATTATGTTATTATATTCTAATTTGCATCTACATCTCCGTATTAACGCTTTTCTTTACGGATTTCTGATTTTTTCACTGTGCATAATATGTGTTTGTTGATCTAATAACCTTTTAGTTCTTCATAATGAGGTTGAGCCTCGTTGTGCTAAACGAGCTGTCGAGATGGGCTAATGGAGTCGGGGGTTTTTACTAATTTAGTGGCACTCTTTGTTCAAAACCCTAGTGGCTACACTCACAATATGAAGGACTGCTAAAAAGAGTTAATAAGAAAATGTGTAAATGCCTCCAATTAGGCTTCCGGAGGGCCCACCGATTTGTTTTCTGTGTAGATTCCACGGCTGGAGTACATTTCCATGTTTTGGTTGGCTAACTTCTTAGCTTTTGGTTGCTAATTATAATAACGGAATACGTCTTTTAAATGACATTTCTAATCCCAATTGCAGAACACATTTATCCTTAATTATTCATTAACATTAACGGTAGTTTTTGACACCCTCATTAACATTGCTACATTTGCCCATTATGTGCACCGACGTTGCAGTTTGACAGGAGTGCAGCTATTTGTCGTACTTTAATGCCTCATTTCTCCTCCACAGGGGGGATGTTGTTTACTTTTATTTTTACATATAAAGTGTGTTTTAACCCTGCAGAT
This sequence comes from Polypterus bichir lapradei, assembly GCA_026402145.1. NCBI lineage: Eukaryota > Metazoa > Chordata > Cladistia > Polypteriformes > Polypteridae > Polypterus > Polypterus bichir. Next base: position 14,182,155 of record JANRMT010062827.1, read on the forward strand.
TCTAATCTAAGGGGGCCAAAGGCAGCACTATGCAATGATTTGGAGATCACATACATGGAATTGTAAGTCAAGGTTTACTTTATATAGCACCTTTCAAAGAATGCACCATCATAGGGCATTTTAAAAAGAACGCAAGGACACAACACCAAGTCACAACATTACAATGAAGGGGTGGATCTAGAGAGATTTACATGGGGTGGCAAGAGGAAGGCAGGAAGATTTTTAGGAGGGTCGCAACATGAAAACCTTTTTTCAGATGCACATACTGTCTATGGCATACATGTTCAAGGCAGGCATATTTATGAGGTAAATAAAATCGATAACTACAAAGATAGGTCCAGCCTCACAGTAGCAATCAGCAATTTATTGTTCGATTAGCCTATTTCACAATTCTCACCCTAAAAGAAACAACAGACAGAGGTGTTCAACAGTGTTGATGTATAAAGTGTCATGTTTTTGAAACTATTCAGTTAGAAAGTAAGTGCAGCCAAGGACCTTCCCAAAAACGGTGTTCCTTTTCCTCTGACAACTACAGAAAGCTCAACCATATGAGCTGAATATGATGATTACCATGTTGCCCAGCAAATCCTTTCACAAAGTTATCCAAATTCAAAGATTTACTGTGTTTGGACTCAACGCTTTGTATTGCCAAATTTAACCGTCAACTTTCCGTCACAGTAAATCTCAAACAATTCTTTGTTAGCTTTAGGGCTGAAAACCATCATTCCCAAGGAGCACTGCTGACTGATAACACCACAGCTATCTTACTCAACTGCAACAGCTCACTGAACACATTCCGGTGTGGGTCCAAAAAATGTTTCAAGTTCCAACAGAGTGGCAGGGTTTTGTTCATTTCATGTCTTTCTAAGGGTGTACTCAAACTAGGCATGTTTGTTCCGTACCGTGCCCAAGTGCAATCGTCCCACACCTCCCTAATCCCATGCAGACCTGCACTCACACTGCGCTTAACATTCTGGGCCCGGGCACGCTTTCATCATGACCATGAGACTTCATGTAAAGCTAAACACGATCCGAAAACAGAATGACGGCATGCATGACAAAACAATTTTCCTTATGTTGTGCTTGTTTTGGAGTCATGCAGGGCAGGATGACACTCTGCCCTCTTAGAGATTTATTGAGTGTGCAGTGCAGTGTGTTGCTGTTCATCGTGCTGCATAGTCAAGAAGATTTTTATGGTGACAAATGACGTTAAGGGAGAAATTTGCAGCTTTTCTTGCTAAATATAAGATGTTCATATGTAAGGTGAGAATAAACACCTGTTTTTTAACTCAAATGGTATCGCATGAAATGAGAATCGCAACATTGTCATGTCTGTTTTCCGTGCTCAGACGTGTTTAGCGATCACACTGTTCCCGAATGCTACTGAACCGTGCTTGGATCCACCTCTTCCAAGCAGGCCAGGGCAGGGTACGGTACAGTTGGCATAGTACACAGCGATCACACTTGTCAAAAAAACTAAACTTTGCAGGGTTACATGCGGATAAACAAACTCAGGCACGGAACAAATTGCCAGTGTGTGTACACCCAAAGACTCTCCTAATCTGATGGAGTCCATGCTTCAAGGCTTCAATATTAAACTCATAAGCGTTTTCCGAAAGAAGAATATCCTCCTCTCTTAGAAAGCTAGAACTACATGGATTTTGAGCCTGAATCCCAATCATGATACAGCAGTTGGTATTAGAAAAACGCCTCTCCATTTCCCCCCCATCATGCTCTCAATAACTGGGTAGTACACTTTGACTTGAAAAGTATATTTGCTGTCTGGTTCTACATGCTGTCTGTCCAAAACTGGAGGTGACAACACAATCTTTTAAGTTTTCCTGTTACCTTCACTGACCACTTTGAGAAGCACTAGGTTGCAGAAATGCCACTTCTTTCACATGTGTCAACAGTAACACTCCAAATGTCATCACAATTGCTACGATAATGTGTCACCGTGTCTTTCAGGGATTGAATTAAAATCGACAGCCTTAGAAAGATCACGTGGTTTTGACTGCAGCACGTGTGACAAAAATTTAGAATCATCTGAAACTTTTCTGAATACTGCAAGATGCCCTACAAAATTCAAATCAATCTGACCCAGTGTTCCTCGCGCTTCAATAGCTCTCGGTGGATTGTTCGCACAGTGAATTTCCTCAAGCACTTGAGTAACAGCAGGCAGTCTGTCCATTACATTTTGACCTGCTACATGTCTTCAAGCCCAGCGTGTATCACTAAGACACTGAAGCTCCTCTTGGTGCCCCTGTAAACATCTCACACTGCACATCCAACCATTTCTGATGGACATGGGGTCCATATATTAAAAGTGTACAATTTTTTCCAAAAAAGCAAAAAAAAAAAAAAAATTCAGTATCAGTGTTGTGATGTGAGATTTGCATATAACTTGATAAATGTTTTGTATGTCTTTATTTAGAATTTAGGCAAACCAATGTAATTTAGTGTTACTTTGGTGAGAAGTATTCGTGTTTGCCCAGTTTACGACTGTCTCTTTGTAATTTTATGACAGGATTTGGGGGGGGGGGATGTGTCTTAAACCAGTTTGATGAGTATTTCTCTGCTAAAGTCTTTCAACCCCCCTGCAAGGAAGCCAGGATGTTTAACATATGGTTTTGGGGCAGGAGATAAGATGTTCTATTTCACCCATTGGTCTGAAATATGGCTGTCTGGATTGGCTGGAGGGGTTGGACAGAAAACCTATAAATTTGCTTGCTCAACCACATTCTCTCTCTCTAACCAACATATGATGAAGAAGCATCTCTTGCTAACCTGTGATGATGAAGACAACACAATGAAGAGCACAGCTCAGCAGACATATTGAACAGACATGTGGCTGAAAGCTGAGCACCAATGATGCCTTAACTAGAGACATTTGAAGTAACTACAAGTCTGTGTGCCACCTGAATTACAAATCACCATTTTATCAGGTTGTATGGTTGCCAATATTCAAATGTACTTTGCATTTTGTTATTATTTATGAATATTATCAGTAATACATTATTTCATGTGTAACTTAAGTCCTGCTTGTCTTTTTACTACATCTAATTGCCTAAGGTTATAGATATAGAAGGGAAGGTGGGGATAAGTTATATACAGTGGTAAATCTGTGAGATTAAGTATTCTAAGGCTACATATTAATAATACAATAGGGGAAAGTAGAGTAATTTATATATTACTCTACCAAGATAAAACAATCAGGTACACTCCTGCCTGTGTCAGCTATCACCAAGTGTAATCAATGTGCACTGCAATGGCAAATTTGGCAGCATCTTTTATTCTGGCTTGGACACCAGATTGTACCCCACTCATAACTGTTGCTCCATCGTATCCTTGACCTACACGGCTTTATAATCCAAACCATTCCTCTCCCAACAGCCAATAATTTTAGCACTTAATGCATCAGCATCCAACCTTTCTGCCTCTTGAAACTCCAGGCGAGGCGATATAAACCCTAGCAAATGATCAAACTGAGCCAAGTGTTCCACCCCTGCAAAAATGGTGAATGATAATAAACAAAACTCGACACCCTGTTTCCTCAGCAATGTCTGGATCACGGGTTTATTTACAACAGCACAATAAAACAACACTTTCAGGACTATATTAACCATTTGATCTCTTTTCGGCACCTTAACACTCTTTATATGCATAACTTTCACCAACTTATAAATGTTATAGCCCATATTTTATCCTTCATCTCTCAAACTTTTCTTAATTCTATACATTTGTTACAACTACTTGCATCATATTATAATCATTCCATACTTGCTCTTATTTAACTCTTTTAGGCTGCTTTCTTATTTATCACAAACAACATTATCGATTAATATGCTTAACTGAGACATGATAAGCACAATAAGAAATGCACTATACGGGTTGAGGGGCAAAATAAGAGTTTTTTTTTTTTTAGTCGTATATTTCTCAGAACATTTCCAAAATTGAATCACCCTCGAAATCCACTCCCTTAAACACAATACACTTGTCCCACCGCTTTTTCCATTGTTCAAAACTGTTCTGAAACAGTTACAAAGTGATAGCCTTCAGTGCCTCCATCGTGTGCTTCTTGATCTCCTCTACATCCTGAAAACGATTTCCTTTAAGGTCCCTCTTCATTCTTGGAAATATGAAAAAAAAAATTGGAGGGTGCCAGGTACTTGGGGTGGGGGTTTGGGGCATTGTCATTCCGTTTTTCATGACAAACTGTCGCACACCAAATGCTGTGCGAGCCGGAGCGTCGTTGTGATCCAGGAGCCACCCGTCTGACCGCCACAATTCGGGTTGTTTTCCCCGCACTGCCTCACGCAATCGCTCGGCCAAATGACGCAGAGGGCAGTCTCGTACACGCACTTAGCTGCCTGCCAACGTCGGAACTAACGCCCCTCCAGCCTCCTGACGAAAAAAAAACTCGTTATGTTTGCCCCCCCATACAAATAATATACTGTATAGAAACACTCCCATTAAGATGTATAAATACATATACACAAACATCAGCATAAAGGGCATTCTGTTATAATATCCTTAACAACAGACCGTCACTTTTACCTGATAAATTGATCGGTTTTGCTGTTGAACGTTACAATTTTACAACAATAAATCTTTAAAAACCAACCCACTGCGTTAATAACAGCCTCGTCTTATGTACCAACTTCACTAGCACCCCGGTACGAACAACGCGCAATCTGGAAACTTCTAGTTACCAACTGGCAGAGTTACAAACTCACTAGACGAACATTCTTTTTGTTTTTTCTTTTTTATTACTTTGCGAACTTTTATTTTTGGTTACTTTACAAAACTACACTTCTCCTATATTATAACTAAAAGTCTGCCATGGTAAATAAACATCCTAAACCCGTATGTGCTGAGCGTTTGGTGGTGTACATAATAACAGCAACGTTCAGCGTCAAACGAAAAACAAAACTTGCTTTTCACTGTTTTTTTTCTTTTGTTTTACACACACACAAACACACGCATATATATATATATATATATATATATATATATATATTGACACCAATAGCAACGAATGTATAGAAAATAGAGTGTGCAATGACAAGTATTAAGTATCGGGTAAAATTGACTTCTCAAACCACGCGCAAGAAAAAAATAAATGGCACAAAGTATTAAAGGCTGTAAACTCAAAACACGGAATTATAACGACTTTAATTCTTTTTTTGAGTATACCACCGTCATTAATGGTAACTTCTGTTAAGCACTTAGCAGAGGAAAAAATTTACGAAGGTTTTTTTCACATTACCTCGCTCTTCCACCCGAGACTTGCGCGCCATTACATTCGCAGGGGCAGAAAAAAAAAATGTGTAGACGCAAGTCAAGCGTGGAACAAACCATTGTGCTCTGAGGGGGGAGTGCACATGGAAGGCTGAGAGCTGGACATGCTTTATGTTAAAAGAACTTTTTTAAAAACTTTGTTATTAATTACACTTTTATATATATATATATTATATTTACATGGGGCAAATGGGATGACACATAATTTTGTTAGGGTGGCAAATGCTACCAAATGCCCCCCCATAGATCCGCCCCTGTTACAAAGTAACTGAAACTTGCGGCAAAGTAAAATAAATAGACTTGCTTTCAGGGGCAACTGACAGAAAAAGTAAAAGTACCACAGAGTCACCTGCTTATATCCTCATTGCTGCCCGGGTATAAATAAAAAGGGGCATTCAACAGGGCCAAACGCAACTCAGGATGAAACGAAAAAACACTCTTAAACAAAGGCTGTACTTGTTATGTGTTAACTTGGGTTTATGTGTTTTAGATTGGATTAGATTAGGTTAACTGTAATAGTCCCGTGGGGCAATTCAGATTGTACTGCTATTTCTGAATTACCCTTCTTCTTATTTTATGTACTTTCTACCATTTTTTCTAACTATGTACTGTATTTTGAAATGTGTTTTTATTCAATGTGTTTTGTGTTTGGAGCCTCTGGAGGCGGGACCACCCTGGTGTAACCACTCCTGAGTCCTCCCTATGCCTTTAGATGGATATGAAAGGCACTATATAACAGATAGATAAAAAGAGAGAAAAGACATATGATAAATATGATAGCTATGTGAGGCACTATATGGTAAATAGATAGATATCTATTTATCTATCTATTAAATAGTGCCTTTCATATCTATCTATCTATCTATCTATCTATCTATCTATCTATCTATCTATCTATCTATCATATAGTACCTTCCCTATCTATCTATCTATCTATCTATCTATCTATCTATCTATCTGTTATATAGTGCCTTTCCTATCTATCTATCTATCTATCTATCTATCTATCTATCTATCTATC
>JANRMT010062827.1:14206984-14217929 GCA_026402145.1 Polypterus bichir lapradei
ATAATAATAATAATAATAATAATAATAATAATAATAATAATAATAATAATAGTACATTCATTTTTGGAAAAGAAATAGCACTTAATAGCATTTATACTGGAAACTCGGACTGATAACATTAATAAAAATAATAATGTTTGTTTTACCAGAAGAGAGGTTTTTTTAGGTACTCAATAGAAGTTATTTTTAAATTTATAACAGAATAATGAGCTGATTATAATGACATCAAGGCCAAGTCAGCAGCTGTTTAGACTGGCGTGGCATCATTGAAATGAGTGGCTTCAGTGCCAGCTGAAAAAAGTGTGAGTCTGACACAGTCACTGAGTAGTGAGATTAAAGTAAGTCACCCTTCTCAAGTTATCAAGACACCTAAAAGAGTGATAAAATGAGCAAGGGCCACTGCTTCAATAATAGTAATAATAACAATAATAATAATAATATAATAATAATAATAATAATAATAATAATAATAATAATAGGGCGGCACGGTGGCGCTGCTGCCTCGCAGTTAGGAGACCTGGGTTCGCTTCCCAGGTCCTCCCTGCGTGGAGTTTGCATGTTCTCCTCGTGTCTGTGTGGGTTTCCTCCGGGCGCTCCGGTTTCCTCCCACTGTCCAAAGACATGCAGGTTAGGTGGATTGGCGATTCTACATTGGCCGTAGTGTGTGCTTGGTGTGTGGGTGTGTTTGTGTGTGTCCTGCGGTGGGTTGGCACCCTGCCCAGGACTGGTTCCTGCCTTGTGCCTGGTGTTGGCTGGGATTGGCTCCAGCAGACCTCCGTGACCCTGTTCGGATTCAGCGGGTTGGATAATGGATGGATAATAATAATAATTATTATTATTATTATTATAACAAATGATCACATATTATAATAAATACAATGCATAATTATTTATATGCTGTATAAAAGTTATGACTGTGAGTCTCAAAGCACTACAGTCTCAAGGACTCATCCAAAAATGCCTACTAGAGGGGGAGATCCCATCTAAATCCTTGGCTAGATACAAGAAGCACCATGTTAAATCTTTATAAAATAAAAAAAAAATATTATCAAAGAAATGCTCTGTAAGTACATGAAGATTTGTAGAGCACAGAAGGCAAAAAGGCGTTGCCAGCAAGGGCAATCCAAGGCGAACAAAAGTGCCAATCCATAATCCGATAGTGAAGCCATAAAAACAGATTAAAATCAACAAAAATCTAATAAATCAAGATAGAAAAACACACGAAAAACACAAACAACACTCATTGAACCCCCTAGAACATTCAAAATGAACCTCCAGGAATGGTGGAAGACCTTATATATACCGATATTGTAAAGGGCAGTTTCCTTGGGGGTCCACCCACAAAACACATGGAACATGGCACAGGAACAGAAACCAAAGCAGACAATTACAAAATGTAACATTAAGATACCTCAGTGACATAAAATTGAACAAAAAAGACATAAACCAAGACTATGAATCCCAGTCAGGGGAACAAACCTTGCTGAGATACAACACATTACAATAGTGGGGGCAGGTGGGGCCACTGGAAAGTTAAAGCCTACAAACTTACCGACGAAGCTGCCAAAGTTTTGATGTAAGAAAACAGGCCTTCAGTGTTTGCAATGCATTTCTGTAACAACAAAATGGATCTGGAAATACTCATTTTATCGTATATTCCTGGTGCTATTTTTCTTGTGGTAAGGATTTTTTTGCATTCTCTTTGTGATTTCTCACATAAATACAGAAGTAAATAAAAAAACAATCCTATGGCAGGAACAGTTTACTGTGATTTGGTCATTTGAGGGGAAATTGTGTCTCTTAGGGGTGAAAGGATTTATTGCTGAAGAAGAAAAACGCTGAGTTGGTGCGCACACAGGTCTTCTTCTAAAATGGCTGAATATCATAATATTGGTGGTATTTCTTCAAATATGACAAAAACTGTTTTACTGTGTGTATAATCCCAAAACACGCATCAATACTTGACAACTATCCCTGGACGTATTTTAGGTTTTTATTTGACTGTCATGCCCAATTAGCCTCTATTGTAAAGTGCCAACGAAGGCAAAATAATTCAATAGAATTCTGAGGCCGAGGATCCCTCCAGGTTGATGCCAAGGAGGTTGAAAAGGTTCAAGAGAACCTTGCTGTAGTATCATGGGTGTTTGTCTTAATAATAGGCAAGGTAGAGCCCTTGGTAGTGTTGGTAGAGCCCTATGTGACTCTACTGTCCCCTTTTGTACTCTTTATTGTGTAGATGTGATCAGAATGCCTCAAATCCCATAGACTTATGTAGCACTGTTTATAAAGGTGTTGTACTTTAACACTTCCCCTCAGCTTCCCTTCTATATCTATAACCTCTAGAAATAAGATAGAGTAAAAAGACATGTTTTGTTCAGGGCGGCACGGGGGAGCAGTGGTAGCGCTGCTGCCTCGCAGTAAGGAGACCTGGGTTCGCTTCCCGGGTCCTCCCTGTGTGTTCTCCTTGCATGTTCTCCCCGTGTCTGCGTGGGTTTCCTCCGGGTATTCTGGTTTTCTCCCACAGTCCAAAGACATGCAGGTTAGGTGCACTGGTGATCCTAAATGGTCCCTGGTGTGTGGGTGTGTGTGTGCTCCCTGTGGTGGGCTGGCGTCCTGCCCAGGGTTTGTTTCCTGCCTTGCACCCTGTGTTGGCTGGGATTGGCTCCTGCAGATCCCTGTGATCCTGTAGTTAGGATATAATGGGATGGACGGATGGAGTTAAGTTACATATTGTAATAATGCATTATTGATAATATTCATAAAATAATAATAATAAATCAAAGTACATGTGAATACTGGCAAGCATGCAACCTGATAAATGCTAGATGTATAGTTTCAGGTGGCACACAGACTTGTAGTTACTCAAATTCCTCTGGTAAGGTCATTATTTCCAGTCAGCTTTCTTCAGGACAGGCCTCATGCCTGTCTCAATATGGCTGCCGAGTTCTGAGTTCTGGCCATGATGTGAGAAAGAGAAAGAGAGAGAAAAAGAGAGGTAAACCAACCAACTGTTGGTTCCTGTTCCTGTTCAATAGGAAGTCATGGTACAGAATGGCCTCTGATTCAAAACCAAACTCAAATGGCCAAACTTCAGACCAATGGCGGCACACACTGTCTGTTCACACCTTCTCTCAAGTAATGGATACCATTTGTTTAGCTGAAGCTGGACAGCCAGGTAGTTTTATGGCCTTTCTGTCGGGGTTGGCTTATAAGAATATCCTGCACTGAATCCTCCTTACCAAACTGGTTTAAGTCAACAAACCAGCAATAAATTTCACACCCTGCGTCAGTCCTAAAGACTTGGGGGTTGGTTAGTTGGACGTGAAAGTACAACAAGCCTAATGACACACAAAAATTACAATTAGCATGTCTAGCTTACAAATAAAGACATACAAAATATTTATCATCTTATATACAAAAATATCACTCCACCACAATGGGTTCAAATCCCCTTTTTAGTATCTGTGTGGAGTGGGCATGTTCTCCCTTCTCCCTTTTTTGGTAATACTCCGATGTTCCTCCTAAGGACATTCATGTCTGCTGGTGATTCTAAACAGGGCCCTTGTTAGAAAGGCCTGAGGCTACCCGGACAGTAAGCTCCAGCTTCCATGATCCCAAATTTGACTAAGCAGGTTTCAGAATCTTAGGTTATAACAGGTAGCATTGGAATAGAAATGGAGAATGTAAAAGGGGTGGGGTCCATCCAGGCACCCCATTTAATACAAATAAAATAAAGAGAACTGAACTTAAAATTGAACGAAAATAACCGGACGTCTATCATTCTACGATGCCTAAGCCCTTGCTAATTTTGCTGTTTTCTTGAATGTCTCCATCTTTATCAGTAGTGGGTTCATCTGTGAACACCAACTGGTGGCTCCATCATTCTTTAAGTGGGTCCTGGGGCGGAAGTGGTGGGACCTCCTGACGAAAAGCATAAGAGTTGTCCGAGCACATTGTAGGACTCGTCTTCCAGTCTGTGGATGAAAAAGAAGAAGAAGGCATTAGCAGTTGTGGGTCCTGAAGCGCTTGTGATGGAGGTGTTACCTTACCTGAGCTTGGTATAGTAGATGTTACAAATAATAACACGGGAGTTTGTATTACAAGATGGGATTTTATTGTAGCCATCTAATAAAATTTCCATCAAGCATTAAGGAAAAAATAACAAAACAACCACAATAATAATATTAACCCCGATGACCCTCAATTGGGTCTGAGCAGAAGGTAAAATGGATTCATAGGTAGTGGAAATGGATAAGAAGACCAATAACAGAAATGAATACTAATGATGAAATTAAATAAAAACAAAGTGGCCTAAGACGTCTCTGCAGAGGTAAGATTAACTAAAATGAAACTAATGGACTCTACACAAAATGAGGGGATGTTATCAATCAGTGCCGCAATGCCATCTGCTCGAGAGCTAAATCAATTTGCATTGAGGCCGACTTTTCCACTTGAAGCTAATGGGACACCAGTGATGCTTTTATTGGTTTCCCGCATTTTGTTTTGGAGAAAGTTGGCTAAATTTCCCTGGAGTGACCTCTGCCAGGAGATTCAGGGCGAGTGGCCACAGACAGTAGAACGACAAGCTGAGGCAGTGGGGCCTGGTGAAGCATCACTGAAGACACTCGTTTACTACAAACTATGTGCTTCAAGATGTGAGACGCAAAAGCCGTCCTTAGTACATTGGGAATGTCGGCAGCTCAAGTGTCCGGCACTCTGCTGGTGCTATTTTTCTTGTGGTAAGGATACACTTTGAATTCTCTCTTGTGAGTTTTCACATAAATACAGAAGGAAATAAAAAAAACAACACGGTGGCATGAATAGTTTACTGTGATTTGGTCTTTTGATAGGTAAATGCGTCCCGTGGAGTTGAAAGGATTTATTGTGGAAGAAGAAAAACACTGAGCTGGTGTGCACGCAGGTATTCTTTTAAAATCTCTGAATAACATAAAATTAGTGTATTTGTTCAAATATGATATAACAAATATGACATAATAAACAAGACACAGATCAATATTTGACAACTGTCCTTGGACGTATTTTAAGTTTTTATTTGACTGTGATGCCCCATTAACCTCTATTGTAAAGTGCCAGGAGGAACCCTCCAGGTTGATGCCAAGGAGGTTGAAAAGGTTCAAGAGGTGGTGGTAAGTTTGACACCCTTGCCGTATTGTCATGGGTGTTTGTCTGTTTATTGCATCCATCTAATAAAATTTCCAAAAGCCATTCTTACTATGTTGGGAACAACGGCAGCACAAGCGTCCGGTACTCTGCCGAACGTTAGGCAACACAAATTGTAACCCTTCAGTTCTTCAGTAGTGAGAAACAACAAAAGAATAAAAGAGAAAACTATTCATAGAAATTAAAAATTGTTAGCAATAAAAACAATAACAGCAATAGCAAATATAGTGTAGTGGTTAAGGCTTTGGATCACAAAACTGTAAGGTTGTGGGTTCAGATCCCACTGCTGACACCAAGAGCAAGTCACTTCAAGTCAAGTTAAGTGTCTTTATTGTCAAACAAGCCATACCTTGCATTGCAGTGGCATGAAATAACATTCGTCTGGACTTCGGCGTAATCTATACTAATAAAAGGCAAAGCCCTCACTCACTCACTCATCACTAATTGTCCAACTTCCCGTGTAGGTAGAAGGCTGAAATTTGGCAGGCTTATTCCTTACAGCTTACTTACAAAGGTTAAGCAGGTTTCATTTCGAAATTCTACACGTAACGGTCATAACAGTCGATAATGGTCGACAACATCCGCCATGTTGAACTTTCTTATTTATAGCCCCATCTTCACGAAATTTGGTAGGCGGCTTCCCTGCGCCAACCGAAACCGATGTACGTACTTATTTCGATGGTATGACGCCTCTGTCGGCCGCCATATTGAACTTTCCAACATCTCTAATTTTCCAACTTCCCGTGTAGGTAGAAGGCTAACCCCATCTTCACGAAATTTGGTAGGTGGTTTCCCTGCGCTAACCAAAACCGATGTACGTACTTATTTCGGTGGTATGGTGCCACTGTCGGCCGCCATATTGAACTTTCATACGTCACTAATTCTCCGACTTCCCGTGTAGGTAGAAGGCTGAAATTTGGCAGGCTCATTCCTTACAGCTTACTTACAAAGGTTAAGCAGGTTTAATTTCAAAATTCTACGCGTAACGGTCATAACGGTTGACAACGTTCGCCTTATTGAACTTTCTTATTTATGGCTCCATCTTCACGAAATTTGTTAGGCGGCTTCCCTGCACTAACCAAAACCGATGTACGTACTTATTTCAGTGGTATGATGCCACTGTCAGCCGCCATATTGAAGTTTCCAATGTCACTAATTCTCCAACTTCCCGTGTAGGTAGAAGGCTGAAATTTGGTGCTGATTTCGGTGGTATGATGCCACTGTCGGCCGCCATATTGAACTTTTCAACGGTCTTTGTTACTTATGGGCCCATCTTCAAGGAATTTGGTACGCGGGTTCCCAACGCTAACTGAATCCTACTTACGTACATATATACGTCCATAGCCTGCAGCTCGGTCACCGTGTGAGGTGGCGTTGGGTCCCCCATCCCAACGCCTCCCACGTTGTTGGCTGCCTGCCTATATAAGGCCGTCTGTCGCTCCAGTCTCTACATTCCCTTCCTTGCTTCACCACGGTATTCACGTCTCCCTGCTGATAACTACAGCCTTTTTATTTAATCCACGGCTTCTCCGCTGTTTTATTGTTCATTTATTACAATTATAGTTATTGTGTAGGTATTTTAGACTTACTTTACATTGTTCAGGTACCCATTTCCTTTATCATTCCAACCGTACCCCCATTAACATGTCTATCAAGGTGATCACCATCGATCAAAGAACTGTCACTTACAGAGTGGTTTCCATGCCCAGAGATGGCACCTACCTTTTCCATTCTCTTTGTTACATATTGCACGGCCATATCAGGCTCACTCTTGATATCCGGAGGAACATTGTGTCTTATGTATTGAATGACTGGGACAGGTTCAAGGTGTGGACTGATGACGGTACAGGAGATAATTATACTACACAGGAGCACTAGAAGAGTGAAATGCTTAAGCCCTTCACCTATGGTTCTGCATGTGAGTTGATGGCTGCCGCTGAATTGTTCGGTTGGTGCTTTCAAGTGTACCGAAATGGTTAAATATTTTACACCTTTCGACAACCGCCAATGCCTCTTAAACATCTTAGATTCACAGGTGACGATTTCAGTAGTGGACACTTTGATGTTTATGAATGTTTAAACTCTCAAAAGCTGGATGTGAAGTTATCGATGAAACCGGTTGTGTACTTACAGCGCTTGACAGATGCCGAATGTCACTTCAACACAAGTCCTACAAATACTGTCGTAATTGAAATAAACCATGAAACTCAAACCGATTATGACAGCAGCAATCCAAGCTGTGAGATCTGAGACAAGATTACTGTTCACATGGCCAACTGTACGTTGCATGCTCAAGAGTAACCTCAGCGCACAGCTTGGTCATGTTACAACCGGAGGGCCGAACTGACAACATGGTATACAAAGAGATCCTTAACAAATAATTATTGGCATATTTCCCCTCAGTTTAAAAAGGTTTAATTTTCTTCCTAATAAAAATTTTAATGCAGTACTTCGCCGCTGCGAAGCGCGGGTATTTTGCTAGTATATTTATAAACGCAAGACAAGTAAAGAACTACTCTACTCTATAAATAGATAAATCGTTTACTCTTAATCAAGCTCTGAGTACTTAAGAAAAGTTGCAGACTGGATATTATAATTTCAGAGATTGCCTAGAGTAAAGGTTTAAAAGCTGAATCCAACTGTTAGAGTTTAATATTAATGTTGTCTATATGGGTCTGAAAATGGAGCAATTGAGTCCTATCACAAGTGATATTCTGTGTCGTGTTCTACTCAGATTTAAAATTGGTTACGTTTATTGGGCAACTAGCTGCGTGTGGTCTTCAGGACAAAAAGCAATCCGAAGCAGTTTTACTACATTGGTGAACTTGCAGAGGCATCAGCTAACTCTAAAGAATAACCCAGTGCAGAGGACGTGGACCCTCCTCTGGTTGCATCTTACCTGAGATGGACGTGTAGTTGAGTGCAGCTGTGGCACAAATTCAGCGGGACAGGCTGGAACCTTTCTCAGGCCAACTTATGGTAGCTCATTGTGTGAATATACAGCTGGGCATGTGCCACAAAGCTGAGTTTGTCTGCTTGGGTTGAGAGAGAAGTGAGGTGCTGAAAAAATGTAAAAGTGCAAGCAATCTCAGCAACTTGTATGAGCTGATTGTCGGAATGCACCTGGAGCACATCCGGGTGATTATAAAAGGGGTCACCTCCCTCCATAAGATGGCTGGAGTTGGGAGAGAAGGAAGGACAAGGTCTTGGAGTGTGAGTGGAGCGGACTGCTTCATACACACACATACAGGTCTTTCATAGTGAGCAGTGAGGTGCATGCCAGTGCCGAAAAAATGGAAAACTGCATGCATGCACCAACTAGTGGCAGGGGTTGAGTGTGAGCAGAGTGGACTGCTCCACACACACACAGGTCTTTCGTTTATATATGTCTAAATAGCTGCGTGGGGTCTTTGGGACAAAAAGCAACCTGACAACTCCCTAGCGGTTTTCCTATATTCGTGAACGTGAAGAGCCGTCAGCTAACTGTTAAGAATACTCAGTGCAGAGGACGTGGCTGTACCTGTGCTTGCTGCCCCACTGACTTTCGTAAGAAGACCCTGGTGATACCATATCTTAACCGTCTCGCCAGGCAAATGAGTCCTAAAATCTTGGTCTTGAGAAAATCCTTCTAAATAGAAAATGTTTTTAATGAAAGCCATTTCTCCATTGCTGAGATGTTTCACTTGCACATTGTTGGGCGGTTTCTTGGTACTGTGGAGGCAATGGAAGATGACCCACTTAGCAGCAGTGCCCACTCTTGGTCTGCGGTGGTATTACATACCTGGGAGGAACCTGAGTGGTGATGTGCATCTGTGACATATGGTATACATTAATCTGACACATGAAATTAAATTCTAAAGTAAAGCCTATTTTCTAAATGAAAAAAAAAAATCCTAGGCATTTGTCTTTGAAATGACAAAGGAAACAGGAATACGCTGATTAAGAAAAAAACACGTGGGAAAATAGGGACTACAAGGATATTTGAACCCAGAATCCCTGGAGATGACAGGCGGTAGCACTAAGCAGTGCTGTCGCCACCATTAGCTCATTTGCGAAGCCCCCTGCGCCCAATTTAAAACATTTATATTGCAGTGGGCATCGAGGAGTCACACGCGTTTTAATAGTGGTGCTCACCCAGCTAGTCTCGAAAACAAACACGTTGAGTCTTTGCAGCCGACACGGCGAATAAAAGAAATATCATAAAATAGAAAGCCGGTGTTTGAAGTGTGACAATGAAAGCCCACTGAGCTTTATTTTCTGTGTCCCTGTGTAGCGTGAAACACCCAAGGGGCCGGATTTACTGTTGCTGGGAACAATTGAAATGCAGCCTATGCTGCTCTGATTAGGGACTCGTGTGTGGTAGAAAATGGGAAAAGCAAAACAAATGCAGCCTGTTGTGTGAATTCAATTAAAAAATGCCATCAAGGCCCCTGCAATAAGGAGCTCTGTGACAAAGGGACAAATATGAGATTGGTGTAAAGTCCTCATCACCAGTTTTGCCCTAAGGAAAGGTCTGGCACAACAATCTTACCTTCTACAGTTGAAAGTCGATGAGATCGGGAGATGGCAGGCTGTGCCCCAATTATAAGGAGCCATGTATGCGCCCATTAAGGAATGTTATATTATTAGGAATTATTAATAGGAAATCAAATTCAAAATGGTGAGGTTTTCTCGTGTTCTCATCCCCCCGCCAAAGGCATCACCCTACAAATCTGAAATACTCGAGTAATATTTTACAGAACTCCCGTGGAGAGGTACCTTGTCCAGGACCAGCTCCTCTCTCGTGGATGTAGACTGACTTCTGTGACCCCTTAGTGGATGAACTGGATTTGGAAATGGGTGGATGGACTAATATGTAGATAGATATCAAAATAAAGAGATGAGGGACACCCCCTTTAATGTCCAGCTGAAATAAAGCTCAAATGCTAAATACAACTTTTCAACCATGAAAGGTTAGCAACCATCCAGAGGTCTGGTCTCATTAGTAGCTGCTCTCAAAGTGAATACCGCTGTCTGGGGAGTGAGTTCTTTAAATAGTGCAGCAAGTGGAAGGGACAGGGGTGTGCAGCACATGATTTCCTGAAAGTGAACATCAGAGCTCTTCCTCTTGGTGCTCCTCAACTCTAGGACAGGCTAAAGTGGAACAGACGTTGATGTTATAAAGATTGTTCTCCTTTGATCCCTTTTAGATAAACTTGTGAGGCACTACTTACTCTCACACGTGTGGCGATGAGGATGTCAAGTCCACCACTCTAGTGCCAGGTAGGACTAGAAGACAAGACTTTAAGGTCTTGTGTGTCTTTGATTGCCTCTGGTAACAAGCCATGCTAGCACTTTCAACTCCTGGTCCAGTTCATAATTCTCTTTGCCAGATTTTCACTGTCCCATCATTTCTAACAATCACTGCCTATGAAGCATCTCCATGTCTCTCTCTGTCTCACTGCTTTAGTCACTCATGTGAAGGTCTGTGGATGGTGCACACCATTGGAGTACCAGCCATCAATGTCATCTGCATGGATCCAGCTTGAGATGACACATGATCTGTGATATGAAACTGTCTGTTTGAAAAAGGGCAGGCTGTGCCCATAAAGGAATGACCAAGGTAGGCAGTGGCACTGAAATGAGTTTAAGTTCTTATTCCAGTAAAAGTCATAGTGAGTGGTAACAAAACATAGATAGATAGATATGAAAGGCACTATATAATAGATAGATAGATAGATAGATAGATAGATAGATAGATAGATAGATAGATAGATAGATAGAT
>JANRMT010062827.1:14237331-14255119 GCA_026402145.1 Polypterus bichir lapradei
TTATATAGTGCCTTTCATTATCTATCTATCTATCTATCTATCTATCTATCTATCTATCTATCTATCTATCTATCTGTTAAGTAGTGTTATATACTGTGGATTTGGACAACTCAAGTACCAAGAAGAAAATCCTCACACACATGAGGAGAATGTGCAGACTCTACATAGACAAAGTCCAGGCACACAATTCATACTCTTCATCCTTAATCTACAAGGCAGTGCTGAGTTTCAATTTGCACCCTGCCAATAGTCTTCCCCTGCTTTATTTCCAGTGCTGCCAGGATTGGCTCCAGTACACTGAGACCCTGAACTAGGTTAAGTTAGTACATTAAATGATAGCTGAAAGGATGCCTATCATATGACTGAGTAGCTGAAGTTTTAACATGGGTAGACTTAGGAACATTTTAATAAGAAATAAGCAGATTGTTTTAAAATCCCTAAACTGATCCGACATTACTTTGGAGAGAAAGATAGGAAATGAAGATTCAAATATTGAGTGTGAAAGAGATTATTTGTTCAACTGTGCTTGAAATAAAAAAATTAAAAAGTGCCTTGAGCATAGGAAAGGTACTATATACATGAAATGTATCCATCCATCCATTATCCAACCTGCTATATCCTAACTACAGGGTCACGGGGGTCCGCTGGAGCCAATCCCAGCCAACACAGGGCGCAAGGCAGGAAACAAACCCCGGGCAGGGCGCCAGCCCACCGCAGATAAAATGTATTATTATTATTATTATTATAAATGAGTACCAGCCTAAGCCCACTAGTTCCTAATGAGCACACACAAAAAAAGACCACCAACATAGACTACTTTTATTTTCTCAGTGTTTTGAATCTTTTTAAGAACTTATCGTTTCCCTGCTTAGGTTTTTGGATTTCTGACTCCAATCTGATATCCATTGTTTGTTTTGTTATTTGCAAAATATTGATGTCTTTTTTTGATAACATTCTTTTCATAGGTATTGCCATTTTCTAAGTTCTTTGCGTACAGTTGCTAGGGCAGCTGCCACCACAGGATGACCAGGGGTCACAACCTGTGATATCACCAGGATCAGCAGTATAAAGGTCGGTGCCATACACTTCTTAGTTTTTTTGTAGTTTTTTTTTTTTTTTTGTGTGTAGTTCATTGCTTAACAATTTTTGTTTTTATTTTCTCTGCTCTGTTTTGGACTTAGCGTTTTGGCTTCATTATTCTTCTTGACTGACTTTGGCTTTGTTACGTTTAAGAGAGGGATTGTCCCATGGCCAGTGGCAGGTCTACATTTTCAGGGCTGTTATTGGGGCTCCTTCACAAGAAGCAATGAAGCCTGGGGAACCACTGTTATCTTCTTCAATGGGGTTATTCCACAACATACCACCTCAAATGTTCTATTTTTTATACTTTTATACCCTATTAGTTTTTATTTTAACTATTACTTTGTATTGATTTATATGGAAGCCGAGAGAGGACGTGCAATATCGTTATTTTTTTTAATGGCCTCCACGAGATAACAGACAAATTTTATTGAGATGTTGAGAAAACAAAAATTTGTTTTCTTGAGATAACGGAATTATTTTATCTCAATCACAAGAAAACTAAATTTAATATTTGCTCCTGGCATCAGGCTCGCTTAGATTGCAAAGCCTATAAAGCTGAAGTCTTGCTAACCATCTTTTTAAACGATGGGCACTAACATTATTATTTTCTAAACTAAGGCTTAAACATATTTCAGCCTGTGTCAGCCCTTGATTGAACAAAAATGTGATGTGCTGATCAATGCAGTTCTGCTCTTCTGCCATTTCAAACAGGACGTGGCTTCAATAAGCTAAACATTAAACGTTAGATACAATCATTTCATAATTTCGAGAAATCGAGATCTCGATAAAATTAGTAACGTTATCTCGAGGAAACAATTGTAAAAAATAACCATATTGCACGTCCTCTCTCGGGTTCTGTAGAGTTACACTACATTATTAATATTATTTTTAAACAACATTTATTTATATAGCACGTTTTCATACAAATAATGTAGCTCAAAGTGCTTTACATGATGAAGAAAAGAGAAAAAAAGACAAAGTAATTAAAATCAGAGAACACTAATTAACATAGAATAAGAGTAAGGGCCGATGGCAAACCCTTCTCTTGCAGTACATACCCAAACTTTTTAAACAATGTGTACTAAAGTTACTTCTGGGGTTCCTCCAAGATTAGGGGCCCTGAAACTTAAGCGTCATTAGTTTCATAGTGGATCTGACCTTACCCATGGCTTATGTTGTTTTTTGTTCATTTTTTATAATTATCTTTTATAATATTATAGTTCTGCGGTCGGTTGGCACCCTGCCCAGGATTGGTTCCTGCCTTGTGCCCTGTGTTGGCTGGGATTGGCTCCAGCAGACCCCCGTGACCCTGTGTTCGGATTTAGCGGGTTGGAAAATGGATGGATGGATGGATGGATGGATATTATAGTTAATTTGGTATTTCTCTAATTAATATTTTCAGTTAATTTAGTTTCAATGTGTGTAATTATGCTCTCTGATGTTCCTTACATGATGTGGGTGGATTCCCCAGGAGGCGTGTCCACCTTTTCATCAGCATTAAGGGACCGCCCCCAGCCAATAAAGGGAAGCTGGGAATTGAAGTCCCTTTGCGGTTCATTTAAATGTTCTCTGGTGGATTGTCGGGTGTCTCCTAAGTTTTTGTGTTTTCTTGGATTTTTTTTTTTTGCTCCAGTTCTCATCTTATTTTGATCTTTTTTTAGATTATTCTAGTGATTTGGTTTTGGGTTGATTTTCTTTGGATTGCCTTTTCGGCAAATTTAACGTTTGCGTTTTGCTTATTTTTTTGCTTCTGTTAACTACAGGTAAAATTCCATTGCAAGCGAACAAATCTTTACAATGAAATTTGCTTTACAAAGAAAATAATTTTTACGTTCCTGGCAGTTCGTTTTAATGGAATTTTACCTGTATTTCTATTACCACATACTGTTCTTCAAATAAACCCTTCTTTTATAAATATTTTTTAATTGCCTTGTTTTGTATAAGCCAGGGTTTGTTGATGGTAATCCCCCTTCATAGTGGGGTATTTTGAGCGTATTTTGGGATATTTCAGAGTACTTTTAAAATTTTTTTTAAAGTTAAACACACAGTCATATGAATAAGTTTGGGAACCCTTCTAATTCTTTGGATTTTTGTTTCTCATTGGCCGAGCTTTCAAAGTAGCAACTTCCTTTTAATATCTGACATGTCTTTTAGAAACAGTAGGATTTCAGCAGTGACATTAAGTTTATTGGATGAACAGAAAATATGCAATATGCATCATAACAAAATTAGACAGGCGCATAAATTTGGGCCCCCGAAAGAGATATGACATCAATACTTAGTGGAGCCTCCTTTTGCTAATCTAACAGCCTCTAGACGCTGTCCTCATATAGCCTTTGAGGAGTGTCTGGATTCTGGATGGATTTATTTCTGACCATTCTTCATACAAAATCTCTCCAGTTCAGTTCCATTTCATGGCTGCCGAGCATGGACAGCCTGCTTCAAATCATCCCATAGATTTTCGATGATATTCAAGTCAGGGGATTGTGACGGCCATTCCAGAACATTGTACTTCTTCCTCTGCATGAATGCCTTTGTAGATTTCGAACTGTGTTTTGGGTCATTGTCTTGTTGGAATATCCAACCCCTGTGTAACTTCAACTTTGTGACTGATGCTTGAACATTATCCTGAAGAATTTGTTGATATTGGGTTGAATTCATCTGACTCTCGACTTTAACAAGGACCCCAGTCCATGAACTAGCCACACAGCCACACAGCATGATGGAACCTCCACCACATGTGACAGTAGGTAGCAGGTGTTTTTCTTGGAATGCGGTGTTCTTCTTCCGCCATGCAAAGCACTTTTTGTTTTGACCAAATAACTCAATTTTTGTCTCATCAGTCCAAAGCCCTTTGTTTCTAAATGAATCTGGCTTGTCTAAATGAGCATTTACATACAACAAGTGACTCTGTTTGTGGCGTGAGTGCAGAAAGGGCTTCTTTCTCATCACCCTGCCATACTGATGGTCTTTGTGCAAATTGCACTGAATTGTAGAACGATGTACAGATACACCATCTGCAGCGAGATGTTCTTGCAGGTCTTTGGAGGTGATCTGTGGGTTGTCTATAACCATCCTCACAATCCTGTGCATATGCCGCTCCTGTATTTTTCTTGGCCTGCCAGTCCTGCTTGGTTTAACAGCAACTGTGCCTGTGGCCTTCCATTTCCTAAATTCCATTCCTTACAGTTGAAACTGACAGTTTAAACCTCTCAGATGGCTTTTTGTAGCCTTCCCCTAAACCATGAGACTGAACAATCTTTGTTTTCAGATCTTTTGAGAGTTGCTTTGAGGATCCCATGCTGTCTGTCACTCTTCAGTGGAGAAGCACAACTTGCAACTGACCACCTTAAATACATTTTCTCATGACTGGACACTCCTGTCTATGAAGTTCAAGGCTTAACGAGCTCATCCAACCAATTTGGTGCTGCAAGTAATCAGCATTGAGCAGCGACAGGCATTCAAATCAGCAAAATGACAAGGGGACCCACATTTGTGCACAGCCAGTTTTTCACATTTGATTTCATTTCATACAACTAAATGCTGCGTCACTAAAAATCTTTGGAAAACACCCCGGTACTCTGATGTTCCTAGGAAATCAAAGACATACCACTGTTATCTTTTTTGTTGAATGTTGAGTAAACTATTATGCAGGCTGAGAGGGGTTCCCAAACATTTTCATATGACTGTATTTCTAGCCCAGCGTAGACAAAAGCCCACTACTCAGGTGAAAGCTCGGCTGCCTGCCGGTAGATCTCCTCTGGGCTGGCTGGTGGAAATGTTTGTAGGCCTCACTCTACTTTGGCTATTTTGTATGCTTAACCACAAGCTTATTTATCTGAGAACATTTTATTTTCTGTTTCTAAATCAAATCCAAACTGCCTCCTGGCCTCCTCAGTTAGGACACATATAGAGAAGAACAATACACATGCTCGAAAATATTTTACAAAATGCTAGATTCGATTACATTCGATTAGATTAGATCAACCATTTCAATCCCATGGGAAGCAAAGCTAGGAACACAGCACTAAGAAAGGATAACATCAAATATAAAAATGATAACTTCTAGCATCCTTAACAAATAAATCACCAGCACTAATTGTTTTATCTGTGCCACCATCCTTCCTTTTTTATTGAAATAATGGCTGAGGTGATGCCACACCCTGATGCTTTATGTTGATGCCCACCATGTTGTGTGACCAAACTCAGCACCTGACTTCCAGGGTAATGTCCTCCAAACAAAACAGCACAGAAAAAAACAAAGATGACCGGAAATTAGCATTAAAATGTGCTCAACTGGCTGTAGAGCCTGACGTTTATGAGGTTAGCCTTCAAGGGGGACCAGGCTTTTCTACCGAGGAAATATGCCTGAGTAAGGAACAATCAGACCACAGCCTGAAACATCTGCCATACACAGTTTTGTAACAAAGGCAGAAATCTGTCAGCGCTCACCCTCATGCGTGTTTACATCGCACATTCTCTCTCGATTACTTCCCATACAATAAGTGATGGGGGGAATGAAACAGTGTGTCATTGTAAACATGGCAGATGAGCCTGGTATCTTGTCTCCGGTGAGCCATCCCACAGGGAGACTGGCAACAGGATGAAATTAACTGAGTAGCTTTTCCTTTACAGACCCCCAGAAGGCAAACAAGATTAAAAAACAGCAGACCGCTGGGTGTTGATTAGCAGAGTAAAGCAAGTCCTCTGGGAAACTCATAAGAGCAACATCCAGAAGGAAGGATCAGTGCAAGGGCAAGCACCTCAGTGAAACAAGATGTTATCTCCCCAAGTCAAAAAAACGCAAGAGACAACGCCATTAATAGGTGTGAGCTTTTCCTTTTTCTTTCCTTTGTTCACTGAGCCAATAACACATTCATAAAATATGTGCGAATCATGCAGAAGGGCAGCACAACAGTGGGGGGCTCTGGAGCATCGGGTTTGGAGTCCAAGCCCAGACGCTCTTAGTGAAGAATTCATTTTTTTTTTCTCTCCATTGCCATGTGAGTTTTCTTTATGTTTCCCTGTTTTCCTCTGACGCAGTGGGTAGCGCTGCTGCCTCGCAGTTAGGAGACCTGCGGGTTCGCTTCCCGGGTCCTCCCTGTGTGGAGTTTGCATGTTCTCCCCGTGTCTGCGTGTGGTTTCCTCCCACAGTCCAAAGACATGCAGCTTAGGTGCATTGGCGATCCTAAATTGTCGCTTGGTGGGCTGGCACCCTGCCCGGGATATGTTCCTGCCTTGTGCCCCGTGCTGGCTGGGATTGTCTCCAGCAGACCCCCATGACTCTGTGTTAGGATATAGCTGGATGGATGGTGTAGTCGTCAAAGTATAAGGCGAGTTCAAGCACGGGTAAAACGCGTGCCGAAAGAAATCTCTCAGTCCAAAAGTTTGTTTTAAAAATATTTAGTGAAAGTTAAAAGCAAATAATCCACACAAGAATAAAAAATAGAAAAAAAGTAGTTATACACGTAGAATAAAAGGCAAAAAAAAGGAGAAATGTATCTTCTCTAAACTTAGCTTTTCTTGAGGAGCTTTAGTTATTTCTGTACTTAAAAGTTCTTTTTTTCTTCTTATATACTTAAAGATTCTTAGCGTCTTCTGTATGCTTTAAACGTATGGCTATGCACTTAAATAAATGCTGTGTTACGAGTTACTTCACACACACAAAAGGCCCGTATGCCTGGTTTAAAACCATATGCCCTCCGCACCTTACACATGGCAAGGCTGATCACTAACTGAGAATAATATTTAGTCAGAGCTGTTGGAAATGGGGGCGGTACGGTGGCGCAGTGGGTCGCACTGCTGCCTCGCAGTAAGGAGACCTGGGTTCACATCCTGGGTCCTCCCTGCGTGGAGTTTGCATGTTCTCCCCGTGTCTGCGTGGGTTTCCTCCCACAGTCCAAAGACATGCAGGTTAGGTGCATTGGCGATTCTAAATTGGCCCTAGTGTGTGTTTGGTGTGTGTGTGCCCTGCGGTGGGCTGGCACCCTGCCCGGGATTTGTTCCTGCCTTGTGCCCTGTGCTGGCTGGGATTGTCTCCAGCGAACCCCCGTGACCCTGTGTTAGGATATAGCGGGAAGGATGGTGTAGCCGCCAAAGTATAAGGCAAGTTCAAGCACGGGTAAAACGCGTGCTGAAAGAAATCTCTCAGTCCAACAGTTCGTTTTAAAAATATTTAGTGAAAGTTAAAAGCAAATAATCCACACAAGAATAAAGAAAAAAGTAGTTTCACATGTAGAATAAAAGGCCAAAAAAAAGGAAAAATGTATCTTCTCTAAATTTAGCTTTTCTTGAGAACCTTTAGTTATTTCTGTACTTAAAAGTTCTTTACTTCTTCGCAGTAAGTAAAGATGTTGTGCCCGTGTCTGCGTGGGTTTCCTCCCACAGTCCAAAGACATGCAGGTTAGGTGCATTGCCGATCCTAAATTGTCCCTAATGTGAGCTTGGTGTGTGTGTGCCCTGCGGTGGGCTGGCACCCTGCCTGGGGTTTGCTTCCTGCCTTGCGCCTTGTGTTAGCCTGGATTGGCTCCAGCGGACCCCCGTGACCCTGTGTTAGGATATAGCAGGTTGGATGGATGGATGGTGTAGCCGCCGAAGTATAAGGCGAGTTCAAGCACGGGTACAACGTGTGCCGAAAGAAATCTCTCAGTCCAGAAGCTCGTTTTAAAAATATTTAGTGAAAGTAAAAAGCAAATAATCCACACAAGAATAAAGAAAAAAAACTAGTTACACACGTAGAATAAAAGGCAAAAAAAGGAGAAATGTATCTTCTCTAAACTTAGCTTTTCTTGAGAACCTTTAGTTATTTCTGTACTAAAAAGTTCTTTACTTCTTCTTATATACTTAAAGATTCTTAGCGTCTTCTGTATGCTTTAAACGTATGGCTATGCACTTAAATAAATGCTGTGTTACGAGTTACTTCACACACTCAAAAGGCCCGTAGGCCCGATTTAAAACCATATACACCTCTCACTAACTGAGAATAATATTTAGTCAGAGCTGTTGGAAATGGGGGCGGTACGGTGGCGCAGTGGGTAGCGTGGCTGCCTCGCAGTAAGGAGACCCGGGTTCACTTCCTGGGTCCTCCCTGCGTGGAGTTTGCATGTTCTCCCCGTGTCTGCATGGGTTTCCTCCCACAGTCCAAAGCCATGCAGGTTAGGTGCATTGGCGATTCTAAATTATCCCTAGTGTGTGCCCTGCGGTGGGCTGGCACCCTGCCCGGGGTTTGTTTCCTGCCTTGCACCCTATGTTGGCTGGGATTGGCTCCAGCAGACCCCCATGACCCTGTAGTTAGGATATAGCGGGTTGGATAATGGATGGATGTTAGAAATGGCTAGAATATACCAATACAATTCTACTTATGGGGGTTTTAGGAACCTCTCATAGATTATGCATTGTCATCTTAGTGAAATATTTATGAATCTTATATAACTAGGAAATGGCTCTTACAGATGGAACTTGAAAATGAACTAAATACGGGACATTTGGGTGCCCCATGAAATGTCAGTACGGGACAGGGGATAAAATGCTCAAATATGGGACATGTCCCGTATATAAGGGACGTCTTTCAACCCTAGCCTTTTAGCACAAGCTGATGAGATGAATATAAAACTCGAGCACAAACCCAGCACGTCGATCCAGGGTTCAAACTCAACTTCCACGGTTGCAAAACTCATCAGCCACAGGCAAGAGTGGACAGAAGTGCAACCTCCTCCTCCTGCACACGTTTTCTATGTATGTTTAATTTTATGGCAGCTCCAGCATCTTCACCGCACCTTCTCTGTTGCATTTTGATGAAGGACTTTGGTGGGCAAATGGAAAAAGATAAAAAAAACCCACAAAAACCCGCTCCTCCACGTTCCTTTCCAGACTCCTTTTTCTGATCAACTTTCTTTCATGTTTTCAATGCGTTACGTCCAGCTGCTTGTTTTTTATTTGTGTGGCTTGGTTTTGCTTTGCTATTCCGTGAAAAGAAATGACAGGAATAGTAATTGCCTGTGCGTGCCATACTAACTCCATGCTGCGCTAGAAAAAAATATCAAAAAGGCAAGAATCAAAAAGCCGAGGGTCGTGGGCGGCCACTACGCTCTGCGTTATTTCTACACAAGTGCAATGTCCCCTGTCTTCTGTTGAATTTTCGAGTCTTTGCTCTCCCGGCTGGAGATTTTGATTTGATTTATTCAACAACTTGAGCTCCTCATAACGTAAAGAGACTGGCTGAGCAAACACACTCTAATAAAAGTCCAGGTGGACGCTTGATGTTTTCTCAACATATAATCCTCAAGCCTGTGCAAGCTCTTAAACTTCAGCACACGGCTTTACATGTGGCGCCAACGGCTGCAGCAGGTGTCGCGAGAAATGACATCGGCCTGCCGGGCACGGCAACCAGTGCTGCTAACGTGAAGAGAAGAGAAGAGAAGAGATGGATGAGAGTTACAATGCATGTTTTGTGCATTGTCACCAATCTTGGAGGTCTATCCGTTGTAACAAAAGGCGCTATATAGGCGCCTGACCCGGCACAGATGGACACGGAGGCACACGTATAAAATAAACTTTTATTTTTCTTCACCTGGAGGGCACATCTTCCCCGTGTTCCCCAGCCACAACACAGTCCCAAAACACCAAGTACACCACACACTTCTTCTCCTGCACCACCACCACCACTCCTCCCAGGCAACCTCGTCCTCCTCCACCCGACTCTGGCCTCTGAGTGGTGGTTGCTGGCCCCTTTTATTGGGCACATTAGTGCTCCAGGTGTTTGATTGCCGACATCTGGCTGCACGTCCGGGTGTGGCAAAACTAATGCCCAGAAGGGTCCAGCAGCTCCTGCTGCAGCACCCTCTGGTGGCGCCTGCTGAACCCAACAGGGCTGTGGAGAACTCCATCCCCCATGGAACCCTGCGGGAGGCTGAGGCACCGCTCCAACCCAGGGGGGCAGCCACCCAGCGTCCAGGGGGAGGTATCACACTGTCCAGGGATGCTCCCCCTGAATATATAGTGAAGGGGCATCCCAGCCGGGCATGGGACCCAGCCATCCGCCACATCATCCATATTTGATGCACTGTTATTTGATTTCTCTATTTAGAGCAACGGGTGGCGCAGTGGGTAACGCTGCTGCCTCGCAGTTAGGAGACCTGGGTTTGCTTCCCGGGTCCTCCCTGCGTGGAGTTTGCATGTTCTCCCCGTGTCTGTGTGAATTTCCTCTCACAGTCCAAAGACATGCAGGTTCTAAATTGTGCTTGGTGTGTGTGTGTGTGCGTGTGTGCCCTGTGGTGGGTTGGCGCCCTGCCCGGGGTTTATTTCCTGCCTTGTGCCCTGTGTTGGCTGGGATTGGCTCCAGCAGACCCCCGTGACCCTGGGTTAGGATATAGCAGGTTGGAAAATGACTGACTGATTTAAAGCAACACTAATTATTTTTCTTTCTTGTTTTCGGTGAGACTGAAGGAGATGACCGTTTAAAATGAATGATCAGCTTCTGTCTATCCATTGTTAAAGCTGCTTACTTCAATCAATAGTCATGTATCGGGTGGCAGTTGAGATGGGACGCCCCAATCGGCCTAGCATTTGTGTATTTGGGATGTTGGAGAAAATAACAAGCAGGGAACATGAAAGCTCGACACAGACTGGGTGAAGATTGGCCTCAAGATCTGTGTGGCAGCAGTAGTTTTCACTGTACCATCTAAAGGTATTTACTGTGTTCCCCCCTTCTACGCAGTTTTAGATTTCCACAGTTTGAAAATATTAAATTACACAAAAAATCCAAAAATGTAAAATTTGCAAAAATCAAATTAACTGCGTGCCCACCTGTTAAACCACATCCAGTGTGAATGATCCCATTGTCCACTGTTTTTGACGTCACCCGCTCCAGCCACCCAAGACTGCCTCCCCCTTGCTCTTACCTGGTAAGTATCCACCCATACAATCAGATCAAGACTCAGACTACGAATGCTATGAATATATATATATATATATATATATATATATTGTGAACTGGGACCCGGACACAGGCAGACGGACAACATGGTTCCACCACACACCGTTTATTTACAATACTATATACAAGTTTTTGTGCACTCACACACCCCAGTGCCTCCGGCACCGATTCCCCCAATGTCCAGGCCACACTCTTCCAGTCTTTGTGCCTCTCTTTTGGCCGCCTCCCGTCCTCTCTCCAGCTCTGTCCTCTTCCACCCGACATCCACCGCTGACTGGAGGGAGACGGCCCCTTATATGGGAACCCGGATGGGTTCCAGCTGCTTCCCGGCAATCAGTCATAGCCACACCCCAGTGTGGCGGAAGTGCTGGCTGCGCACCCGGAAGCCGTCCGGGTGTCCCCTGTCGTCTTCCCCCCAGCACTTCCTGGTGTGGCGGAAGTGCTGGGCTCCAGGGTTCCTCAGGGTTGGGCTTCAATACAACCAGGGCGATCGCCCCCTCGCGGTCTGGAGGAGGCACAAGCCCTCCTCTGGTCATCCTGGGCGTCCCGGCCGGGCTCCAGCCCCGGCCAGGTACCACACGGGATATTCAGGCACTGGGGCGCCGCCTGCCGGTCGCCACGGGTCCCTACAGGGCTGGGCTTCCAAGCCCTTTACCCGAGGCCCCCAACATAACCAGGACGGACGCCCCCTCGCGGTCTGGAGGTCCTCCTGGGCGTCCCGGCCGGGGACCACTATATATATATATATATATATATATATGTATTGTAGCAGTAGGGGGGCGCTATTGCTCCCTTGAACCCTCAGGTACCACGCCAAACACCAGGTAAAAGTGCTACAATAATTATTTTTATTATAATAATTAAGTGCACTAAGCACCCTCCACTCTACACTACTCATAAATCAATCACAAACACAATAAACCAATCCTCCGACTCCCAGACGCGTTGCCCTCCTACCACCCAGCTCAGCTAGCTGTCTGGGAGCTCCCACAGTCCTTTTATATCCCCTGACCTGGAAGTGTTCCCAATCCCCAGTCCATGTGATCCTGTATCACTTCCGGGTCAGGTAAAAAGTTATTTTCTTCACCCCAGAAGTCTGTCTCTCTTCCTCTGACAAACTTCTGGGTTATAGGGCAAATAAGGCCCCCCAAGCCTCCCTAGAGCGGCTCCTGGTGGCCCCCACGGTATCCAGCAGGGCTGTCCATAAAAACTACAATGTCCATGAGGCTCTGCTGCTGCTGGGAGGGCTCCCTCTGGTGGCCTGGTGGTATTGGCCAGGATACAAAGCCGGCAATGGACCACAATATATATAGTCACAAATGTGCGAATAGGAGACAGCTAAAGGGCTTGAGTATTGATCATACCATATCAGACCACGGGGTGGCAGGGTGTGCTCACTGTCTTTTTCAGTTCCTTGCAAACGATTCCCAGGAAATCCCACCAGGTTGCAGTGCCTTGGATGACATCACTTCCGGTTCTGGCGCCCTGGACGACGTCACTTCCGGTCTCGGGGCTTTGGATTACGCCACTTCCGGCTCCGGCCACGATGACGTCACTTCCTCTCCGGTCCTTTAAAGCCTCCATCTTACCTCCAGTCTGGCAGTTCTGTTTTGGACTCAGTCTTGTAAACATCTCTGTTCAATTATTTTCAAACTTTTGCAGCCAGGATATGATATACAGGTGGCTACCTCAAATCTTTATAATGTCTGGAGATTATTTCTTCTTACAATACACACACACACACACACACAAACTCACACACACATACAATATTAATAAAAGGACAATGGTTTTTATGGCTCCTTATCTGTGTGTTTGTCTGGTTGATATGTTTCTGTCATTCCAACAGATGGCACATAACAAACATTAGCATTGCTTTTATGAATCCCATACCACATAGCATATACAGTAATGACAAATACAATGCATTTTATTACTATTTACTACAAAATACATTCTTATAGAGTAGATGGTACACTGCAAATGTGAATCCTGAGATCTACTTTGATTATTATAACTTCAACCTGTTCCAGCATGGCCATCATATTTACTGTATAGTCACACATGTGCGCCTAGAGACCATCTTTGTGGCTCTGGTGAGGTAAGCACCTCCATTTCGGGACACTAACAGTCTCCTCACAGGACGTTGACCCGACGAGACTCCATCCCTTCCGGTCCAGGTGATGCTAAAAGGGACGCTCCCGGAAGGAGGTGTCTCATCTGGACCACAGCCTTAGTGCAGGACGGAGCTCCATCTCATTCTGACTCAAATCCTTTGTTTAATTGTTGGCTCCTTGAAACAAAGTCTCTGTAAGGCTTTGCTAGCTGAGCAGCTCTTTTTCGCTTGTTTATTCAGAATAAAAGTGGTGGCCTGGTTGGCACCCCTTCATCCTTTTCCCTGCCAACCATGGACTGCTTACCTGGCCGCATTTCCAATGTGTGTATTCACCAACCTCCATAAGCGGTCTTTAAATGGCATCTTGTGCCTTTGATTTGTTTGATTTCAGCTTTGTTAATCTAAGCGGTACTCATCTCACTCTGCAATTTCTAAATCACTAAGTACGTGTTTAATAAAAGAAATCCTCCAGTGATGGATCTCTCGATGGAGAATGAAGATCAGCGGGCACCTTATATCACCAGGGGTCATTTTTAAGGATAGTATTAGTAGAACGTAATCATTTGCTCTCCAGACCCACTTTATCCAATAAGTGGTTATAGTGGGCAAGTCAAGTCATCATTGGCTGTTATTTTTATCCATCCATCCATCCCGCTATATCCTAACAACAGGGTCACGGCGGTCTGCTGGAGCCAATCCCGGCCAACACAGGACGCAAGGCAGGAACAAACCCGGCAGGGTGCCAGCCCACCTCAGGGCACACACACACACACTAGGGACAATTTAGGATCGCCAATGCACCTAACCTGCATGTCTTTGGACTGTGAGAGCAAACCCACGCAGACACGGGGAGAACATGCAGACTCCACGTAGGGAGAACCCGGGAATCGAACCCAAGTCTCCTAACTGCGAGGGAGCAGCGCTACCCACTGCGCCACCTATGTCTATTATTATTATTATTATTTTTTTAATATAACACAGCATCACATTTTCAAATCCATCCATCCATCCATTATCCAACCCGCTATATCCTAACTACAGGGTCTTGGGGGGTCTGCTGGAGCCAATCCCGGCCAACACTGGGAGCAAGGCAGGAAACAAATCCCGGGCAGGGCGCCAGCCCACCGCATCTTATTTTTATAATTCTTCATTTTTTCTGGGAGGTTGTAATGTCAGATTTTTTTTTTGGTATCCCTGCCTGGCATTTTAACAATTGAGAAGTTAAGGGAGGTGAAACATCAGTGGGTGCCCAGGCCCTCGCACGCTTGTCTCCATCTTTGCTCCTCTCTTTATTCTCCTCTCCGTTTTCTGTGTCTCAGGGTTTTGCCTTGCAGATCAAGTGTTGATGGAACATCCCAGATTTCAATAAGGACGTGTTCATTCTCTGGGGGTAACCATCAGAGGGCTAGAAATCATTTCTTTATTTTTCTTGGCTTGTTTAGAAATCCTTTTGAATTGTTTCCAAATTGCTAGGTGTTTAAACTCGCAAAGTTACGTCTGAGCCCAGTACAATAGGAGTCAAAACGAAAAATGAAGAATTGTGAGCCAACAGATGAAGTTGCCATGGGAAACACCTTCAGAGCTTTAACAGCAGACCACATCACAACAAGAAATACAATCCAAAATGGTTTGGTATCAGAGATTTAACATAAAACAACATGCTCAGACCTACAGTGCATCCGGAAAGTATTCACAGCACATCACTTTTTCCACATTTTGTTATGTTACAGCCTTATTCCAAAATGGATTCAATTCATTTTTTTCCTCAGAATTCTACACACAACACCCCATAATGACAACATGAAAAAAGTTTACTTGAGGTTTTTGCAAATTTATTAAAAATAAAAAAACTGAGAAATCACATGTACATAAGTATTCACAGCCTTTGCTCAATACTTTGTTGATGCACCTTTGGCAGCAATTACAGCCTCAAGTCTGTTTGAATATGATGCCACAAGCTTGGCACACCTATCCTTGGCCAGTTTCGCCCATTCCTCTTTGCAGCACCTCTCAAGCTCCATCAGGTTGGATGGGAAGCGTCGGTGCACAGCCATTTTAAGATCTCTCCAGAGATGTTCAATCGGATTCAAGTCTGGGCTCTGGCTGGGCCACTCAAGGACATTCACAGAGTTGTCCTGAAGCCACTCCTTTGATATCTTGGCTGTGTGCTTAGGGTCGTTGTCCTGCTGAGAGATGAACCGTCGCCCCAGTCTGAGGTCAAGAGCGCTCTGGAGCAGGTTTTCATCCAGGATGTCTCCGTACATTGCTGCAGTCATCTTTCCCTTTATCCTGACTAGCCTCCCAGTTCCTGCCGCTGAAAAACATCCCCACAGCATGATGCTGCCACCACCACGCTTCACTGTAGGGACGGTATTGGCCTGGTGATGAGCGGTGCCTGGTTTCCGCCAAACGTGACGCCTGGCATTCACACCAAAGAGTTCAATCTTTGTCTCATCAGACCAGATTTTGTTTCTCATGGTCTGAGTGTCCTTCAGGTGCCTTTTGGCAAACTCCAGGTGGGCTGCCATGTGCCTTTTACTAAGGAGTGGCTTCCGTCTGGCCACTCTACCATACAGGCCTGATTGGTGGATTGCTGCAGAGATGGTTGTCCTTCTGGAAGGTTCTCCTCTCTCCACAGAGGACCTCTGGAGCTCTGACAGAGTGACCATTGGGTTCTTGGTCACCTCCCTGACTAAGGCCCTTCTCCCCCAAACACTCAGTTTAGATGGCCGGCCAGCTCTAAGAAGAGTCCTGGTGGTTTCAAACTTCTTCCACTTACAGATGATGGAGGCCACTGTGCTCATTGGGACTTTCAAAGCAGCAGAAATTTTTCTGTAACCTTCCCCAGATTTGTGCCTCAAGACAATCCTGTCTCGGTGGTCTACAGACAATTCCTTTGACTTCATGCTTGGTTTGTGCTCTGACATGAACTGTCAACTGTGGGACCTTCTATAGACAGGTGTGTGCCTTTCCAAATCACGTCCAATCAACTGAATTTACCACAGGTGGACTCCAATTAAGCTGCAGAAACATCTCAAGGATGATCAGGGGAAACAGGATGCACCTGAGCTCAATTTGGAGCTTCATGGCAAAGGCTGTGAATACTTATGTACATGTTATTTCTCAGTGTTTTTATTTTTAATAAATTTGCAAAAATCTCAAGTAAACATTTTTCACGTTGTTATTATGGGGTGTTGTGTGTAGAATTCTGAGGAAAAAAATGAATTGAATCCATTTTGGAATAAGGCTGTAACATAACAAAATGTGGAAAAAGTGATGCGCTGTGAATACTTTCCGGATGCATTGTACTTCCATTAAATCATTATTGAGAGAGGCAACTCAGCAAACCTTTACTTGAAGCAGGAACAAACCCAGGGCAGGACCCCAGTTCATCACAGGAACTCCTGAAACACACATCAGGGGGCACAGTTTGGAATCACCCGTCAAGCTAACCTGCATGCCTTTGGAGATGTGAGAGGAAAATACAGACACGGGGAGAACAAACAAACTCCACACAGCCAGGAGTGGACGTGAGAGGAAAACACGAACACGACAAGAACATGCAAAATCCACACAGACAACAACAGATACGGAGAGAGCAATCAAACTAAACATGGACAACAATGGAAAACACAGACACGGAGAAAACAAGCAAAATCCACACAGACAGCAACATCATATGAGAAAATACGACCACGGGGAGAACAAGCAAACTCAATCCTCCCAAAAAATGGATGTGAGAGGAAAACAGGGACATGGAGAGAACAAGCAAATTCAACAGAGACAGAAGCAATATGGGAAAGGAAAATATGACCTTGGCGAGAATAAGCAAACTCCACATTGACAGCAACATATTAGAAAGGAAAATACGAACACAGTGAGAACAAGAAAACTCCACATGGACAACAATGGAAGCGAGTGAAAAACAAAGACTGAGAGAAAACAAGCAAACTATACAGGCAGCAATGGAGGTGAGAGGCAAACAGAGACATGGAAAGGACAAGCAAACTCCATGTAGTTAATGACTATTCACAGAAGTTGAAACCAGGGTGCTGGACTGTGAGGTAAAAGGGTAAACCACAGACCCTTTAACTTTCCCTGATTTGCTAGGAGTGTTATGTCATTTATCACAGACATATTTTACTTTGTTTTCCTTTAATTGGTAGATAGATAGATAGATAGATAGATAGATAGATAGAATACAATACAGTACAATACAAAACCATTAATTTTTGTATAACCCAAAATCACACAAGAAGTACCACAATGGGCTTTAACAGTCCCTGCCTCTTGACAGCCCCCAAGCCTCGACTCTCTAAGAAGACAATAAAAAACTCCTAAAAAAAACCTTTTGGGGAAAAAATGGAAGAAACCTCGGGAAAGGCAGTTCAGAGAAAGACCCCTTTCCAGGTAGACTGGGCATGCAGTGGGTGTCAAAAAGAAGCGGGTCAATACAATACAGTACAATACACAGAACAGAACAAATCCTCAATACAGTATAAAAATACAAATTTTACAAGTACTGAGTCGAATTGAACAGTATCACAGAATATGATTTGGATTTGAGTCCTGGAGACCACAGCCATCAAGCTGCCTCCCCCATTTGGCCATTCCACAGCTGAGTCAGCGCTGGGCCAGCCAATCTGATGAAAGGA
>JANRMT010062827.1:14261066-14280120 GCA_026402145.1 Polypterus bichir lapradei
GACCAGACGGTCTTGGGCTGAGGGGGGGGTCGTGTCACGCATGCGCGTATTGCTTAACTTCAAAGAGCCTAAAAGGTGTTCCCTGTGATGATAGATAGATAGATAGATAGATAGATATGAAGGGCACTATATAATAGATAGATAGATAGATAGATAGATAGATAGATAGACATCAAAGGCACTAAATAATAGATAGATAGATAGATAGATAGATAGATAGATAGATAGATAGATAGATAGATAGAAATGAAGGGCACTATATAATAGATAGATAGATAGAAATGAAGGGCACTATATAATAGATAGATAGATAGATAGATAGATAGATAGATAGATAGACAGATAGATAGATAGACAGATAGATAGACATCAAAGGCACTAAATAATAGATAGATAGATAGATAGATAGATAGATAGATAGATAGATAGATAGATAGATAGATAGATAGATAGATAGATAGATACGAGGATCTCTCTAGTCATCCCCAAACCTAGTATAGCACACTCCAGTGAGATCATAAGCAGATAGAGATTTGAAAATTGTGTGCACAAAATGAAATTCTGAACTCTGCTGTCCCTTTTTGTGAGCCTAAATAAGTATTTCAGTGACTGGTACTTCTCTCTCTCTCTCTCTCTCTTTCTCTCTGGCCTCTCTTCTCTCTGTCTAGTTTAACCCTCGTCATGCTGCCCTCCTGACACTTGAGTCAACTGTCTTCTGCTATACAGCTGTCTTTAAATGTCTACCTAGGAATACATGTGGTGCAACCCCAGAACTGCCCCCACGGCTCAGAATTGTACTTTGGAAGCCCTCGTATCGTCTTTCCAGGAATCCCCTCTAGGGCCCTAGGTGCTCCTGTCACTCTGGGTCTCTGCTCTTGTTTACAGAGCCACACAACTCCTACGTAGTAAGCAGCACTGGCCTATCAGTGGACCTCCTGATGAATTGGTGGACTTCCCATTCTGTTTTTTCTCCCACACCTTCAAAAATGTGTGCTTACTGCCAGGCTCTTGTTGGCCCCTTTATCAGTGACTGTGTGTGTGTGTGTGTGTGTGGACCAGAGCCTCACAGGAGCTATTAATAAATGACAGAGTTTGCTCTGTATGGTGTCAGTACTGGAACAGCTTTTCTCAGAGTTAAAAATTGACAGTCACTTTGCCTTTTTTCACTCAAAATAATAAACTTGGAATGCAAGTAGCTGTTCTGCATTAAAACTAGCGTGCTAACATTAGGTCAAGCAATCTTCTTTAGTCTTTCTTTTATGTGTCAGAGTCAAGCTGAAAGGCGTAAATGCAATCCAATCCATGGATACCCAAGTGGACAGTTACATAGACGTCCAGAGAAGCAGCCGCCACGTAACTCAAATCAGACATTCAGTCTCGACCTGACGGGCAGGCTGGCTGGCTGGCTGGCTGAGAAGGTTAGTGCAGCAGAGAGCTTCTAGCTGCAGGCAGTGAGAGTCTCATCATCCCGAGAGATTCGCCTCCTGTGGCGTTTTGCCTGCTCTGGGTGGATAAGAGCTAAGCCTCAGCTGTCAGCGTGGCTCTACAGCCCGGGATGGCTGCCACTGGCTTCAAAGAAAGTATAGAGAGAAATGAGGACATCAAGGGGCAGCATGCGGAGCTTTGTGCAAATCTCGATTACATGTCACTATTACACCCTCCTCATCCCTTTGCATGTGGGACGCTGGGTGCAAACAGCAAAGCCAGCAGCCTCACTACAGCAGGGCTCAACAAGTCAGGACTCTCGTGGTCTAGAGGTGGTTTACGTTTAATGCATTGAGATGTTTCATAAAGTACGGAAGCTGAGAGAGGACGTGCAATATCGTTATTTTTTTAAATTGTCTCCTCGAGATAATGGAATCATTTTATCGCAATCTCGAGAAAACAAAACTTAACCTTTGCTCCTGGCATCAGGCTCTCTTAGATTACGACGCTTATAAAGCTGAAGCCTTGCTAACTGTCTTCTTATATGATGGACACTAACGTTATTATTTTCTAAACTAAGGCATAAACATATTTCCGCCTGCGTCAGTCCTTAATTGAACAGAAATGTGACGCGCTGATCAACACAGTTCTGCTCATCTGCCGTTTCAAACAGGACGTGGCTTCAATAAGCTAAACTACGGAAGCCGAGAGAGAACATGCAATATCGTTATTTTTTTAAATTGTCTCCTTGAGATAACAGACTAATTTTATCGAGATCTCGAGAAAACAATTTAAAAAAATAACGATATTGCACATCCTCTCCCGGCTTCCGTACTAAACATTAAATGTTAGATACAATTATTTCATAATTTCGAGAAAAAAGATCTTTTGTTTTATCGAGATGTCGATAAAATTATTCTGTTATCTCGAGAAAACAAAGTTCGTTTTCTCAAGATCTCGATTAAATTAGTCCATTATCTCGAGGAAACAATTTTAAAAAATAACGATATTGCACATCCTCTCTCGGCTTCCGTACTAAACATTAAACATTAGATACAATTATTTCATCATTTCGAGAAAAAAAGATCTTTTGTTTTATCGAGATGTCGATAAAATTATTCTGTTATCTCGAGAAAACAAAGTTCGTTTTCTTGAGATCTCCATTAAATTAGTCCATTATCTCGAGGAAGCAATTTAAAAAAATAATGATATTGCACATCCTCTCTCGGCTTCCGTACTAAACATTAAATGTTAGATACAATTATTTCATAATTTCGAGAAATAAGATCTTTTGTTTTATCGAGATGTCAATAAAATTATTCTGTTATCTCGAGAAAACAAAGTTCGTTTTCTCAAGATCTTGATTAAATTAGTCCATTATCTCGAGGAAACAATTTTAAAAAATAACGATATTGCACATCCTCTCTCGGCTTCTGTACTAAACATTAAACATTAGATACAATTATTTCATCATTTCGAGAAAAAAAGATCTTTTGTTTTATCGAGATGTCGATAAAATTATTCTGTTATCTCGAGAAAACAAAGTTTGTTTTCTCAAGATCTCGATTAAATTAGTCCATTATCTCGAGGAAACAATTTAAAAAAAAAACAATATTGCACATCCTCTCTTGGCTTCCGTACTAAACATTAAACATTAGTTACAATTATTTCATCATTTCGAGAAAAAAAGATCTTTTGTTTTATTGAGATGTTGATAAAATGATTCTGTTATCTCAAGAAAACAACGTTCATTTTCTCGAGATCTCGATAAAATTAGTCCGTTATCTCGAGGAAACAATTTAAAAAAATAATAATATTGCACGTTTTCTCTCGGCTTCTGTAACAACGGCCTAATATTTGGGCCACTTAATGGATTTTGTGAAATTATGCAAATATATTGGGAAGAGATGAGGATTCACGAGACATCGCAGAATCTCCAGGTTTTTTTTTCAGGTTTACTGTGTAGTTCACACTGCAGCTCATTTTTAAATTTTTTCCACAGAAGCTGACCCAATACGTTCATGATGGCTTATGGGTAGTTAGTCCAGTTGACGCCAAAGTCAAATGAACATGGACGGCCCACTGCAGGATTACAACATTGGCGAATGTAAGATTTCTTTGGGCAGAGGGAGTGAAACCTGTTGGAATTCTATGAAGGGTGTGGGCTAGGTGCAGAATCGAAAACAGCAGGACTCAATGAAAAGTACTGTATATACTCACATATAAGCCAGGTCTTGAAACCTGAAAAATCGACCATAAAATCAGTGCCTGACTTGTATGCCCGTTCAAAAATGCGACTCTTAATGTTTTTTTTAACATCTTCTTGCCTCCTCTAATCTCGTATCAGTTTCTCTGACGCACCGAATTTTGTTGCAGCAGCGCAGCTACCAATTTCTTCTGACACTTCAGCGACATTTCATTTAAAACCGGCTTCATATTTTCTTCTGATTGAACGCTCCATCGTAGATAAGGGATGCTCTTACGATAAAGGTGTATGAGGGTTAGAGATACAAGAAACACAAATAGGTGCAAACACAGCTTCGTAATAGTTCAGGTATTACCGTGTGGTCACGTAGGCTCAATAGAGAGAGAGAGAGATAGAGAGAGAGGTTAGGAGCACACGTTGATACAGCATACGCATTGTTGCACCCACATAGAAAAACAAGGCCATGTGCTCCGTGGTCACTCTCTCTCTCAGGTGGGCGTTAGCATATTGTAATCTCTTGGACCAATAGCGTGAGTTCTCCGCATTTGACTTAGATAGATAGATAGATAGATAGATAGATAGATAGATAGATAGATAGATAGATAGATAGATAGACTTGACGCGGGAGGCACGTATAAAATGAAAAGACATTTATTTTTCTTCAGCTGGCGGGCACGACTTCCCCGTAATCCCTCCAGCCACAACACAGTCCCAAGCACAAATAAACCACAAAAGCACTATCCTCTCTTCCACCACCACTCCTCCACAAGCTTAGTCCTCCTCCTCCCGACTCTGGCCGCCGAGTGGTGGTTGCTGGCTCCCTTTTATCAGGCACCCCGAAGTGCACCAGGTGGTTGATTGCTAACATCCGGCTGCACTTCCGGGTAAGGTGAAACCAGTGCCCAAAAGGGGCCAGCCGCTCCCGTTGCAGCACCCCCTGGCGGTGCCTGTGGGACCCCACAGAGCTGCACAGAACTCCAACCCCCATGAAGCCTTGGGGCAGTCCGAGGCACCGCTGAAACCCAGGGGTGCTGCCATCTACCATCCTTGGGGAGATACTGGGCTTCCCACCCTTGTCCCCCTGGCAGATGTGGTGAAGGGGCGGCCATCTGTCACAATAGATACTTTATTAATCTCCAAGGGGAAATTCACATACTCCAGCAGCATACTGATAAAAAGCAATATTAATTAAAGAGTGATAAAAGTGCAGTGCAAATTAAAAAATGCAAAGTGGAGAGTGCAAGGCAGGTATAACAGACAATAACTTTGTATAATGTTAAAGTTTACCCCCCGGGTGGAACTGAAGAGTCACATAGTGTGGGGGAGCAATGATCTCCTCAGTCCGTGAGTGGAGCAGGACGGTGACAGCAGTCTGTCGCTGAAGCTGCTCCTCTGTCTGCAGATGATCCTGTTCAGTGGATGCAGTGGAGTCTCCATGATTGACAGGAGCCTGCTCAGCGCCCAATACCAGAAATTATACTGTAAAATCAAGTCCCGACTTATCCGTGGGAGAACTCATCTGCGAGTATATACGGTATATGAATGGGCAGGAAGGTTTAAAGGAGGAAGAAGGAGTGTGACCGACAAAGCTTGATCTGGTTGATCCACATTGACATGGCAAATGCCTTCTTCCGAAAAGTCTAACGGATTATATTGTCTGCTCTTGCTGCACATTAGGATATCATCTATGGATCTGCACACACCACAGTGCATGATGGCTTGTGGTGCAGTAAAGTTTGCGCAAAATGGCTACCCAGACAGCTTACTGGTCTGCACAAGCCAATGTCCTTCAGTTAATTTCAGCAGGTTTCTCTTCCTATGCCCTAAGAAATTTCACTATGCCACCCCCCCAACCGTCTGTCGATCTCACCATCCCTTTACCCCCTCACTCGTGAACGAGACCTCGAGGTCCTTAAACGTCTCTAATCAGAGGCAGTAACTCATCTCCCACTTGGAGAGGATGGTCCACCTTTTTCCTACTGAAGACCATAGCCTCAGATTTGGAAGTGCTGATTCTCATCCCTGATGCTTCATACTCGTTTGTAAACCATCCCAAACGTGTGCTGGAGTTCACAACGATGAAAGACAACATTTAAATATTCCCAATGAGGAAGTGGGTGGGCTCTCACCTTGTGTATCTTTGAGTGGACCTTCTAGTGCTCTTGTTGTCAAAATCAGGAAGCAACTGTTACACTTGTATGCTTGGTGATCACCTTCCAAGCTCAGACAAAGTAGACAATACTATCCCGGGACAAAAGGGGGCACTGTTGCTAACGATGCTTTCTCTTTCTCTGCCTCAGTCCAGATCCTAGAGCTTCCCAAGTTTTGCCCAGAAGAAGAAGCTACCATAAAAATGGACACGACCCAAAGAATGGGGTCAGAATTCGATGCAGCATCGCCAAGCACAGCGCTCCCAACAAGATATCAAGAAGCTGTCACTGATGAGTTTTCAGTTGTGCCAGCAGCACTAACCTTGCTTTCATTTTACGGGTTGATTAAAATGGGTGACCCAATTTGGTGCCCCAGCATTTCTGTTTTGTTATGTGGGTCTCTATCTCAGTCACACAGCTTATTGTCGTATTTTGCTTTTTACTATGAAAGGTGATTGGGTTGTAGTTGCTCAATCGAGAATAAGAATGAAAGGCACTATATAACTGTGGTGGGCTGGCGCCCTGCCTGGGGTTTGTTTCCTGCCTTGTGCCCTATGTTGGCTGGGATTGGCTCCAGCAGACCCCCGTGACCCTATAGTTAGGATATAGCTGGTTGGATAATGGATGGATGGATGGCACTATATAACAGGAGAATCCCTTATCTGATTATTCAGGTTATATTTACGTAGATCACAGAGTGGTGGCCTGATGCCACAGACTGTCTTGGCAGAAGATTCCAAGTAAGAGGGGTCTGCATTTGAAATTAATGGCAGGCAAAATCAGTTGAAGCAGGAACTCTGTCCTCCATTATAATTTTTAATAAAAGTTACTGGGCCTTAACTAAGAAAAAAAAAATGAAGTAAAAACTGTCAAGTATCTGAATGAGGTCACGGGTGGAAGGTCAAAATCTCTAAATTTCACTTAATCCACCGTCAATAGAACTGCTAATCCCAGACACAGAACGGCTAGCGGTTTATTACACATTATTTAGGACGCGCCGCTGTTTAAGACCTGCTTTCCTGGAGGCTTATGATCGGCAAAACTAGCAGGTATTGATTGTTTCTGGTGGTGGGATTCATCTCTTTGCCTTTATTTCTTATTTTTTTACAGTCAAGTGTCTAGGTATTGATTTCCTCCTCTTTGAAATGATGCGAGCGGATGTATAATCACCCAGGAAGCAAGCCTCTCAGGTCTATTTAGGATGTTCTGTTCTTCTGTTAATCAAAAATTCACTTTAGGCAACAAACTTTAAAATTTCACAAATACATTATATATGAACAGGAGCCAAACTTGTTGCAAAGAGTGAAATATTTCCCCATCGAGTCTCACCGGGAGTAGCCGTTCAATAGATGGATGACTGGAATTTTTTACCGTGTATGATATGCAGAATGGGCAGTATGGTGAGTCATTAGCACCCCTGGCTCATGAAGTTATGAAACTGGATTCCTAAGTCCCAAAAAGTTCTTCCAAAATCGTCCCCTACAGGGGGATGTACCGCCAAACCCCAGGTAGACAAAAGTGCAATCACAAAACGTGTTATAAAAACAAAAACAAATATTTTTCACAAAATGTTCTGTCATACAGTGAGGCTCTGCAGAGCACAAAAGACATAAAGGATTTGCCTGAAACACTCGGCAATCCAAGAAAACAAAAAACCAAGAACAGTCGAAACAAACAGCGAAATGTCAAAAAAATCTATGAGATCACAAAAGGGCAAAGCAAAGGCACAGAACTCACCAACACTACAAAGGGCATCACTACAAATGAACCACCAGGAACTGTGGGAGACCCTCCAGATTTATAAGGTGGAGAGCAATTCAAGGAAGTGATTGGCAGGTGGCCCCACCTCTTGGGGGACCACCCACAAAACACATGGAATATGACTCAGGCACCTCACATACACTAGCGGTCAAAAGTTTTAGAACGCTTCAGTTTTTCCAGTTTTTCTTCAATTTTAATCAGTAGAAATGCAACGAATGTCTTAAAATAGTGAAAAGGCACTACAACCGACAACAGGGTTGAGGGCAGATGATGACTGAAGTCGACATCCATGAGCAGAGGGTGATAATCAGCTGTAAACGATGACAAAACTCACCCTTAGTTTATAGGTAGGCCATCCTTGCTATGACGAATGTCGAATCCCTGCATGTGTGTGAATAGCGTCAGCAATGCCTAGAATGGTATCAACATCTGGCGAGAGAACAAAGCAAAATACTCAGTGGATGATGTTTTATGTATATTTTATTATTCTGAATTGGACTCTGACTTGTCAGACTGGAGTTTTGGTGCAGGTGATCTGGACATCGAGAACTAAAGCGTATTAAATTCTCCCTTAGCGCAACACAGGGTTGTAATCCGTCACAGAGCCCACTTATGCATACCCACGTAGGGCCAGTTTAGAACTGCTAATTAAACAGACAAGCATGTCTTTGGGGACGCGAGCAGAAAGCCCATCCAGACCCAGGGCTGGCATATAAACTCCACACACACAATGACTGGGGGGCACTGGACCTGTGGGCAGCAGCGCTGACCACCCCAACTTTACTTTTAAAGAGCAGATATTGTATTATTTGTCCTGTGTTTTGTATGTTTGTGCTGCTGCCTGCATATACACATCCCTTTGGGATCAATAAAGTTTATCCCATCTAACCTAATCTAAATTTACTTTGCAGAAAACTTTAAGAAAGCAAAATATACTTGATTCCAAGTAGGACAATGCAGTTATGGTGAGCAACTTGCAGGGACGTGCGGTCAGGGGAGGCAGGTGAGGCAGAGCTAACATAAAATAAATGTGTCCACTGGTCTGCGCTATACATTTGTTTTCTGTATGATTCCAATAATTTTGATGATTTTTATAGTCAAAATCACTGAATTTGCACATTTCCTGTTCAAACAGAGGAGAGAAACGTGAGGTGCGGTAGCGACGAGCCTCACCTTACCTCGGACTGCTCTCTCCCTCACACACGGGGCTGATGTGTGCGATTGGCACGTGCCTGTCGCTGTCTCTCTGTATGTCGCCAATAAAAGGTTTGCAGACATGTCTATTATACACCCTGACTTTCCACAGTCTGGCTAATATCTTTAATGAATGTCTGAGACATATTTAGTCTTGCTGATCGCAGTGAAAAAGCACAAGGTGAGGCAAACAGTACCGTGCCGCCCTGAAGGAGGCACATCTGAGCCCAACAGGTGCTCGTTGCTGCTGTTCTTCTCCACAAAGGCGCCAAGAAGTCAGCGATATCAGAAAGTCAAGGGCACTGCAGCGGTCCGTTTTTTATTTATTTTCTGTTCCGACTGACTGCCAAAATGGAAGATAAAGATTTTAAAAACTAAAGGAAAATAAGGAGGGACTTTTACCAGAAAGTGACAGAGATTTTTGTGTAGAAGGATAGGCGCATGGACTTCATTTACAAATAAAAGTAAGACCGTAAATGGTTTTCAATTTTATAAAAAATGGGGTCAGACTATAAAATCCAATATTTA
Organism: Polypterus bichir lapradei; assembly: GCA_026402145.1. Classification (NCBI taxonomy): domain Eukaryota; kingdom Metazoa; phylum Chordata; class Cladistia; order Polypteriformes; family Polypteridae; genus Polypterus; species Polypterus bichir. Next base: position 14,270,331 of record JANRMT010062827.1, read on the forward strand.
AAAACTACATTTTGTCCTTAGAGGGTGGCGCAGTAGGTAGAGCTGCTGCCTCGCAGTAAGGACACCTGGGTTCACTTCCCGGGTCCTCCCTGCCTGGAGTTTGCATGTTCTCCCCGTGTCTGCGTGGGTTTCCTCTCACAGTCCAAAGCCTTGCAGGCTAGGTGCATTGGCGATCCTAAATTGTCCTGGGAGTGTGCGTGCCCTGCAGTGGGTTGGCACCCTGCCTCGGGTTTGTTTCCTGCCCTGTGTTGGGTGGGATTAGATCCAGCGGACCCCCCTGACCCTGTAGTTAGGATGTAGCAGGTTGGATAATGGATGGATGGATTTTGTCCTTAAATAAAATATTATTTTGTTTTTCTTGTTATCCTTTTGTTGAACAGCCTCTATTAAAATTGATTAAAGCTCAGAATTGAACGATTTTAAAAACAAGTGAATATTTCAATTAAGGTCAAATTGAAATCCGTTTTCTGTACACCACTCTATACTTTCATTTGTATTGAATGAGTGTCCATCCATCCCTCCATTATCCAATCCACTATATCCTAACTACAGGGTCACGGGGGTCTGCTGGAACCAATCCCAGCCCAGACAGGGCACAAGGCAGGAAACAAACCCCGGACAGGGCATCAGCCCACCACAGGGCACACACACACGCACACATACACCCACACGCACACACACACATACACACACACACACACCCACTAGGGACAATTTCGAATCACCAATGCACCTAACCTGCATGTCTTTGGACTGTGGGAGGAAACCCACGTAGACACGGGGAGAACATGCAAACTCCAGGCAGGGAGGACCCGGGAAGCGAAACTGGGTCTCCTTACTGCGAGGCATGAATGAGTGTGTATTGTGGAATTTCAACGGCAAATTTAGAACACATGGAGGGTGAGGAGCAAATATGCTCTCTCCGCTCTATCTCAGTGTTATACATGTAACATTCTTTCTTAGCCCAATATGAACCTTACCTATGTGTGTGTGTAAAGAATGCTGATGAGATATGAAACATCACCAGTAGTCAGTGTGCCAACTGAACAGTGAATAAGCGACTCTTTGGTGTTCATATATTTGTAAATCTGACTCTGAAGGAGTCACCAGCCATGAACCTCACCGCACGTCACTGGCAACTTAGGTTGTCAAGATACTCCACATGAGGAATCAAGAGAGTGACAGTGTCCCCTTAATTGGATCTGCTTGTATAGCCAAGTGTCTCACATTAATTTTTAGTGACCTGAACGGGATGGCAGTGTTGGCCGGGCCTTGCTCACGATGACAGAATTTGAATGACTTCCTTCAAGAATAACTATGAAATAAATGCCCATGAAAATCCTCAGCGTCTTGACGTTACCCTCCCATTAATTCCTCCTCCTTTTTCCCCCCAGCAGTTCTCCCTTCCAGGCAGCGAAGCGGCGTTCTGCCACTGGCTCACGGAGCCGGACTTGTCTCAATACGCTAGGCAAGGTTTTTGATGTTCCAACGGATTTATTCTCCTTATGACAACCATCTGCTCCTTGCTTCCTTCTCACTGTACTTTCCATATTTTTTGGTTGCTTTTCAGCTCCAATTAGTGACAACAATCTGTCTGCCTTGGAGACGGCCAAGAAAATGACCACTGTTTTCACAAAGATTAAGGAGGAAATCAGGAACCGGTTGTGTTCTCCTTACACACGCCTCTTATAAACACGGAGCTTTTGGCCCACACGATTAAAAAGCAACAAGGCAGCCAAAACAGTTCTTGAATGTCAGCTGCTGAACTTGAACTGGATGGAAAAAATCAATATGCCATTAATAAGTCTAACAGAGAACAATGCTGTCTTATGCTGTGATCGCTGATGTGGTCCGCACTGCTGCCTCATAGCCCATGGAGACTGCATTCAGATCCCAGACTGACCACTACCTGTGTGGAATCTGCATGTTCTCCCAGTGCTACTGTCGTCCAGCAGCACAGTCGTCTTCTATTTCCTGGGGACATGTGTTAGATGAATTATTAACTCTGAATTGCCACAGTAGGAGCAGGTGTACCCTGCAATAGGCTGCCATCCCATCTGGTATTGTTTCTGGATACATATGTGCAAGAGCCCCTCAAAGTGCAACCCTGTGGTGGATGAGAGTGTTTCGAAAAAGGACAAATGCATACACTAGGGCGGAGTGGTGGCTCTGAGGCTAAGGATTTGCTCTGGTATTCCGAAGGTTGCTGGATCGAATCCCCGTCACTGATCCTACTCTGTAAGACCCTTGAGCAAGGCCCTTAACCTGCAATTGCTCCAGGGGTGCTGTACAATGGCTGACCCTGCGCTCTGACCCCAAGGGGTATGTGAAAACTAACAAATTCCTAATACGAGAATTTGTATAAGGCGGAATAAAGAACAAAAAAAAAAAAAAAGTGCTTCAGACTTGTTGCACAGATTTGTTAATAAGTAGCTGCCTGGGGTGGAATAAAATGCAGGTGTGGTCACTAAATAAACTCCCCAGGTGGAAACATTTTGGTCTCAAACCCAAGGCAACCAAGTCCAAATCCCCAAACCTGCATCAGGGTCCAAGGAACGAAGTAAAAAAAACAAATCCCCCAAAACAGAATATTGAAATAAAAACAAAATAATGCAAAACATCACTCAGTGAAAACCTAAGGGGAGCCACTCATCCACCACGAGGTCCCTCTGGTGTGAGGTCATGATGGCCCCGTCTTGTGCGATGGAACTAATAGAACACATAAAATGGCAGAACAATCAAAGCAACAATCGATCCATCCATCCATTTTCCAACCCGCTGAATCCGAACACAGGGGTCTGCTGGAGCCAATCCCAGTCAACACAGGGCACAAGGCAGGATCCAATCCAGGGCAGGGTGCCAACCCACCACAGGACACACACAAACACACCCAGCACACACTAGGGCCAATTTACCTAACCTGCATGTCTTTGGACTGTGGGAGGAAACCCACACAGACACGGGGAGAACATGCAAACTCCATGCAGGGAGGACCCGGGAAGTGAACCTGGGTCTCCTCACTGCGAGGCAGCAGCGCCACCGTGCCGCCCACAATAAAACAATGCTAAGTAATAATCATAAATGACATGGAAAGGGTGAAATATAATACCCACATACAAAGGGAGAACATGCAGAACATACACACTGTAGCGTGCGGCCGGTGCCCTCGCCTGGCTGGGACGCCTCCACGCTGAGAGGACCAGGGGAGCAAGCATGGCCAGAGTGTTACATCCTCCGGGACGCTAGATGGTGACTCCTACCCTGGGTTGCAACGGTGCCTCGGACTCCTGCAGGGCTTCATGGGAGTTGGAGTTTGGTGCAGTCCCGTTGGGATCCGCAGGCGCCGCCAGGGGGTGCTGCAGGTGGAGTTGCTGAGCCCTTATGGGCCGTCCTTCTGCCATACCCGGAAGTGCTGCCTGAAATGAAGTCATCAAGCACCTGGAGCATTCTGGGTGTATTATAAAAGGAGCCAGGAGTCGGGAGGAGGAGGATGAAGCTTACGGAGGAGGAGTGGAGGAAGAATAAGAGACATAAAAGTATTATGTGGAGTTGTGCTTGTGGGAACGGGGAAGGTGTTGTCCACAGACAAAGAAATAGAAATGAAACATTTATTTGTTTTATCAGTGTGCCTCCAGTGTCTGTCTGTGTCGGGTCGGCGCTCATATAGTGCCTTCTTGTCACAACACATAGATAGTGATTAGGCAGGGAGTTGAACCTGAGGCTTAAGACTTGTGAGCCAGCAACACTAACCACTGTGCCACCATGCCAACCATTCAACCTCTCAGTCAGTATGTTTCAAACCACCCACCTATCATCTAACACAGAGGTCGCCAACTCCAGCCCTGGAGGACCACCGTGGCTGCAGGTTTTCATCCTAACCATTTTCTTAATTAGTGACCTGTTTTTGCTGCTAATTCACTTCTTTTGAATTCATTTCAGTTGACTTGTTTTTTTAAGATTTTTCATTTCTTCCCTTAAATGGCACTCAAACAGAAATGAAACGTGGAGTGAGTGAGACAACAGAAGACCACCTAAGTCAGGGCCTCCAACTCCAACCCATTGCTTAATTAGGTTCCGATTCTCGTTGTTAATTAAACTCATTCTTTAATTCCGCTGCTCTCTTTCTGCAGTAGCAGACATTTCTGAAATTTTTGATTTTCTCTTTTTTAAGAGCACTGGTGAAAAGTTTTGTGGACCTGAGCTGATCAGCATTCCTGAGACCTTCATCTTTCCTTATTTTCATATTGTAATAAAAAAGCAGACACAAGTATAAAGGTTTGAGGTTTTTAGGCCCCGTATACTGTAAAGCAAAATCTGAATAGGTCAGTGTTTTCTCCTTAGTACAACAGACAATACAAATAAGACAGGTCGGACAATTTATAACGGAGGACAGGAAGTGACGAAATGATGGGGAAAGTCGTGATGGTTGATGGGAAAGTGATGTCATCATTGAGGGACCAGAGGTTAGAAAGATTTCTGGGACTGTTTGTGGTGGCGGTGCTTCGGTCTTTCTGAAGAAACAAGAAAAGAAAGGTTAGTACCCCGCCATTGTCCCCTGGCACGGCTTTTCGCAGCGCCCGTCGGGTCCTTAAGCTGCTCCCCATGCGCTCGTACTTGACAGTATATTGCGTGATGGACACAGTCTGCTGGTCATATTTTGGCTCATTTTGTTGCTCATTGTTGTTTGACGACTAATTAAGGAAAAAGAAACAATTAAAGGGTCTGAGTCTTCAAGAGCAGGACAATTACAATGAACTCAAAAGAAGTTCAATAGCAGCAAAAACAGGTCACTCATTAAGAAAAGGGTTAGAATGAAAACCTGCAGCCATGGTGGTCCTCAAGGACCGGAGATGGCGATCCCTGAATTCTAACACATTTAATCCAGCTGAGATTTGAAAACAATGTTGGAGCAAATCATGGCGTGAAAAGAGTTGAGCAAAACGGACACTCAGTCACTTCCAAAGAGATGATTTACATCTCCTCCATGTGCTCAGGATATGTGAGGAAACCAGCAAGCCCAGAGTAAAAAAAACACACACACAAACACAGGAAGAACATGAAAACTCAACACAGCAACTGAGCAGGTAATTGAACCCGTGAGTGTCTGCCATCTTCCCAGTCATATAATAACTAATTCACTTTTCTTTAACCATTCACAAATAATCAAACTTGCCCAAACCAATAAGAGGTTACAGAGCCACCAGCCGGAAGGGCACGAACCAACCCTGACCTGTGACCCTTCAGAGGCGATCCAATCTTATACATCCAGGTTTACTTCCTGGAACCATGTGCTCTTCCAATCCAACAGGCAACTCTCTAGTGGCTCTCCCATTTACACTCTCTCAGGGATTCATGGGAACTGGAGTTCCAATAGACAGCCCTGCTGGGTCTGGTGGAGACCACCAGAGGGAGGTTAGGGAGGAGGGTTTCCTCCTGTTAGGAAGGTTCTGCCTAACCTGGAAGTGCTTCCTGGATGTGATGTGGAGGTGCCGGACGTACCCCGTATCCTGTTTAAAGGAAGCCACTCCTACTCACTTCGGTTGGGTCAGAGTCAGGTGGAGGAGGACAAAGCTCACTGAGGAGGAGTGAAGGAGAGGGAAGAGACAGACGTTTACTATTAATTAAGCTTGTGCAACCTTTAGAAGTATTGCTAAATGTATTTGTGCAAAATAAATCATTTTGTTTGAACCTGGGACTTGTGTAGTTGTGGTTGTGTTTGGGGTGCTGCATTGCCCCCCTACTGGTCAATATATATATATTGTGACATGTGAGTCACTGCCTTGCACCCTAAAGATGAGGTTGAGTCTAAGGATTTCAAGAAATTCAGCTTTATTCAACTAGAAACAGGAACAGCAAAGTTATGTATTACAGCGGGAGCTACCGCTCTGCTACACACAGATACAGCAAACGGGCAGTGCCAGGGCCAGGTCAGTGGCCAAGTCAGAGTGTTCTCCACATCACCTATCGGGTGACAGACACGTCGCTCGAGGAGGCAGTGAGCTTGCTGTTGCCTCTGTGGCGTCGCAAACCTGCAGTTGCCTTGGCGATGGACAAGCAGCCCTCGACAGATGTGTCAATCACGTTTTGGTGTGCCGCCCCATTGGGGAGGGTCTTAAAAATTCTCACTATACATATATATATATATATATATATACTAGGGGGCTTTGCCCCTGCTAGCTTTGTGAGTCCACCCCTCCCCCCATCCCGGGGCACGCCACGCACCAGCCACTTCGCGTCTCTGCTGCTCACATTGTGAATGGGGGGCTGAACGCATGCTTTCGAGATGTGGCCTGATTACCTGCTTGCTTACTGGTCCTCCTGCTGTGGTGCGTGTTCTGCTTCTCGCACGTTGCATCGATCATTTCAAAGCCTGTACAGCAGCTGTCCTCGCTTACCCAATCGTCCCCAGGGTGCGCTAAATGCCTGCCACTTCACATCTCTGCCGCTTGTTTACTGCTCCTTCTGCTGTGGTGCGTGTTCTGCTTCTCGCGTGGCGCGTCGATCATTTCAAAGCCTGTACAGCAGTGCTCCTCGCTTACCCAATCGCCCCCAGGGCGCGCTAAATGCCTGCCACTTCACATCTCTGCCGCTTACGTTGTGAAGGAGGGGGGCGGGGGGGCTGAACGCATGCTTTGGAGATGTGGCCTGATTACCTGCTTGCTTACTGGTCCTCCTGCTTTGCTGTGTGTTCTGCTTCTCGCACGACGCGTCAATCATTTCAAAGCCTGTACAGCAGCTGTCCTCGCTTTACTCGCTAACCCAAAACCCCAGGGTGCACTAAGCACCTGCCACTTCACGTCTCTGCCGCTCACGTTGTGAAGGGGAGGGCTGAACGCACGTTTTGGAGATGTGGTTGGTTCAGCTGCTCTCTTTCTGCTTGCTGCTGCCGCCGAGCTGCGTGTTCATTTAAAACCCTGTCCTTTGGTCTCACTGCTTTGTTTTGCAGGACGTTAAAGTGTCTCTTGTAGGACGTCCGGGTTGATTATTACTTTCCTTATTTTCTGAATTTGCACATAGATTATTCTTGTTCTCTTGTGCATCCTTTTTTGCCTTCTTTTCTCTCCATCTCTTTCTTCTTCGCTTAGTCATTCACGTGCCATCTAGAACGTATAACATTTTGAAGACCTGGGAGCACATGAAGTGTGTCTGCCAAAAGCATTCCAACAACTGCGAGGTTAGATGTCTGTGAACTTGTTTTAAATTGTTTGCAAGTAGGGCGTGACGTGCTTCCTAAGGTTGTAATGTCTAGTCTCGTGTGACATCAAGGTGTCTCTCTGAGATGATCACGTCTCGACCCAAGATTTTTTTATATAATAGATAGATATATTGTGATAGAGGGCCAGGGACTTTGCCCGACCGGGACGCCCTTTTGAGGAGAGGACCGGGGGAGTGGACATATCACCAGCAGTACCTCCCCCGGGACACGAGAGGGCAGCCCCCCCTGGTTTACATCGGGGCCACGGGACTTAGAAGCTCAACCCTGCATGGGCCCATGGCCACCACCAGGGGACGCCTGGACAGCTCTGGAGCCGTGGTCTCCAGCACTTCCGCACACCCGGAAGTGCTGCCAGAAGAGGAGCCAGATTCTCATGCAGCACTTCCGCCACATCCTTGAGCACTTCCGGGTGAGGTATAACAGAGGATGCCTCACTCCAGCAAGGGGGCCGGAGTCAGGAGGAAGAAGACAGAGCCTGTGGGAGAGGAATAGAGGCGGTCGGAGTAAAGAAGAAAGGACGGAGCTTTATTGGGGTTTGTGCATTGTGCTGTGCCAAAGAACAATAAATGTGCACATTGTTGGTCTGTTGGTCTGTGTGTCTGTCTGTAGCCGGGCTAATCTTCTACTATATATATATATATATTTTTTTTTTCTTCATTTTTTTGCCTGCATCTCCAATTGAACACTCTAAGTTATCAAGTTTTGTAATGGCTGGTTGCTGAGTACAAGGGCTCTAATGGTCCCGTTCAATGCACCTCTGATTGCAAGAAGAGTAACATCCATATCAGCACTCCTCACCCCCGGGAGCTCTAGCCTGACTTAAAACGCACTTCATCAGCGCAACCAAAGATGGATTGTTCAGGTCTAATAATGTGCCAATTTTTAAGATACATGTCCAGATACAGAGGATCTAAAAGACGCCATCAGGCCAGATACTGAACAATAGGCGGCAATTGAAATTTCTGAAGCCTTTTTATATCAAAGTAATCTGAAAGCACTTTACACAGAAATGTGTAAGTTGAGAAAAAAAAAAACAGTAAAAGATGTATGATTGAAACAATAAAAGCATCTATCAACACTTTCCTCAGGTTAACAGAATATAAGAAAACCAACAATTAAAAAATGGCCAATGGTGCAGCAGGTCACTGTCTTAGTCTAGGGGTTGAACATTGAGATGCTTGCAGTTTGCCGAGTGTCCACATCTCTCCATAGACTTCCATCCATTCATTATCTAACCTGCTATATCCTAACTACAGGGTCACAGGGGTCTGCTGGAGCCAATCCCAGGGCACAAGGCAGGAAACAAACCCCAGGCAGCGTGCCAGCCCACCGCAGGGCGCACACCCACACACAATTTAGAATCGCCAATGCACCTAACCTGCATGTCTTTGGACTGTGGGAGGAAACCCACGCAGACACTGGGAGAACATGCAAACTCCACACAGGGAGGACCCGGGAAGTGTACCCGGGTCTCCTAACTGTGAGGCAGCAGCGCTACCCACTGTGCCACTGTGCCGCCCCTCCATAGACTTTCTGCATGTAATTTGGTTTTCTTCTTACATCCCAGTGTCAAGCAGGTCAGGTTAACTGGTGAGTCTGAATTGGCTCCAAGTGGACGTGTGCCTTAAGGTAGACTGCAGATGGCTCGTGACTTGTACTCGATTCTGTTGCCACCCATCATGACCCTGAAATGAGTTGACTGTGTTCAGTAATGAATGAATGAATGGAACATTGGCCTCACAAGCTCTTATGTGAGGAGGTGGCAGTCAAAAAATGTTTCTCAGATCACAATTTGCATTCTGTCAAATTTTTAGTTCAGGAAGCAGGAGCTACAAGCTGAGTCTTGACGATAACACGTTAAAGAATGCTGGGATTGCTAATGCAGGTCACTCTTGCTTGCTGCTGAACCATACATATGTTAAAGACCTTGTCTTTGTGGTCAGGACGTGAGACACCTTAAAGAAGGGCCCACACTTCACTTATACTGTACAAGATACCACAACTGTCAGGTTTTAAGGTTACGAGATTGCTGATCACACACAAGGACGCAAGCCATTCCTTTCATTATTTCATTTGTAATGAAGTTCTCGGCTCCTTTTCCTTCATGACATTCCCTTTTTTCCTTCTCATCATTGTAGCCCTACATCTGACAGACTCGCCATTTAGTGATAAGCAAATCAGCCAAGTTTAAATCCATGAACAGTTGTGAGAAACTGACACTAAAGTTTACTTTGCCAGCAATTGCAGCGCTCCGCTGAAGGGTTTGTGGGAGTTTTAATGGCTTCCTTTGGGTTGAAAAACAAGGAATACTGCTCATTAAAGCCTCACTCACAGTGTTGTGTTTGCCTGTGTTCTTTTCTGCAGATGTGTGAAGCAAGAAATCCACACCACACTGGTAAAATCAATTCTCTTTATGCCTCTAATGCACATCACTGTGGAAGAGCACAGAATGTTTTATATAATTGTGACATGTTGTATATTTTCCACGGTCACATATGTGCATCAGAGGGTCACCTTCCAGGCTCTTTAGAGGTAGCACTACCACCCCAGGACACCAGGAGGCGCTGCCACTAA
>JANRMT010062827.1:14280520-14305317 GCA_026402145.1 Polypterus bichir lapradei
AGAAGACTCATGGCTGTATTAGCTCAAAAGGGTGCTTCTACTAAATACTGAGCAAAGGGTCTGAATACTTAGGATCATGTGATATTTCAGTTTTTCTTTTTTAATAAATCTGCAACAATTTCAAAACTTCTTTTTTTTTGTCTGTCAATGTGGGGTGCTGTGTGTACATTAATGAGGGAAAAAAATAATTTAAATGATTTTAGCAAATGGCTGCAATATAACAAAGAGTGAAAAATTGAAGGGGGTCTGAATACTTTCCGTACCCACTGTAGATACAGTATACAGTGGTACCTCTGGTCACGACTGTAATTCATTCCAAAACTCTGGATGCAACCCGATTTGGTCATGACCCGAATGTAATTTCCCCATAAGATTGTATGTAAATACAATTAATCCATTCCAGACTGTACAAACTGTATGTATTTTTTTTTAAGATTTTTAAGCACAAAAATAGTTAATGATACCATAGAATGTACAGCGTAATAGTAAACTAAATGTAAAAACATTGAATAACACTGAGAAAACCTTGAACAACAGAGAAAACTAACACCGCAAGAGCTTGTGCTACACCCTTACGAACCCCTCGCTGTAAACACTTTTTTAAGAGTTTTAAACATAGGGAGGGCGGCACGGTGGCGCAGTGGGTAGCGTTGCTGCCTTGCAGATAGGAGACCTGGGTTTGCTTCCCAGGTCCTCCCTGCATGGAGTTTGCATGTTCCCCCCGTGTCTGCGTGGGTTTCCTCCGGGTACTCCGATTTCCTCCCAAAGACGTGCAGGTTAGGTGCATTGTCCCTAGTGTGTGTGCACCCTGAGGTGGGCTGGCACCCTGCCTGGGGCTTGTTTCCTGCCTTGCACCCTGTGTTGGCTCCAGCAGACCCCCGTGACCCTGTAGTTAGGATATAGTGGGTTGGATAATGGATGGATGGCTAAACATAGGGAAAAAAATTACAGTTACAGAAAAATCCTTAATTTATACAAAAACTAACCATAAACAACCAAGAAAACTAACCTTGCATGAGTCGCTTACGCTATCCCCTGCAAGTTGCTTCTCGTTCAGCCACACTAGAAACAGTTTTTCCTCCTCTCTCAGCACTTGAGGCCTCTGCTTGGTTAACATTGTAACTCCTTTTGCAGCATCAGCTGCTTTAATGGCCTTTTTCTGCTTTAGAACAGATACGATTTCGACTTCTTGTACTCGACGGCAAGATCGGTAACTTCTCACCAACTCTTCACTTGCTTAGAGGCCATGGTTAATTGCAAAATGAATGCAAAAGCACATGAAATAGAGCACAAAGAGTTTACAGCGAATGCATGTACGTCTGACCGAGAACAATGTACAGGGAGAGACTGAACACGTGCGGAAATCATCGGCGCACATGAACCGGAAGGAAAACTGGCCGCCAGTGTTTTTGTTCGCCACCAGAGTGTTTGGTCGAGAACAGACCCAGAAGTGCTGCAGGAAGATGGTCAAGAAGTACCTGGAGCACATCCAGGTACTGCATAAAAGGGGCCGCCTCACTCCAGTAGAGGAGCCGGAGTTGGGAGGGAGCGAGATGAAGCTTACGGCAAGAAAATGAAAAGAGAAAAGGAAGGACTGTGAGTGACTGGTGCACTGTAATCGTAGAGGAAAATAAAACATGTGTATTTTGGACATCAGCTGTCTTGGTGTCTGTCCCCGTCGAGGCCGGATCTCACAATGGAAAGTGGGAGAATTAGCGATGAGCCAGTGAGGGCTTTGCCTTTAATATGTAAAGATCACACTGCCTAACCTAATCGCTCTCCAGAGCATCTTTACCTTTGTTTTTAGGGCTCTACAGCCTACCCATTGGTTTTTGTTCATGTTTGTGTCAACTTTCAGTGCTTTTAGATCTGCTAGTCAACTGTAAGTGTCATTATTGGGAATTGGAAGTGCTAAGGAACTACAACAGCTCACCCACAATGTGGAAACTTACATACTGAGGCCACCGAGTGCAGACCCCTGTAAAAATCACCTGTCCTATGTGGCATCACTCAAACTGGCTCTTTAGAGCACTTTATATAATAAGTAACTATCAAACATAGAGTATTTAGTTATTTGTTTTTTATGACTAAGTTACTTTTAAAAGGAATGTTACCCAACACTGGTGCCACAGCATGCCGTCCAATGGCTCAGTCCAATGTCTGATGAAGACAAGTTTATTGGTTACGTCAGTCAAAATGAGCATCAGACTCTAATCAAAGCTTTGGTTAATCTGTACTCTAGTTAACGGTATTTTCATCTTTAGTTCATGGTGGCATATGCCTCCCTAACGTCTGGCTGTTCCTCACAATACAGGCAGTCCCCGGGTTACGTACGAGATAGGGACTGTAGGTTTATACTTAAGTTTAATTTGTATGTAAGTCAGAACAGGTACATTATTTTAATAAATGCTACTGTTGACCGACTGTAACCAAGTGCTCTGCCAATGAATCATGGAGTGTCACCTCTCTCTCTGACCTTTTTATTATTTCTACTTTATTTTCAATGGTGATGGTTTTTCTCTTCTTTACTGTATCACCAGCACTTGCATCAGATTTGTGTTTCAGAGACATTGTTGAAGGGTGAAGACAAAAGGTTAAGATGAGCTCTTCTGCACAGCACTGTACACGCTATCACAGCAGGAAGGCACCCGTCGTCAACACGTCTGATGTACTGCTATGTGTGTAACGGTACAAGCAGGCTTGCTATTGAGAATGAATGGGGACATTGAGGGTGGGCTCATCACCAGCCCACCACACAGTCACCTCCACTACAGTATGCTGCCTGCAGCGTCTGCCCACTGAGAACGAACACGGTGCGGCCAAAGGCGGGTAGTGAATTGCCCCCCACTGCCCCCATTCAACAGGCAGCCACTATACAACGCTGCCCCCAGCCGCTCGATTCACCCTTAATGGCCTCCATTCAGCCACAACCGGGTCACCGCTTGCAGCATCACCGGCCGCCCACCGAGAACGGACGGGGCAGCTGTTCTAGGATCACTGCAAGGCCGTGTGGTGGGCGGGCAGTGAAACGCCCCCCTTCGCCCCAACCAGCCTCCATCCAGTCAGGAGCAGTAGCCGCGGTGGCGTGGTAGGCAGGCAGCGAACCGGCTCATCAAGCCTCGGTCCTGCACACGAGCGATAGCTGTGGCCCCGCCGACTATGGACCCCAGGTCACCACTGAGAATGAATGGGGTGCGGCTCCCACCGCCCCATTCATCAACCAGAGCCGCCCGAGGGACACTACACAGCGCGAGCAGTGAAATCGCCCCCTCCAGCCACCGCTTGCAGGCCGAAGATGACGGAGCGGCAGTTACTGAGGACCCTGCGTCAAGTCCCCCTGACGGATGAAGGAGCAGCTGCTGCCCCGATGTCTGTAACTTGGGGACTACCTGTATACAGGAGCTGATGTGCCATCAAAAGATCATGAAGTCAGTTAAGGATGATTTTGCAGACACAATTAAATCAGAAGATAGGAAAAGCACCCCCAGTTTTCATGACCTCCACAGAGAATCCCCCACCGTAGGACATTTTCAATAACAAGGATTGTTGTGATGACTCTACTGGGAGTCATCCACGGGATAATTACCTCAATGAATATGCCAAGAGCAGACAAAAGATCTCCAAGGTCTTTCTTAGCTGAATTTAGCATGTAAGCCATCCGCAAGGACAGAGGCATCAGACCACTAAGAGACAAAGAAATTGGACGAGAGCAAACAGACAAGATTGATCCATCACTCATCTGCTTGAGGCCTCGTTTTGGAGACGTCTTTGGAAGTGGAGGTAGATGTGAAAAGACGGATGCCGCACTAAATATTCTGACAGGTGCCTGGTGAGCACCCTATTCTGGAGCAACGTGGCTACCAGTGGATTAGTAATTCAAGCGGGGGGCAGCCAATGAAAAGTGACCATATGTCAGTCAGAGGGATGACAACAAAATGGACTGTCTTCATGAAGAGAGGCGTTCTGTTTTATTGTGAGTGACACAGCAGAAGACTGCATTAATCAAAATGTAGGAAAGAGAGAGTGGAGACAATGTAGCATGCTGAATAGTGTAATATTAAAAAAAATGAAGGAGGTGGCAACAGTTTGGAGACCAGCCTGTACCCCGTTTAATGCTGGCAAATGAAAAGAAAATTAATGTCAGAGAAAATTAGTTAATGATCGCAGATGTTCTTGTCTGGTGATGCTTTTTCTCTCAGGGGTTCTCCTCAACAATTCTAGGAGCGTCGTGCTATTTAGTATCTGGTCCAGGAAAGAACGCCAGCATCTGGTGGCTTCATTTTTTTAAAACAGCCTGTAGGGCAGAAGAAGCAGAAGCTGTTATTGATGGCTCATCCCCAGATGCTGGGGCGTGACTCCTTACCTTAACAGTGTTACATCGATGCTCCCTACTCACATGCGTGCAATAACAGATATACAGTAGACCCCCGCGGAGACGCGGTTCAGGGTTCGCAGACTCAGTCGTTCGTGGATTTTTCCTTAGAACCTAACTATTAATTATTAGTGGAAAGTAAAAATATCCTCCGCAATTTTTTATGCCTTTTTTCGTGGCAATACTGTGCTGTAGAGAGAACAGGAAGCAACCGTTAAAGGAAACGCAGTTTGGGATCGTGAAAGTAGCCAATCCGAGAGCGTTATTCATTTCTCTTTGCTGCTGATTGACTGCTGCCCTGTGACGCGTCTCCAGCTTAGTGTCCTCGTGTTTTCCATTTTGTTATTCTTAAACGCAGAAGATGTCGTAGAATCGCCCTGCACTTTCTAAGGCTTCTACCACTGAGCCTAAGCGCCAGAAGAAGTTTAAAACACTTCAGGAGAAGGTCGAACTACTGGATTTACTCCGGGAACTAAAAAGTAATGTTGCAGTAGTGCACCACTATGGCATTAAAAGCACCGTACGCTACATAAAGAAGATCGAAGCAGCGATCTGGAGTACTGTATCTGTAAGATTCTGTGATAGTGCCAAAAAGGTAAAGACCGTATGGAATAAAAATATCGTCAGAAGGGAATCTGCCTTGGAATTGTAGATCACCGACTGCAGGAAGAAGATCATCCCCTTGGACAACAACAACAACAACAACATTTATTTATATAGCACATTTTCATACAAAAAATGTAGCTCAAAGTGCTTTACAAAATGAAGAACAGAAAAATAGAAGACACAATAAAAAATAAACATAAGTCAACATTAATTAACATAATTAATTAATTAACATAGAATAAGTAACATCATCCGTGTGAAAGCATGGAAATTGTACCAGCAGTTCGTTACAGTAGACAATGTAGAAGGTACCAAAGAACCGCAACCAGGACCATCAACAGAACCGGAGCCTGAAGATTTTCAAGCCAGTAAGGGATGGTTTGATCGTTTTCATCATCATCAATATCATCCATCATTGGTGAGTACCCATACATTTTACTGTATTTTAATTAAATTAAATTATTATGTATTTACTCTACTTATAACAAAGCAAACGACAGCGCATAACAAAGAAAACACGCTTGCATGAATTACAGTACAGTACATATAGCGGTAACATCGGTATTTAACATTCTAGCATCGAGGAAGACATAGCAATACAGTTCTGTACAGTATACGGGTTTACCTTTACATTCTGTTTTTAGGTAATGTATTAAGGTCATTTTTTAGGTAATATATTAATGTATTAAGCTGAGTTTGCAATGAAATTAAAGTGCTTTGGGGACATACTGTATTTAGGGTTTAAACTATAAAAATAGGCACTTAAAAGGCATTTTTTAACCACATGCAAAAGCCGTGTTTTTTCACAATTCGCGGGTGCTCTAGGAACGTAACCCCCGTGAATTTTGGGGGTGTACTCACTATATATATATCACTATATATATATATACAGTGATCCCTCGCTATATACTGTAGCACTTCGACTTTTGCGGCTTCACTCCATCGCGGATTTTAAATGTAAGCATATCTAAATATATATCACGGATTTTTCGCTGGTTCACAGATTTCTGCGGACAATGGATCTTTTAATTTATGGTACATGCTTCCTCAGTTTGTTTGCCCAGTTGATTTCATACAAGGGACGCTATTGGCAGATGGCTGAGAAGCTACTCAATCAGAGCACGTATTACGTATTAAATAAAACTCCTTAATGATATACGATGTGCTTCCCACGCGGTGCTTCGCACACTTAAAAGCTCTAACAGCCCGTATTGATTTTTGATTGTTTGCTTTTCTCTGTCTCTCTCTCACTCTCTCTGACATTCTCTGCTCCTGTGGGGGTGTGAGCAGAGGGGCTGTTTGCACAGAGGGGCTGTTTGCTTAGAAGATACAGACGCTCCTCTAAAAAATGCTGAAAGACTACCTTCACATTGATCCCTTCATTGCGGTCGCTTTATCGCGTGTGCTTCGCATACATAAAAGCCCAACAGCACCTATTGATTTCTGATTGTTTACTTTTTTCTCTCTCTCTCTGACATTCTCTGCTCCTGACACGCACTTCTTTGAAGAGGAAGATATGTTTGCATTCTTTTAATTGTGAGAAAGAACTGCCATCTCTGTCTTGTCATGGAGCACAGTTTACACTTTTGACTAAAGGGTGTTATTTCATGTCTAGAGGGCTCTAATAATGTTAAAAAACGTATTTAGAAGGTCATAAACAGGTTTTCTATGCTCTTACTGCGAAAATATTAGATTTATAAATAAAGAATACTACTTCGTGGAAATTCATTTATCTGTCTGGAGCGGATTAACCGTTATAAACGAGGATTTACTGTATAACTGTGCGGAGAATAATTATAAACAGTGTGGGAGAGTTTCTAAGGGCTTAAAATATATAAAAATAACCATACAAACATACGGTTTCTACTTCGCGGATTTTCACCTATCGCAGGGGGTTCTGGAACGCAACCCCCGCGATCGAGGTGGGATTACTGTATATATATATATGCAGGGTGGTGCACGAAAAACCGAACAATCTCCGACTCCAACGTCGACATACGTTTCTTAGCTCATACATGAAACAAAAGATATGCAATATAAAAATCCAATTGCAATTGTTTGAAGGATACATGTGCAATAAAATACATGTTTTTCCTTGTCGTCATCCTTCAGTTCTTGTACACAAGTCATTCTGTATGGCTTCATTTGTAGTGAGTGCAACACACGTTGACAAGACCTGCGTGAAACATTTGCTTGTGCCAGTTTACATGTCGATTTCCTAAGGCTCCTAGCCATCCGTTCCTGAATATCTGCTACGACCGCAGGTGTATGAATGGATGGGGCCCGATTTGTTTAGCAGTTTGCAGCTGGCCCAATCTTACACTTTTTCACTAACTCGTGAATACTGCTCTTTGCTGGTAGGTTTATTCCAAGAAACTTCTGTGCGAAAATGTCCCGGTAGACACATATGCCTCCATTATTCCAGTCCTCTGATGCAGAGAATATAACTTCTGGATCTCTTTCACGCACGTCTGTACCCACTGGCTCACAGCTTCAGTTGGGGCTGCTGACCCCGTCGTGACAATGGGGCTCTGTGATTGCGACGGCACCCGCCTGTATAATAGCTCGAGCCAGCCGGTCGGAGACGGTTCGGTTTTTCATGCACCAGCCTTTATATTGAGACAGCTTAAGGGCTAATTACACGTGACGCACTACTTGTATTGCAAGAGCTCACTCGTTTATCAAGTTAAAATGGCTCTTGTTCAGAAAGCGGACGCCACTTGGTTGTTTCACAATAATTAAGATTAGGTATAAAAGTAGGTTTCACATTTCTGTTATCATCCATCCATCCATCCATCCATTATCCAACCCGCTATATCCTAACACAGGGTCCCGAGGGTCTGCTGGAGCCAATCCCAGCCAACACAGGGAGCAAGGCAGGGAACAAATCCCGGGCAGGGTGCCAGCCCACCGCAGTTCTGTTATCATTTTAGCCCTAAAATAGTGACTTGACATCACAGACCTATTTTATTGATCTTAAGGTTAGTGTTAGGGCGAGGGGAAGGCCGTCTCAAGTGGCGTCCACTTTCTGAACAAGACCCGTTAAAATTTATTACAAATTTGTGCTCATCTTGCAAAACACTCGCAGACCAAGTTACTCGAAATCCAAGGTTTTACTGTCTGCATATACAGTGGCAGGCAAAAGTGTGGGCCCTCTTGATTAAAATGTCTGTTGCTGTTGTAAGAGTTGGATTTGAATTCTGGGATGCATTTGAGTATTATATCCTTCAGAGCTTATGCTTAAAAGCTGATGCTGTAATTTTATTATTCACTATGATAAATGCATTTCTTGTTATTTTATATATAAGTTTCCTGTTTTTGAACCCAGCTGAATCATAAACAAGTTAAATCTTCTTCCTCTTTAAAAACAGGATGAACTCACATGTCTCCTAAAATAAGAATAAAAAGAATACATTTAAAATGTCACGTACATCCTAAGCTAATGGGACTATCAATCAAATTGTGGTCATTTAAGGTATCAGCATTGTCATGTCCTGTTAGCAGTTAGGTGTAACCAATCATATTAAAAGTTTTTTGATTATGTAATGAATTCCTTTTTAGGAGTAGTGACCTAATCAATGGATTGTATAAATAGAGCACAGAGGACACTTTTTACTTTGCAAAAACACTAATATGACAAGTTTTTGCCTCTTTAGAGATTTAGATAAAGCATAATGATTGATGCTTTCTCCTGCCTGTGTTTTATTACTTAAATCGGGGCATTCCAGTTGGAGGGGGTTGGAGTTTCAAACAGTCATTTTCCAACCTGCTATATCCTAACTACAGGGTCACGGGTGTCTATTGTAGCCAATCCTAGCCAGCACAGGGCACAAGGCAGGAAACAAACCCCGGGCAGGGTGCCAGCCCACCTCAGGGCACACACACACACACACACACACACAGACCAAGCACACACTAGGGACAATTTAGGATTGCCAATGCACCTAACCTGCATGTCTTTGGACTGTGGGAGGAAACCCACGCAGACACGGGGAGAACATGCAAACTCCACGCAGGGAGGACCCGGGAAGCGAACCCAGGTCTCCTTACTGCGTGGGAGCAGCACTACCCACTGCGCCACCATTCCACCCTCCAGTTGGGGGGTGTCTGCTTCAAATTCTTTTCTCCTTCTAAAAGGAGGATTTTGAAATCTGCCCTAAACTTAACCGGTAGCCAGTGTAACGACTCTAGAACTGCAGTTATGTGTTCGTATTTTCGTGTTCTTGTAATAATTCTTGCAGCCGTATTTTGGATAAACTGGACGCTGTATAAAGAACAGTTTGAACATCCAGTGAACACCGCACTGCAGTAGTCAATCCTACTAAAAATAAATGTATGAATTAATTTCTCAGAATCCTGTTTATGTATAATACGCCTTCATTTTTCAGATGGAAGAAACATGATTTGGACAACTTTGTAATGTGCGCTTTAAATGATATGCTAGAGTCAAAAATAACTCCTAGATTGCGGGCTGATTCAGTAACTGAATGGGGATTCCAACTGAGTTAAATGATGACAGAATATTGTTGCGATCAGCAACATTCCCTCCAATAATTAACATCTCTGTTTCATTGCTGTTTAAAGACAAGTCGTTCTCATCCATCCACTCCTTTAATTCACTAACACAACTAATTAAAGACAACATCGGAGAAACTTCATTTGATCTAAAAGAAAGGTATAACTGGGTGTCATCTGCGTACGAGTGAAAATTAACATTATGTTTCCTAATGATAGATCCCAGTGGAAGCATGTAAAGTGTATATATTGATATATGCCTTATGAATGGTAATAACTCAGTTAATAAAGTAGATGGATTCCGATATGTCAGTCATTTTCCATCCCGCTATATCCTAACACAGGGTCACAGGGGTCTGCTGGAGCCAATCCCAGCCAACACAGGGCGCAAGGCAGGAACAAATCCCTGGGCAGGGTGCCAGCCTGCCACAGTGTATGTTAGTTTGTTGTAAAAAAACTTAATTATTGCAGGTGGATACAACATAGGAGGAATATGGATATGTTTTGTAACAATCCTGGGTGGAAGGTGTGTGCTTCTGTTTGCAGATATGGTGAATCTCAAGGAGTCTGCCTTTAATGCGGGTGCCGTGTGTGGACACCGGCATCTCCTTCCATGCTGGTCCACATGCTCTCATTGGCCTTGTTCACTGCCTAGACGTTCTCATCGCTGGCTCTGCTTCTCACCTCAGCTACAACACCATCTGCCTTAATTCTTCTAACTCTGTGTGACAATCCATGCCAGCATCTTTAAGGAGGCTTGCCAATGTCCATGCAACCAGGCTATTGGACTTCACCAGCAAAGAAGCACCCCCGAAGCGCTTACAGATAAATGCGCTCTATCCATGGCCCTTCTTCCACATTCTGCACCAACTCATTTCATGACTAATTGTTCACCCCAATGATTCTGCCACCCTCTTTATAATCTACAGTTTATTTTCTAAAGATAATGCTTTATGTTTTTGTGACATACTGGCCATATTCTATTTCTTACTTTCTAAACATATTACAATAACAATGCGCTCACATACAACAATTTTGTGCTCTGTAGTACTCTAGTGGACTGGTATTTCAATTTGCACATGCATTACAGCAAGTTTTCTGTAGACTTTGTTTAAAAGAAGCTTCACTCTCAAAGGATTAATTAACAGAGGTATTACTGTATATAAATGTGCCAATAAAATGATTTGTCCAGAAGCAGTGGGGAAATTTGCATTAAACCTGGCATATAGAACAGGTGGTAAGTGGGTAAGGGAGGAATGATTAGTCTGTGCTATGAGTCTATGTATTGGTCCTGTGGTTATTATTATTAGTCTTATTGCTGGCGATAGAAGTATATCTAAATAATCATACAGAGTCACACAGGTGGCACAGAGAACCGAGTGTTGTACAACTGCTCCTTGAGGAACACAATGATGCACACAAGATGTTGAACTAACATACCATACACGTCCCACTGGAGACTATACTGGTGACACGGCCAACTCGAGCATTCCTCTGACCACCTGAAGACATCCTTATGAGTTGGCAGCTGTGTCCTGTAGGGCATCGTCACATCAGAAAACGTCACCTGGCACACCTGACTATAGCAATTCATTGGGTGGAGGCCCCGTCTTCTTCATTTATAGTGTGGCAGATGGCTGGGTCCCATACCCAGCCGGGACGCACCTTTGATATTGGATCTGGGGGAGCAGCCATGGGATGCACACTACGTCTCCCTGAATGCGTGGTGGCAGCCTTCCTGGGTTATATTGGGGCCACAGACGTGGGACTTCATGACTCATCCCTGTTGGGCTCTGTGCCCACCACCGAGAGGAGCTGCACGGCTTAAAGAGCCCCTGTGGGCTGGAATGCAGTCACACCCGGAAGTGCAGCCCAATTAGGTTAATTATCGCCTGAAGCACTTCCGGGTGGGCTATAAGAAGAGCCAGCAGCCACTACTCTAGGTGCGCCAGAGTCAGGATGAGGAGGAGGAAGAAGAAGAAGAAGTGTGTTTTGGGTGTTTTTCGTTTGGTGTGGTTTTGGGGACTGTGTAGAGCTGTGGGGCACCGGCATGGGACCCAGTTGTCCGCCACAATAATCATCCAGTCTGTTTGCTCAGTTATCTGCTGATGTTGGCAATTGTTTGTTGCACTGTAAGTGAATGTTCATTTCACAAAAAAAAAACTGTGAAACTTTCAGTGTACACCAGAAGAGTGGCATTTTGTTCCAGTCTGGAAGTGTTTGCAGTAATTCTGCATGTGTCTGCCTGTTATTTAGTGTTTAAATAGAGATGTCTAGTGAAGAAACAACTCCTGTGACACGGAGACATTTGTTGAACTGCCAGGTTTGTTCTGATCGTATGATCCCCAGTTCGTCTATCATGATGACAGTATTAGTGATTGCTTCAGAGACAGAAAAGAATCCTGAAGCTTTGTGATACTTGGAGAGTGCATATCCTCAACTAGTGATGGATGATTGGTGAATTATTCTTTCTTTTTGAACGAGGCTTTTCATTGAATGATAATAAATTGATTCGTGAGCATGAACAAATCGCTTCAGTGGAACTCATAGGGGGACTAGAGCTAAAGCAGATGCATGTCCTGCATGACATCGTCGTCATCATCTTCTGTTTTGCTGCCACTGCCCGCTAGTGGACGTGTAAAGCTCATTTGATTTGTGAACGAGTCACTACCCGACAATCATTCTGACGATTCTCGCTCATTTGATTTGTGAACAAATCATTGCGAGATGCACGGTACTCATTTCCTTGTGATTCTGTAATGTAACATCTTATTTTAATTATGCATTATGTATTATCATTTTAATTTTATAATAAATTATATATTTACCAGTAACAGCGCACTGTACGAATACACTTGACTTGAGTGTTCCTAGTTTTCATCCTCTTTCTCTGTACGTTTACCATTCGTTTGCTCAGAGGTTTATGCGTTTGCTGCTTCCTGAGCAGCTCTTCTTTTCTCCACCCTAGCGACCCGCTTATCCTCTTCTTTCGTCGGCATCTCTTTGCGTTAAAACTGATTAAGTCAGTGTTTGTGTTGCAATTAGTACACTTTCTTTAATTTTTCACTTAAGCTGGCACTTAAGTCTTCAATCTGCCTCAAGAATGATTTAAGATATGAAGAGGTAGGGGAAGTGATGGCGTGGTAGGGTTAGGGCTAGTGTTAGGGTTAGGGTAGGAAAGAGAACGGTGCCCGTACACATGTGCCGCACTACTGCGAGCTGATTCTACAATAAAATATAATAAAAATAAAAAGAGAAATAACCTTGGAGGTCAATCATCCCCCCGAAAGCGAATAGTAGACGTCACGTAGTATATGTGTACCAAATTTCAGGTCAATCGGTCTAACGGTTTGCGAGCTAACAGGTGATTTATAATCCTGGACAGACAAACGGACAGCCAGGGTAGCGTATTATATACAAAGATATTTAATCAATCATATATTTATAGAGAAGGAATTAAATACAAATTAACAAGCAATAATAAGCAATAATATCAATTGTATATTTATGTAAATAGAAATTAAACTAATGTACAAATTTCATTATATATTTATGATGCAATGGTGCGAACACCCCTGAACAACAGTTGTGGACACTTGGGGGTGCTGTTGCTCCATGAAACCCAACAGACAGATGCTCTGGACACAAGTCCAAAGCACTAAGAAGACTTTTAATTCTTTCTTCTTCAAAAATAGTGCCTTCCAAGCACCACATCCACAGTAAACACAATATCAACACAATAATTCTCTCTTCCACTCCTCCCAGCAAGCTCTGTCACACTCCCTCCCAACTCCGGCTTGCCTGCTGGGTCTCCACCAGTTCATTATATAGTCCTTGACCAGGAAGTGCTTCTGTCCTTACGTCCATGAGGCTCGTCAGCACTACTGGGTCAGATGGAGAGCTGAATTTCTCTTCGGCCCGGCAGTACTTCTGTCCTTCTGTCCCCATGACTTGGGAGTACTTCCGGGCTATATGTGAAGCAGAAATCCCAGTGTCTCCCTGCAGCGTCACCTGGCAGCACACACGGTACCCAGCAGGGCTTTGAAGCCGAGCTCCATAACCCATAGTGCCCTGTGGGAATCCAGGGCACCGCTATGCTACAGGGAAGTCACCATCTAGTGTCCTAGGTGTGTCCTGGCTGTCCATCACACTGTATAAACTGTTCCTAAAAATGAATCAAAAGAATCGCTTCACTTAAATTTGTAGTCCAAAAGAATCTGTTCAGTACATTGAATCGAAATGCCCGTCACTATTCTCAAGCTCTTCGGCAGAATTCAAGAAACAGCAGTTGGTAGGTATGGGCTTTAGTGGGTAGATTTCCATGTAGTGAGATTTTCCTGTGGACTAAACACAGTAGGGCGGCATGGTGGCGCAGTGGGTAGCGCTGCTGCCTCGCAGTTAGGAGACCCGGGTTTGCTTCCCGGGTCCTCCCTGCCTGGAGTTTGCATGTTCTCCCTGTGTCTGCGTGGGTTTCCTCCCACCATCCAAAGACATGCGGGTTCAGTGCATTGGCGATTCAAAATTGTCCCTGGTGTGTGTCACCCTGCTGTGGGCTGGTGCCCAGCCTGGGATTTGTTCCTGCTTTGCGCCCTGTGCTGGTTGGGATTGACTCCAGCAGACCCCCCCATGACCCTGTGTTAGGATATAGCAGGTTGGACACGACTGACTGAAAACACAATATCAAACACGACTGGGTACTGTGGCGTCTTTGTGTGGAAAATAACTAGCATGTCACATTTTTAACAATGCACTATACATCCTCAGGGCCGTCTTAACGTATGGTGACAATAGGCACTGTCTGGGGGCCCCAGGAGCATAGGGACCCACGATTTTTCTGATGCCCATGTATGTTTCTGCTTTGCTATCAAAACTGGGGTCCCAGCACACTACTTTGCCCGGGGGCCTATGATACTGTTAAGACTGCCCGGGTTGTTCTTGTCTGTTATTTTACATTAATCCAGTTTTCTGAAAGAATTGCAAGTATGAATCTATGTACACAAGACAACAAACCCAAATATGAAACTACCGAGGCTTTTCTCCACATACTGCTTTCATTCATTTCAATGTGCAAAGTTGGTGGAATGGCTGCCCTAACAAAGTCATGTACGCTTTGCTTTGTATTGGGTTCATTCTTGTCTTTGAAATGACAGATTTTGGCTCCCCATGACCCTGGAAAGGACTAAAAAAGTCCTAAAAAAGAATCAATGGATGAGCAGATAGTCGTGATGTTCACAGAAAATGCTTGGAAAAGATCAGGAGAGAAGTATTTATTTATTCATTCATTTATTTAATTTTCCAAATTCACAAAGAACGCTGTTGGTTTTGTGTTTTACATATGTCAAAATTATTTTAATAAAGATGCAACGTTCCATTGATTTTGTCTTCATTTAATCAAACAGATGTCAGCTGGCAGCAAGCAAACCTTCCTCTTGTTTTTCCCTTTCTTCACAGCTAATACGTGACTAATTGGTCAGGATTCTCTCAAGCAAATCAGTTGTTTCTTGTAGGATTTCAACTAATCCAGAAGCCCTGCCCGCAGTGACATCACCAGATTTGATCTAATTGCACTGGGGATGAAGATCCTGACGCATTTTTTCTTTAATAGTTTGTCAATTAATCCCAATGTGTCCTTCCAGCCGGCAGAAATGCAAGCAGAAATCTCAATGGGGAGCAAGTTGCTGCCAAATAAGCCCTGCACAGGTAAAGCATGAAAAAGCACAGGTGACCCCTTACTACTGTCAGGCTCACAGAAACGCAACATGGGCATCGACTCAAAGGGAGTGTCATATGTTCAAAAATCAAAGAAAAAGTAATGTAACCTGTATGATCAGAGATGACATTGAGGACAATATGGAGTCAACCAGGGTCTCTGCATGTGCTACTGATATCTCAACCTGCATAATGGACCACCAAGGCCAGCTCAACCTGGCAAAAACAGAGCTTTCTGCGATTCTGGCAAGCCGGTCCATTCAACTCCCCATCTATGTACAGTTTGGCTCACTGTCATTAACACCGGCCAAGTCAGTTCGCAACCTAGGGATGGTGATTGATCAGCAGCTTTTTCTGACCACATTTCTACTGTCTCTCAGTCTTGTAACTTCACGCTGTACAACGACATCAAGGTCAGACCTGATCTGATAGAGTATGCAGCACAACTTCTAGTCCAGGCTTTGGTCTTGTCACTTCTGGCAGGAGGACCCGCATGTGCTATCACGCCACTGCAGATGATCCAGAATGCAGCAGTCTGTCATGGATTTAACCAGCTGAGACTGCTACATGTCACTCCCCTCTTCAGGTTAGCAGCATGTGTAAAGTTCAAATTCCTGATGCCTGCCTAGAGAGCAGTCATGGTGAAGCCTCTGTCGACACCCTGGGATCCCAACACGACTGCACTTCTGAGCTCCAACTCCCAAATACCCCGTGGGTGTCCCGACTGGACTGCCATAAGAGGACCACTGCCATCGGCAGTATGGGGGATAGAACTGTTCCCAAGTTCCCTCTTCCTCTGGTCGATCTATTATTTTGTACCAGCTGGGCATAAACTTAACACGGCCAACCTGCCAAGTTGTTTTGCCTGCTTAGCTTTCAAATCCCGGCTGAAGACTCACAACTTCAGTTTAGCACACCCTGACTAGAGCTGCTGATTAACTGTACAGACTGCATCTCTGTTGTTAGTCATTAGCACTGAAACATAAGTAACATGATAGTTAGAATTGGATACTAACCCTCACCTATTCTGTTTCTCTTCTTGGTACTCAAATGTGGCACTTGGTGTCACTGCCCACCTGCCAAGTTGTTCTGCCTGCCTAAGGTAAAGTCATTTCTGATGGAGGATCACAGGAATTGTTGGGTAGAGGGGTCCTTTCATCGGATTGGCTGGCCCAGCACTGACTCAGCTGTGGAATGGCCAATAGGGGGAGGCAGCTTGATGGCTGAGGTCTCCAGGACTATGAACAAATCCAAATCATATTATGGGATATCATCTACTGTTGAATTCTGCTACGTACTTGTACTTTTTTTATTTTTATACGTATTGAGGATTTGATCTCTTCAGTGTATTGTATTATATTGACCCCCCCTTCTCTTTGACACCCACTGCACGCCCAACCTACCTGGAAAGGGGTCTCTTTTTGAACTGCGTTTCCCAAGGTTTCTTCCATTTTTTTCATCACAAGGGTTTTTTCCTTGTCTTCTTAAAGAGTCGAGGCTGGGGGGCTGTCAAGAGGCAGGATCTGTTAAAACCCATTGCAGCACTTCTTGTGTGATTCTGGGCTATACAAAAAATAAATTGTATTGCATTGTATTGTATTGTATCTTTTTTTTCAAGATGGGCAATCGGGTCTCCTGTCCAGGTACCAAGCCATGCTCCTCCCCAGCAGGGATGCCCATTCTTATCCTATACACCCCAGGAAGAGAGGGAGCACTGTTGCCAACTGTCTTGTCTCTTTCCTCCGAGGAAACTGAATGACCATACCGTCTCCACAAGTCATGGCTCTTCTGGTGTGACCCCAGAAGATGGCATCTCACTTGTAACACAAACTCTCTGCAGAATGGAGCTCTGAGTTAGGACCCCCCCCCCCCCCCTGGGTTGGGGTTTGGATTGCCCCAGTATACCCATTTATTTCATGGATGCTCTATACTTTTTGTTTTTTTCAACTAAACAGGGTTGCCCAGCTGGCACTACAACTGATTTTGGAATTCTGCAAGTCACTCTGTTCCACAGAATATAAAGTTCACAACCAAAAATCAGTCCAATCTTTTACCTAAGCCAAATCAGAAAAGAACAAAAACAAACAAATTGTGACAGAAATGAATGATCCTGTTAATACGTAGTCACTCTCTGACTTCTGCTGAAAATTAACTTAGTAAAATGAAGACTGTGGTAGAAATTATTTTAACATGGCCTTTACATAACTTCACTTTAACTTAATCCTGATACTCAGTATGTTCAATTCATCATAATAACTATTCATGGTGGCTCTAAAATCCGTACTGACCCCTACTCTCTCTTCTGTTTCTTTTTCCGGTTTCTTTGGGGTGGCGGCCTGCGCCACCTCCACCTACTCAAAGCTTCATGATGCTCCAACAATGATGGATGAATTAAAAGGCAGAAGTCTACGTGACCATCATCATCAAGTCCTTCCGTGAGAACCCTAAATACAAAGAGGACTGTTTCATTTATGTTAGGTTGAATGCCCAGAGGGGACTGGGCAGTCTAATGGTCTGGAATCCCTGCAGATTTTATTTTTTTTCTCTTGCCGTCTTGCTGTTTTTTCTGTCCACCCTGGCCATCGGACCTTACTCTTATTCTATGTTAATTAATGTTGACTTATTTTATTTTCTTACTGTGTCTTTTATTTTTCTATTCTTCATTATGTAAAGCACTTTGAGCTAATTTTTGTATGAAAATGTGCTAAATAAATAAATGTTGTTGTTGTTGAAATTGAACATCTTATTGAAGAAAGAAACATCCTCTAACAGGACAATTCAGTAATCAGGCAGGAGAAAAGCTGTTCATTGTATCTTTTCATTACTCCTCAGCAAAGTGCCTTAGAGGGAGCATTCATCAAAAGCAGTCTGTTCAAGCACGGTCAGAATGATCAGAGAAACAAAGAGTAGAGGGTTCATTTTATAAACTGTTACATTTACATACAGTGCCAATCAATGGATACATTTTACTCTGGTTGGTTTGTTGGTTTACACCCAAATGATTTAGTCAGTCAGTCAGTCACTCAGTCATTACCCAACCCGCTATATCCTAACTACAGGGTCACAGGGGTCTGCTGGGACCAATCCCAGCCAACACAGGGCTCAAGGCAGGAAACAAACCCCAGGCAGGGCACCAGCCCAACGCAGCAAATGATTTATATAAAATAAAAGTCTGTTATATGATATTCTGGTTCTTCCTATACCCTTGAGATGAGCCACCACCCTTGAAATTTCTGTGCATATAACAACTGTCCATTCTCGTTTACAGGACATCTGCCGACTTCTCAGTCATCTCGTAGTCATCCTTCAGTTCATCTCTTATATAGATTTCTCTTCTGGTTCGTCCTGCTTCCTCTTCAAAACCGGTCGCCCCACATGCATCCCACACGGCATTTCTCGATTCCTATTCGTCCTCTTCCAAACCCTTCCTCACGCTGTCTGCGGCTTCCCATACACCCCCACGCCGCTTTTCTCGATTCCTATTCCCCCTTCGGACTACCGCATTCCCTGCTCCTCTCTCATGACCCCATTGGTGTCATGTCACCGCCCTATATCTAGCCTGACCGTGTGACCTTTCACTTTGGCCATGTGTGCCTGGCAGTCTTTTTCTT
This sequence comes from Polypterus bichir lapradei, assembly GCA_026402145.1. Lineage (NCBI taxonomy): Eukaryota > Metazoa > Chordata > Cladistia > Polypteriformes > Polypteridae > Polypterus > Polypterus bichir. The sequence continues at coordinate 14,299,334 of JANRMT010062827.1, forward strand.
ACCCTGCTACAGGAAGGTACTCTCTCGACCATTGGCATTGGTTTCGCTCCTTGCTATTTTCGTTATACTGCGACGGTTGTTTCCTAAGCCTTTGCTATAAAATGAACGGCAGTATGTTCTCTGTCGATGGGTTTTTGTACGATGTCACCTCTGGCAACTGCCTGTTCCTATCAGTGGGTTATTTCTTGACACCAATGGTCGACGAAGGCAATGCGCTCTCACTACGACATAGGGCAGTAGATTTCATTGCATCACATTGGGAGAGATTTGGAGACGTTCTTCCTGTTGTTCTTTCCAATGCAAGTCGAGTTATTACAACAAGTCATCAGTACTATCAATAATTCTTTAATAATTCTTTGCATTTATATAGCGCTTTTCTCACTACTCAAAACGCTCAGCAATTGCAGGTTAAGGGCCCAACAGAGCAGAGTCCCTATTGGCATTTACGGGATTCGAAAAAGCAACCTTCAAATTGCCAGTGCAGATCCCCAGCCTCAGAGCCACCACTCTGGAGTTTATGTTGGTGAAGCTGAAATTCAAGCTCTTTCCGAGATTCTCCATGCTACTTCAAACACGACCCCAACATCCCGCCTTGCATTACGGTTGCAAAGATTTGCGTTAATCTACAACAACCAGTCTTCAGCCACGGTCAGTTGTACGTGGCTTTTTCTAGGGTTAGATCTTTCGACTCATCTGTCGTCTCCAGCAAAACACCTATTCACAACAGTATTTCTTTCTTCTTGATTTCTGAATTCCTTTCTCACCGTTTTCCGTTCCTATTCTTACACGTCGGCTAGTTTTGTATATTACATCAGCCTTTCTTCTGGTACATTCTTTATTTACTTGACCATCTCAGTATTTTTTCCCAAAATCAGTTCTTAGATTTCAGTGTTCATTTTGTTGTTCACTTGACCTTAATTAGGTTTCCCAACTTTATTAATCCTTTATGCAATTTCTTTAAGATGAATTATATGTTGCCCTAAAATTATTCTTCCACAAGACCTATTGGCCACCCATGTACAACAACAACATTTATATTTATATAGAACATTTTCATACAAAAAAATGTAGCTGAAAGTGCTTTACAAAATGAAGAATAGAAAAATAAAAGACACAGTAAAAAATAAAATAAGTCAACATTAATTAACATAGAATAAGAGTAAGGTCTGATGGCCAGGGTGGACAGAAAAAACGAAAAAAAACTCCAGCCGGCTGGAGAAAAAAAATAAAATCTGCAGGGGCTCCAGGCCACGAGACCACCCAGTCCCCTCTGTGCAATCTACCTAACATAAATCAAAAAGTCCTCTTTGTATTTAGGGTTCTCACGGAAGGACTTGATGATGATGGTCACGTAGACTTCTGGCTTTTAGTCCATCAAGGTTGGAGCATCATGAAGCTTTGAGTAGGTGGTGGTGGCGCAGGCCGCCACCACAAAGAAACCGGAAAAAGAAACAGAAGAGAGGGTCAGTACGGATTTTAGAGCCACCATGAATAGTTATTATGATGAATTGAACATACAGAGTATCAGGATTAAGTTAAAGTGAAGTTATGAGAAGGCCATGTTAAAGTAATATGTTTTCAGCAGTGTTTTAAAGTGCTCTACTGTATTAGCCTGGCGAATTCCTATCGGCAGGCTATTCCAGATTTTAGGTGCATAACAGCAGAAGGCCGCCCGCCTCACCACTTCTTTTAAGTTTAGCTTTTGGAATTGTAGGGAGACACTCATTTGAGGATCTGAGGTTACGATTTGGGATATAGAGTGTCAGACATTCTGATACATAAGATGGAGCGAGATTATTTATGGCTTTATAAACCATAAGCAGAATTTAAAAGTCAATTCTGAAAGGCACAGGTAACCAGTGTAGTGACATCAAAACTGGAGAGATGTGTTCGGATTTTCTTTTCCTAGTTAGGATTCTAGCAGCTCCATTCTGCACTCGTTGCAAATGATTTATGTCTTTTTTGGGTAGTCCTGAGAGGAGTGCGGTACAGTAATCTAGTAATGTAGCACCTACCAATAAAATCATTCTTACAAGGGTGAATCCAAAATTATGGAGACTTTTGATTTGTTTTTCCCGATAGCCGCCTCAATAATTGCCCCCAAATAAATGCATTTAGAAATGGATACAAACTAAATCGTGTACACCCCAGAGAAAACGGCAGAATAAAAGATGAATCCTGAATATTTGCTGTACATATTCTAGCTGTGATGTGTTGAGCAAGCACGTTAAAGGGTTAAAACAACTCCTCACAAAGAGAGAATGTCTGAATTCTGCACACAGCAGCCCTAAAGCACCCAATATTGTGTTTCATTACCAGATGTCATTTTTTCAATAACATTGCATTTCAGCTCAGTTAGCTTGTACCAACTTAAACAGACACTTCATTGACATGCTGTAGCGGGCCAGCTCTAAATACAAAGATTAAATAAACTCCCCATTATCCGTAGATGAGATGATGAATAGTGATACATAATTAAATTCACAGCATTGTCTCATCTATTAACTTAGTTTTTTCTCTTTTTTGTTAGAGACCTGCTCAGAATAAAGATTCCTCAATATTGATACAGCACAGATACATGCAAGATTACTTATTAGAGGTGCACAGAAAAACAAGACGGGAGACTCCATTTCTTTCCTTCTGCTAAAATCATGGAAACTGATTCTATGACATAATCCACAAATCTATTGCTTTATCTCAGGAGATTAGGACTCAAGACCAGTGGCTTCAGTCGGGATGAGAAAGAATTCCACTTCACTTCTTCACAGCCTGAGAACTGACAGGTTGTCTCTTCTGGGCCCTTACAAAGTCTTAAGTCACATGTTAGAAGTCCTCCATGGCCTTATTTCTGGGACAGATTTAGATGGGTGTCTCAGTGTGAATGTTAGATATAACCATAGGAGAGCTCTTGAGGAGCGAGTGCAAGGTCCTGAGGCTGGAGATGCAGAAGACGTGAACAACAATGGTGACTGAAGTGTATTGTTGTAGTTTTCCTACCCTAGAAAGGTCTGATCTAAGGTGAGGAAGAAAGAATAAGTTAATTGCGGATATATACGCTGCACTTTATCCCTGGCTTGAAGGCTTCTGATTTAATAAAGTGAACAAGGATACTTCAGCTCAACTTTATGGGAACAGAACTCAAAGAAACTCTTCTGTCTAAACTTAGCAAGACGGAAAAATATTTCAGCATGTGTTTGATTTCAAGTGATGCTCAGTCATATCAGGTACTGTACATTTGTGATTTCACCTGATATGGTCAGATGGAGTGGAAAAGGCAGGAGGGAGACAAGCCGGTCTATTCAACTCCCCATCTATGTACAGGTTGGCTCACTGTCACTAACACCGGCCAAGTCAGTTCGCAACCTTGGGATGGTGATTGATCAGCAGCTTTTTCTGGCCACATTTCTACTGTTTCTCAGTCATGCAGATTCACACTGTACAGCGACGTCAAGATCAGACCTGATCTGATAGAGTATGCAGCACAACTTCTGGTCCAGGCTTTGGTCTTGTCACGTCTGGACTACTGCAACTCGCTTCTGGCAGAAGGACCCGCATGTGCTATCACGCCACGGCAGATGGTCTGGAACGCAGCAGCCTGTCATGGATTTAACCAGCTGAGACTGCTACATGTCACTCCCCTCTTCAGGTTAGCAGCATGCGTAAAGTTCAAATTCCTGATGCTTGCCTACAGAGCAGTCAAGGTTTAAGCCTCTGTCGACATCCTGGGACCCCAACACGGCTGCACTAACGGACTCCAACTCCCAAGCACCCCTGCGGAAATGATGAAAAAACTGAGCATATTATAATTTAAAAGGAAAATGTGTTATAAAGTCATTGAAATGCTGAATGAATTTGTCCACATTACTGCTGTGAACACTAGAGGGCGCTGTTGCCCTGTGAAAACCCAACAGACAGATGCTCTGGACACAAAAAGCACTAAGGAGACAATATAGTGCGTCTAAAGCACCACATCCACCAAACACAATACTATTCATCCGTCTCTCCTGCCAGCAGCTCCGTTACACTCCCTCCCAACTCCGGCTCGGCTGCTGGGTTCCCCATCAGTCCTTTATGTAGTTCTTGGCCCGAAAGTGCTTCTCTTCTGCTGTTCACGTGACTTGTCAGCACTTCCAGGTTAGATGGAGGATCACATTTTCTTCAGCCTGGAAGTACTGCTGTTCTTCCATCCCCATGACTTGGGAATACTTCCGGGCCATATGGGAAACGAAAATCCCCGCGTCTTACTGCAGCGTCACACAGTGGCACCCACGGTACCAAGCAGGGTTGTGAAGCCAAACTCCATCTCCCATGATGACCTGCGGGAATCCGGGGCACCTCTAAGCTGCAGGAAAGTCGCCATCTAGCATCCTGGAATGTGTTGGCTGGGTCCATTACACTGCCTAGAAAGGTAAGTTACCTATTCCTGAGTAATGTTTACTGACTCAGCAGCAGAAATAATTCACTGGACTAATATTCTAATGAATGAATCATTCCAACCCTAGAATGCTGCTGAATTCACCAAGAGGACAATGGAATGAACAAACATCAAATATGATGTTGGGTTTGTAGAGTCCAGAAGCTGCACTTGTTCTATTCAAATGTCAATACCGTTAAAAGCAAACCTGCAATACAACTGAGCAGATCTGATCCAAGCCAGAAGTTCTGATGTGTGTTTGGGGAGGTTGTTTGTTTGTTTGTTTGTTATAATATTTACATATTCATTATTTCCTTGAGATTCTGTAAAGTTTGAATTTCTCATTGAGGACAAATAAAGTCTATCTATTTATCTATCCAGGGCCGGACTGGGAAGCTTATTTAGGCCGGGAATCCCAAGTCTAACCCAGGCCGGCCACACACTGTACATCAGTGTTCTTGTACAGGCACAGACTCAAAAATCCAACAAACACCATTTTGTCTTGGAATTTTTTCTGAATGAGGAGACAGTAGATTCAGCTTTTACACATATATTTCACTCTTAAATATTAGTCTGCCTCACAGTAAGGAGACCTGAGTTCGCTTCCCAGGTCCTCCCTGCGTGGAGTTTGCATGTTCTCCCCGTGTCTGAGTGGGTTTCCTCACACAGTCCAAAGACATGCAGGTTAGGTGCATTGGCGATCCTAAATTGTCCCTAGTGTGTGTGCTTGGTGTGTTTGTGCCCTGCGGTGGGCTGGCGCCCTGCCCGGGGTTTGAGACAAAAGACTGAAAAAATGTCTCAGTGCCACAGAATTCTGTCAAGCTTTTTTTAAAGAATGCACTTAGTAAACAAAAAACTATGAAACATTTCGTGTGGCCTGAGAGAGACACACTTTAAAAATATTAAAATAAAGTAAAAACAAGACATGTTCATTAACAAACTTATCATGAAATAAAGAACAACAGGTACATTTAAAAACACAAATCATTCCACTCACATACGTGTTTCATTAATAAAAAAATAAAATAAAACATTTCGTACAGCCTATTCAGTCACTTGGAGGGAAAAAGGACCATGACCACGAGTACACTTCATTAAAATCTGAAACAAAAATAAAACAAAATAAATACACAGTAACAAACACCAAAACCCACACAACATCCAAATATAATTCAAAGTATAATATACATTTTTAAACTATCTTCATATATAACTTTAATCACAAAAGCACCAGAAGTACGCACCTCTCATCATTGCGCTCCTGTTTGTCTACCAGAGACTGAGACGCACATGAAGTCAAAACTTGACTTGAACAAAAACAAGAAACCATCCAATGTTATACCGAAAGGATTTGTGCCCACTACAGAGCAATAACGCCTGCTTGTTTTACAGTATAATAACATTATATAATTTCACCATTAGTGTATTTCACTGGTTGATCTGAATGCTGGGCCAGGCCAGGGAGCAGGCCACCAGAAAAACTCCCACTGATTGTAAACATCAGTTCATCTATCTGTCTATCTATCTATCTATCTATCTATCTATCTATCTATCTATCTATCTATCTATC
>JANRMT010062827.1:14322412-14354634 GCA_026402145.1 Polypterus bichir lapradei
TAGATATGAAAGGCGCTATATAACAGATAGATAGATAGATAGATAGAAAGGTACTATATAATAGATAGATAGATAGATAGATAGATAGATAGATAGATAGATAGATAGATAGATATGAAAGGCGCTATATAACAGATTTATTTCTTGTCAATGGAAATTTAGCTTTTTACAGAAGATGTAGAATTATTATTACAAACCACCACCACCCTACTAAAACACATAACTTCTGACTTGTCTGAAGATAAGAGAGCAGTCACAACGAGGTATAATAAAATGTTATTGCCATAGGCATGAAGGAGCCCCAAAAGCATTTTTTAACACACATCTGTTGAATAATTCACCGGCTAAAAGTCATGAATGCTCGTGTTTCACTGAGAGGATAAGCAGCATTGCTCATAGTGACCACCACTACCTCCAGCGGGTCCAGAGAATGTCCCATAACTGAGCCTGCCTTCTTAGTCAGTTTGTTACTTTGGTGGTCTCCTCTTGAATGTTGCATGTTACAGCAGAAATCAAGATCCCATCTAACCACCTGATTTTTTTTCCAAACGTCAGTCATCCAGTTTTAGTAATTATATACTCAGCTGCCTTTTCTTGTGTCTGTGTGTCCCATAATCCACTTTGAGGTTTGTCATATTGTGTTCAGAAATGCATTCACCAAGGCACTGTAGTAAAGAACCATTATTTGAGTTTCCATAGCCTTAGTGTAAGTTTGAACTGTCTGGTCTTTGCCCTCTGACCCTTCTCAATAACAGAACTGCTGCTCACTGGACGCTATTTGTTTACCACCCCAATCTCTGTAACCTCTATAGACAGTTGTGTGTAAAACTCCTGGGAGGACAGCTGCTCCTGAGATGCTTGACCCATCGCATCTGGCATCGGCACTGTTATTACCGTCAGAACCTCTTAGTCCATTCAAATGTTTGGTTAAACAACAATTAAACTGTTCATCCACGTCTATCAGCTCTATAAACTGATGATTAACAATGCACAGAGTGGACACTGAATGATGAAAGGCTTGACCTGAGCTATTTCAGAGCTGAGTTTACTCAATTTTATTATGAAGGATTTATTTATATTACACAGAGATTATTTAGTGAGTTTTCATCTTGGGTTTATAGATTTTCACAATCATTCTCATTTTCATTCTGCTTTTCCAGGTTATTTACTAATATTTACTGTTATCTGTTATTTACTAATGAGCACACTAGAGGCTCTGACACTCAAGAAGTTGCAGCCTTTCAGTGTTCATACCTACTCCATTCATCATGAATTGTCATTATTAGGACACAATTAAGAGAGTAAACTCCATTGAAATAAAGGTAAACTAATAGGACAACAGCAAGAGAAAGTTAAGAACTTAAAACTATGGCATAAATATTCAACTTTCACACTTTAACTGTGGAAATTTTGACTACTGCTGTTTTTCTGAAGAAGGAATAAGAAGAGCAAATAATTGGACAGCAAGATTAATTAGAAGTAAAAGTACACACTGATTGTAAAATTGGTGGTCGTTTGTAAAGAAGACTCAGGCAAGAGTATGAAAAATTACTCCAGGTATATTAATAAAAAAGGGCTTTAAATAAATTTAAAAAGGGTTTGTATCAGTTGTTTAGCATTCTAAAGTAGTCAGGGAATCTTTGTTACAGTTTTTGTTTTTTGCTCGTTCTGGGTTTGATCCACACTTGTTTTCTGAATATTATTTTGTTTCATCCATTTTTTTGTTGCCTCATTTCCTGGTCCCCACCTAAAATGTTAAGTCCTGGTAGACTAACTCTTCCATTAGTGAACAGTGCCAAACAGACCGCACCTACAGCTAAACGATTTATCGACTGACAAAACAATAACGCCAATGCAAATAGGCGTCTGAAGGAAAATGAGGCCAACAAATACAAAAAAGATCCACAAAAGAGAAGGTCAAGCTGAGATAAAAAATTCTTCAAAGTCTAGAAAGTCTAAAAAATGCCTAAGGCCTAAACAACCAATGTGAAAAAATGACTAGTTCATCAAAAAGCAAAAATAAATAAATAAAAAAATAAAAACCTAAATAGTCAAAAACACCAAAAGTCTAAATATACAAAAACAGAGAGAAATAAAAATTCTCAAAGGAAAGCTGACCTGAAGATTTTGTGATGCTGCAATAAAGAAAATAACAAAAAAATGGTGAACAGGCCTAAAAATATCAAACTCACTAGGCCTGGGCCTCAGAAATAAGCCTCACCCCCAGGCAGCCTGACCCCAAACTCACCTGCAGAGATTCCTGCCTGCGAAGGTCCAAAATGAGGCTTTGTTGTGAATATAATTTGTTTATATTTTTTACCACTTTTTAAAGAAAATATTAGTTGATTTCAAAGTTCTAATGATTTATTGGGATCCTGAATCTATTTCAGGCACTTTTTCTTCATTTTTGTATTCACTTATATATCTCTCTATTATAAAAGGAATCTGGAGAAGCATGGTGGCGCAGTGGGTAGCACTGCTGCCTCGCAGTAAGGAGACCTGGGTTTGTTTCCCAAGTCCACCCTGTGTGGAGTTTGCATGTTCTCCCCGTGTCTGCGTGGGTTTCCTCCCACAGTCCAAAGACATGCAGGTTTAGGTGCATTGGCCATCCTAAATTGTCCCTAGTTGGGTGTGTGTGTGTGTGCGTGCGTGCCCTGTGGTGGACTGGTGCCCTGCCCAGGGTTTGTTCCTGCCTTTTGCCCTGTGCTGGCTAGGATTGGCTCAAGCAGACCGTTGTGACCCTGTGTTAGGTTATAGCGGGTTAGACAATGACTGACTGACTGACTTTCTCTGAGATAATTTCAACTCCCGCGAGAGATCATTTCAGGTCCCGTGAGATGAGACTTTTTGCCAAGAGATTTTGACAAGTCCCGCCCTCCTCTCAAACATTTACAACCACGCCCACGGCCCACTCACTTCTCATTCGTGTGAATGCTATTGTCAGACACAGTTCCTGTGCTCTCAGCTCCAAGCGAGGTTGGAAATAAAAGATATAGAGTAGAAGACAAAATAGAACGTAGTAAAGAATTCAAAAACGTTTGCGCGATACACATGCAGAGCAGGTTAGAGATTATGAAAGTAGTAAAATTCAAAAGTCTCAAAAAACTGATAGAAAGATCGCATTAGCGCTAATAAATGGAAATTATGGAAATTATTACTCGGTGAAATAACTGAACAGCGTAAAGAGATTGAATATATGGACATAGGTGATATGACAGAAGTATGTCGATATTGTTTGGCTTTAAACTTTAAGTCAGAGACTTGTAGATCGTAGCTGCATGGGGGTGGCATCGGCAGATCAGCTCTGGACCGATCAGCACAGCGGATGCCCGTACCTCACTTTCGCTTTAGTTCTCGATCTCCAGATCACCTGCACCAAACTGGAGTCTGACAAGTCAGAGTTCATTTCAAAATAATAAAATATACGTAAAAGCATCATCCACTGGGTATTTTGCTTTGCGTATTTGCTTTGCTCTCTCGCCAGATGTTGATGCCATTCTAGGCATTGTTTACGCTACTCACGCACATGCAGGGATTCGACATTCCTCCTAGCAAGGACAGCCTACCTATAAAGTAATGGTGAGTTTTGTTAACGTTTACAGCTGATTATCACCCTCTAGCCATGGATCTCGACTTCAGTCATCATCTGCCCTCAACCCTGTTGTCGACAAAAGTCGACATCCGCCCTAAAAGAGTTCATGTGTAGCCTGTCTGTTTTGTCTATAAAAAGAGAGTGCTGTGTGTTGTATGACATAACTGGCAATGATAGCGTTAGTTCTATTGGAGGAAATTGCTAATGGCAGGCTATCAGGGATCGCAATGAGTTTTGTAACTCATAATGATGACTGAATTGTTTAAGCTGGTTTTGACTTCCTAGAGCTGTTCTCTTGACGTTGTGTCCTGAATTGGGGCCTACATTACAGAGACCATTATGCAGAAATCACACAATCCCTGGTTTTAACGTCCGTAAGGTATTTGACGACAAGCACTTTTTAGCGGGAACTGGCTGACCAGTCAAGAATTCAGCGTCATCCCTAAGCCATGCCATGCGTCTGTTTGGAAGGGTCCAATTAAAATGCTTCCCAGATACATCCACCTTCCTAACAGTCAGTGGGGGCAAGTTGCTATCATAAGGCAATCTGCTGATTTTCCTAACTGACTGCACACTTGTGCTGATAATGGCAACATTACTGAATGAATTGGCTTTTGTAAACAGAAAGCACTTTCTTTCAATTAATGTACAACTAATATGTGATGACCAAATGTGTCTAACTCACGTTACTGTTCTCATCCTCTTAGATCTGAGTGCCGCATTCGACACCATTGATCACAACATTCTTAGAAATCGCCTTAGTCAATGGGTGGGCCTCTCTGGCAGTGTCTTAAATTGGTTTGAATCCTACCTGGCAGGTAGAAAATTATTTGTTAGTTGTGGTAATTACAACTCAAAGACACATGATATCCGATATGGTGTTCCACAAGGCTCTATCTATCCTGGGTCCGCTGCTCTTTTCAATCTACATGCTTCCGTTAGGTCAGATTACAGTATCTTGGGGCACAACGCAAGCTACCACAGCTATGCAGATGACACACAGCTGTATTTATCAATAGTGCCTGATGATCCCGACTCTGTTGTTTCACTAACACAATGTCTTACTTGTGTTTCCAAATGGATGAGTAGTAATTTTCTCAAGCTAAATAAAGAGAAAACTGAAATTTTAGTGATTGGCAATAATGGATATAATGAGGTTATTAGAAATAAACTTCAAAGTTAAGATGGAGGTAAAGAATTTAGGGGTAACTGCTGACTGTAACCTGAATTTTAAATCGCATATTAGTCAGACCACTAGGACAGCATTTTTTCACTTAAGAAACATAGCAAAAGTTAGACCTCTTATATCATTGAAGGATGCTGAGAAATGAGTTCACGCTTTTGTTTTCAGTCGACTAGATTACTGTAACGCACTCCTCTCAGGACTACCTAAATACAGTAAGACATAAGTCACTTGCAACAAGTGCAGAATGGAGCTGCTAGAATCCTAACTAGGAAAAGAAAATACGAGCACATCTCTCCAGTTTTGATGTCACTACACTGGTTACCTGTGTCATTCAGGATTGACTTTAAAATTCTGCCTTAAATAATCTCACTCATTTTATGTATCAGAGTGTCTGACACCTTATATTCCAAATCGTAGCCTTAGATCCTCAAATGAGTGTCTCCTTAGAATTCCAAGAACAAAACTTAAAAGAAGTGGTGAGGCGGGCGGCCTTCTGCTGTAATGCACTTAAAATCTGGAACAGCCTGCCAATAGGAATTCGCCAGGCCAATACAGTGGAGCACTTTAAAAAACTGCTGAAAACTCATTACTTTAACATGGTCACCTTAATTTAATCCTGATACTCTGTATATTCAATTTATTATCATAACTATTCATGATGGCTCTAAAATCTGTACTGACCCCTACTCTCTCTTCTGTTTCTTTTCCCGGTTTTCTGTGGTGGTGATCTGCACCATCACCACCTAATCAAAGCACCGTGATGTCCTACATTGATGGATTAAAAGCCAGAAGTCTATGTGACCATCATCATCAAGTCATTCCAAGAGAACCCTAAATACAAAGAGGACTGTTTCATTTATGTTAGGTAGAATGCCCAGAGGGGACTGGGCCATCTCTTTTTTTTCTCCAGCCGTCTGGAGTTTTTTTTTTGTTTTTTCTGTCCTCCCTGGCCATCGGACCTTACTCTTATTCTATGTTGATTAGTGTTCTCTTATTTTAATTCTTACTTTGTCTTTTATTTCTCTTTTATTCATCACGTAAAGCACTTTGAGCTACATTATTTGTATGAAAATGTGCTATCGAAATAAAGGTTGTTGTTGTTATTGTACCGAGAGGTGGGCCCCAGTGAACCCACAATTCCATTATTTTATCAAATAGTGTGGGAAGCAGACCTCAAGGTCATGCTGTGTGTGATGGTTGGCTTCTTGGTAAGAAATCCTAATTGACAGGATTGCAGTTAAGTTTAAGACATTACAGAAAACCTGTGGAAACCTTCCATTGAGGAGAAGTGGGTGCACTAGGAGGGGGGAGATAGAATTAAAGGCACTTCTACGCATGATGGGTGAAAGAATTAGCTATTGATTTAATTAGAGAAAGGTAGATGGTGGTGTTTGGACTCAGCAGGTGGCACAATGCTGTACGGCCCCACAAACATTGTTCGGACTGTAATGGCTTGTGCAGTACTGCCCAAAATAATATAGAAACAGGGACTGCCTCAGATAGGATAAGTGCATGGATCACCTTGAATTTTCCCATGTGAAATCCTAATCTAATCTAATCTAATCTAATCTAATCTAATCTAATCTAATCTAATCTAATCTAACCTAGAGACCCTGTCCTTGACATCAAGACAATGGCAATTCAAAGTTGTTCGGATATTGTACTATGTCGAGTGTAAAGAAACTTGTATTTATTACAACACTGACATTTACTTGGCAGAAAGAATTGTCTTCTTTACAATTTCAATAAGAATGCTCTTAATATCTCGCAGTTCTGCGAAAACTGCTTATTTCAATTCACACTGTGTACTGATGGAAGTCTGGGCACTGCACAATAGCTCATTGCTATTCCTATCTCCACTCAGCTGCTCCCACTCTTGCTTATTTCTTTTATCTGTAACTCCCACAGACAAGAAATGTTTTTGCGGTCTTCCACTTCAGTCAATAATACCTCAAGTTCACATTCACAATAATCAGAAAGTCCAAACAGTACTCATTATAATAGATTCTAATGATCAATTAAGTCTCAGCCAGACTTTCAGCCCTTGTCCGGAATATAAAGGCAGAGGGTGGTCCTGCGTGGGTGACGTCAAGGTGGTTCCACCCACAGAACACAAGGGATATAAAGGCACCTAAGAATAATTCAATTCAATTCTTTATTGTCATGTGTACAAGTACAAGTGCCATGTACAGTGAAATGCTTGCTTGCATGTGCCCCTGCAGACAGTGAACACAGACAAAAAAAAAATACCCATACACAATAAATAAATGAATATAAATAAGTAAATAAATAAAACCAGAATCCTAGGAATAAATAGAGACAATGGCAGAAGTATATGTGCAGGTAGCAGTGGAGGTGACACTACAGATGACTGATTGTTCGTGAGTCTGATTGCAGTTGGGTAGAAACTGTTCCTGAACCTGAAGGTGCGCGTCAGAATGGACTTCAGTCGCTTCCCCGATGGGAGGAGGGTGAAAAGTGACAGTGCAGGGTGGCTGGGGTCCCACCTGATACGGTTTACTTTCCCGAGGCAGCGTGTAGTGTGGATGTCATGGATCGCAGGGAGCTGTGTGCCCGTGATCTGCTGTGCTGTGTTCACCAGTGAACTGAGCAGTTGCTGTACCAGCATGTGATGCATCCTGTCAGGATGGACTCCACAGTACACTTGTAGAGTCTGCACAGGGTTGTGGGGGACATCCGGGCCTTACTCAGTATCCTGAGGAAGTAGAGGCGTTGTTGGGCTTTTTTTGACTACTGCCGCAGTGTGACTTGACCATTTAAGGTCATCAGTGAGGGCAACTCCGAGGAACCTAAAGCTGCTGACCTGCTCCACAGCCTCACCTCCGATGAAGATGGGGCTGTGCTCTGTTGCTTGTTTGCGGAAATCCACAATCACCTCCTTAGTTTTGTTAACATAGTAATACTGAGTAGTTAAGCAAAATATTAACAAACATTGTACAATTACATAAAAATAAAACCAATCAAAAAAAAGAATAGCTTGTAAAAAAAATAACATGTGACAAAAAATTTTTAAATAAAAGAAAACATCAATGAGCCAAGAGTCGGACCCAGGCTGACATACAATATGTGACCGACATGCGCATGGGAGGCAGCTAGAGGGACCAATTAAAAGTAACTCTACGCCAGGCCAGGGGGTGCACTAATCTTTCCTCTGATATTTCTGACGGGATATTCTGCCTGAGTCCGGCCCTGAGGACGCCACTTCCGGTTCCAACCCCCCAAAACATCACTTCCGGTTCTGGGACCCAGTTGACATCACTTCCGCTCCTGGGGCCAAGACGTTAATTCCGGTTCTGAACCCCCAAAAAAGACACTTCCACTTCCTGCCCCCCAAGACATCACTTCCGGTTCCAAACCCCCAAAAAGTCACCTCCGGTTCCGGCCCCCCAAGACATCACTACCGGGTCCGGCCACCAGATGATGTCACTTCCTGCCGACCTCCTATAAAAGCCAGGCCAGCTCCATGTGTACTCAGTTCTGTTTTGGACTCGAAACTGTTCACAACTCTGCTTATATCTGCCATTTTTGCAGCCAGGGATTCAGTTCACGGGTGGCTGCCCCAAACCTTGTTCGGTGTGTTAAGGCTGATTATCTCACACATATCACAGAAGACACGAGAGCAAAGGGAGCCAACAATGCAGAGAAATACTCAGGACCTTGGCGGTGAGCCTGTTTAAATAAATGAACCCCGATGGCAGCCACATTAACTGTGCAGGAGAACCCAAAATAAAGAGGGAAGGGATACTAACACACTAAATTAACATACTTAAAAGACAACAAAATCATTACAGAATAATTAAAAAGAAGGGCAGCTCAATGAAAAGCAAACAGAGAAAAGAAAAGAAATTTAGCAAAAATAAAATCATTAACAGAATTAACAAGATGATTTAACAGAAAATGAACAAACCCAAGACCGGGACGAAGCCCTGGCAAAACCATGACAGTTATAAATGTGCGCTAATGTTGGCTTACTTCAGTATTGTTACTAGCTTTTGGATGTCAGTACCAGTACCAAAACAGCTGAAACACCTCCATCTTCCACCAGCCTCCCTGGTGCAAGTCAAAGCAATAAGGGGGGGACGTCCCTTTGAAGTCCAAATCACGCTGAAGCAATAAGAGGCGGTGGCCCCATGGAGTACAACTCACATTGAAGCAATAGGAAGGGAGCCTGGTGGAGTTTCAGTCACGTCAAAGCTCGTAGTTTGTGGCGGACCTACCTGGCTGGGACACCCCGACCATGGATAGGGATGCCATACGTCCCTTATATACAGGACATGTCCCATATTTGATATTTTTGTCCCCTGTCTCGTACTGACCTTTCAGGGACACCCAAAAATGTCCCGTATTTAGTTCATTTTCAAATTTCGTAATACAAATATCTTTTTACTACCTTCTTAAGGTACTTAGTTGTAACTTTATAAATAATTATACTTTCTTTTCTCAGATTCTCTTGATGACAATAACCCAAATGTAACAAGGAAACGAGTGTTTGCTGCGTGTTTGCAAGTCGTTCAGTTGCACTGGTTGGCTAAGGATGGCGACACTCTTACCGTTTTGCTCTCCCGCTGCGCTGCTGTGCAGTTCTGGATCAGCATTGCAACATACAGTGACTGTCACCAAAGTGGGTTGTTACTACTCACCATGGCCCACTTTTTTTCCGACTGCCTGTATTAAATAATAATAATAATATTTCTCTGTTGTCTGTATTTAATAAATATTTTCAAGTGATTTCACTTTTACAGAATTATTTTTAGCTTGTCTCTCTATTATAAAAAAAAAAAATCTTGGAAAGGAGACTAGGGAGATGAGACGTGATCTTCTCGGAAGACAATTTGACGTCCAGTAGGGGACACTTTAACGTCATGCGAGACAAGGCAGTGAGACAAAATTTAAAAAAGTTCACGGACATCTAACCAAGCAGTTGTTGGAATGCTTTTGGCAGACACTCTTCATGTGCTCCCAGCTCTTAAAACACCGACAAGCAACAAGCAGAAGACGCAGCTCGCCAGCAGCAGCAAGCCAGCAGATGATCCGACTGCTACTCCTTAGCATGCGTTCAGCCAAAACCACCTCCCCACCTCACAACGTGAGCGGCAGAGAAGCAGAGTGGCAAAAGGACAGCTGCTGTACAGACTTTTAAATGATCAACGTGCAGCGCGACAAGCAGAATGCGCATCTCGGCAGCAGCAGCAAGCCAGCAGATGATCTGATCACTTCTCCTTAGCTTGCGTTAAGGCCCCG
This sequence comes from Polypterus bichir lapradei, assembly GCA_026402145.1. NCBI lineage: Eukaryota > Metazoa > Chordata > Cladistia > Polypteriformes > Polypteridae > Polypterus > Polypterus bichir. Next base: position 14,332,453 of record JANRMT010062827.1, read on the forward strand.
CCACCTCACAACCTGAGCGGCAGAGACACGAAGTGGCAAAAGGACAGCTGCTGTACAGACTTTTAAATGATTGACACGCAGTGCAACAAGCAGAATGCGCAGCTCGGCAGCAGCATCAACAGCAGCAAACCAGCAGATGATCCGACCAGTTCTCCTTAGCTTGCATTAAGCCCCCCCCCACCCCAATTCACAACGTGAGCGGCAGAGACACGGAGTGGCAAAAGGGCAGCTGCTGTACAGACTTTTAAATGATCGACGCGCAGCGCGACAAGCAGAATATGCAGCTCACCAGCAGCAGCAGAAAGCCAGCAGATGATCCGACCAGTTCTCTTTAGCTTGCGTTAAGCCCCTGCCACCTCACAACGTGAGCGGCAGAGACACGAAGTGGCAAAAGGGCAACTGCTGTACAGACTTTTAAATGATCGACGCGCAGTGCGACAAGCAGAACACGCAGCTCGCCAGCAGCATCAGCAGCAGCAAGCCAGCAGATGATCTGACTGCTTCTCCTTAGCGTGTGTTCTGCCGCCCACCCTTTCACAACGCGAGCAGCGTTATACGTCCTGCGAGAAAGAGATTTAACCACGCCCGGGGCTGAAAATAAAGGACAAGTACAGTGTTATTTTTACAAAAGTTTTAAAGTAAAAGTGAAAATAATGCATATGTTACAATTCCCATGAAAATAACAATCTCTTTAAATTGTATATCCGGTAAACCAAACCCAGGGGTGGGCTAGCGAAGCAAGCAGGGGGCGGAGCCCCCTAGTATTAAATAATTTTCAAATGATTTTACTTTTGTTTTCCTCATAACCCATTAATATCCTTGCTTTATGTTTTTAACTTATGTCTCTACTTTTATATAATATATTGGTCTGGGTGTGTAGGGGCCATGTATACATTTATATATCCTTCTATATAAAAGCGGTTGGGATTGTCCTTCCATCCCGTGAGTGCTACGCAGGCGCGGAGTTTCACACACGCCCCGTCCATTTTGCAATGTACGATGGGATTTGTAGTTTCGTTTTTCCAGGTAAAAGATGATTTTCTACTCCAGACTGTGCGATATCTTCTTCTTCTTTCTTACTATATAAAAGCGGTCAGGATTGTCCTTCCGTCCCGTGAGTGGAAAGCGTAGCGGTATTCCACTTATCACAGACTTACTACTTGCAGCTTGGGGTACGAAGCGACATGATGTGAGCAGAGTTCTGGTGCTCCCATTGTTCCCATGCTTTTGTGCGCGATGCGCTGGAAAAATAGACAAAATTATGTCTCCGGAAATAATTAATGTTGATGGAGTACAAATGCCTCACTGCGTAGTAAATATCAGGGGGGTTCAAAAGGGTAACCTCAATATAGAAAAAAAGTTTAAATTTCATCACAAAAATAACAGAAACTACGAGTATTAAAGTAATACCGCTCAAATGCAATATAACCAAATTAATGAGTTTGTATAAAATATCAAATTGATCTACATATTGAATTGCCTTAAAAAGTGGTCAAGTTAAAAGTCGGTCGCCTTAAAAGGCGGGTCAGCCTAGTATAGTAATATAGAGAGAGAGTTTAAGAGTGTCCCATATTTCTAATTTTCTAATCTGGCAACCCTAACCATGGAAGTGTATTTTCTCTCCCCTGGACCGACAGAGGACAGTCCCCTTGGCTCCCAGTAGGGCAATGGGTTACGAACATGGACGCTCAACCCTGCTGGGGCCCGTGGCCACCGCCAAGGGGGCGCCTGGACATTTGAAGTGCTGCCGGAAGAAGCTTGTTGGGCTGGGTGCCCTATAAAGGGAGCCAGTCATCACCACTCAAAAGCCAGAGTCGGGAGGAAGAGGGCAAAGCCTGAGGAGGAGGAGTGGAGGCAGCAAAGAAGGGACTGTGTCTGGCTCAGTGAGACTTCTGTCTCAGTGATTTGTGCACTGAACTGTAAATAAACTGCGTGTTGTGTGTGATAAAACGTGTGTCCTGGCTGTCTGTGTCGGGATAAGGTGCCTGTATGCGCCCTTAGGCTTCACAAGATGTGTTTCCTGAAGTCTACAATAAGGACAGTGTTGAGGGAAGGGGTGGGTTCGGGATTAAGAAGAAAGATGAGGATTACTTCAGGTACTGAAAATCACAAAATGCTGGTATTGTACCATTTTAAACGTTGAGTTTTTCTGTACTATTCCAATATAATTTATAATCCTAATACGCACAAAAGACAGCAACACAAAAAAAGTGGTGGGGCCTGAGGCTTCAAGTGTTACTGTTGTCGCAGTTCTGTCCCCACCATATGAGCACCTCATTATAAAAAATAAAAAGATAAAATTGGATGATGAAGAAAAGGATCAGAAGGACTTATTAAATTCACAGATTTCCCAGCTAGGTGTACCTAATGTGGCAAATATTTGTAAACCAGTAATGGCGTACTGCACGATAACGTGCAGTGAATACACTTGACTTGACCGTTCCTAGTTTTCCTCCTCTTTCTCTGTACGTTTACCATTCGTTTGCTCAGAGGTTGATGTGCTTGCTGCTTCCTGAGCAGCTCTTCTTTTCTTCACCCTAGCGGCCCGCTTCCTCTTTTCGTTTGTCGGCATCTTTTCGCGTTAAAACTGATTAAGTCAGTGTTTGTGTTGCAATTACTTAGTACGTTTTCCTTAATTTTTCACTGATGTCTTTCACTTAAGTCTTCAATCTGCCTCAAGAATGATTTAAGATATGAAGAGGTAGGGGAAGTGATGGCATGGTAGGGTTAGGGCTAGTGTTAGGGTTAGGGTAGGGATGAGAACGGCGCCCGTACACATGTGCCGCACTGCTGCGAGCTGATTCTACAATAAAATAAAATAAAAATAAAAAGAAGAATAACCTTGGAGGTCAATCATCACCCCGAAAGCGGATAGTAGACGTCACGTAGTATATGTGTACCAAATTTCAGGTCAATCGGTCAAACGGTTTGCGAGCTAACAGGTGATTTAAAATCCTGGACAGACAAACGAACAGCCAGGGTAGCGTATTATAAATGAAGATGTTAAGCCAGCGCTCCAAACTTAATACAAGTGCAGCCCTGCTATGCCATCTTTTTTAGTCTTCGATGGTGCTATGGTGCGCTTCACTGTCTTCCTAATTTCTCTATAGATGTGACCACACATACCAAGCAAATTTGTGAGGTTGCTTTGAAAACACTGAGTCTCTATGCAATTACTTTATACCCACAGTTATGGATTTTTTTTGTATTCTTTCTCTAAAACTAAATAAGCAAACATGCAGAAAGTAATTTCAGTAACAGTAAACTAGAACTGGAATAAATCTGGTGTGACGTTAATAATTAATAAAGCACAATGAGTGCCTTCAAGATGTGTAACTGGGTCTTCCTTAAAATAATCTGATTTTAAAAGCTCCAGTGGTATGATAATTGGAGCTGCAGAGAAGACCTGCTAGAATATGCTGGTAAATGCCCATTTAAGCGAGAGTGCGTGCCAGCTGCAATAAATGATACCACACATTCTGATGTCTGGCAGGCAAAGCCTGACGGATCGATATACAGTACACGATATTAGAAACACAATTCAAGGGAATTCAAAATCCTTACAGAGCCTCAAAACAGCCGGTACGAATGTACAGATAATTATTGTCAGTCAGTCAGTCATTATCCAACCAGCTATATCCTAACTACAGGGTCAAGGGGGTTTGCTGGAGCCAATCCCAGCCAGCACAGGGTGCAAGGCAGGAACAAATCCCTGGGCAGGGTGCCAGTTCACCGCAGGGCACACAGGCACACACACCCACAGACCAAGCCTGCATGTCTTTGGGCTGTGGGAGGAAACCCACGCAGACACAGGGAGAACATGCAAACTCCACGCAGGGAGGACCCGGGAAGCAAACCCTAACTGCGAGGTAGCAGAGCTACCCACTGCGCCACCGTGCTGCCCAATGGATAATTGTTGTTAAAGTGAAAATGCTGTAATATCTTAGTGAAGGCAGAGATTATAATAGGGATGTCTCAAAAACATACCACACCCTGGTGTACGGCTCTATGGTTTTGGAGGTCAGAACCAGTTTTATTCTCCTCATTGACTTCCCAAGCGGCCATTAAGTCAACTGTGCAGACTGTTAAATTTTCTTACTCTGCATGTCAAAAAAGACTAAAGAAATGATATTTGACTTGTAAGATTAGATATTTTTAAGTTCAACCTTCGTTGTTCTGGGGGAGGAAATTAAAACAGTCACTGAGTGTCTCCTTCTTCTTCTTTTCGCCGTTTCCATTTAAGGGGTCGCCACACCGTCTCACCCGTCTCCATCCATCCCTGTCTTTTACATCATTTTCTGCCACACTGGCTGCTGTCATGTCCTCAGTCAGCACATCCATAAACTTCCTCCCTGGCCTTCCTCTTTTCCTCTTGCCTGGCAGTTCCGTTTTCAACACTGTTTTCCCGATGTACCCCTCATGCCTCCTCTGCCCGTGCCCAAACCATCTCAATCTCACCCCTCTCACTTGGTCACCAAACTTTCGTACCCATGTGGTCCCTCCAATACACTCATTCCTAATCCTGTCTACCCTCGTAACTCCGAGCGAAAATCGTAGCATACTTAGAAAATAAATCTACCGAACAATAAGTTGAAATATTCATACAAAAATGCAATCAGGCCTTATTATTACTATTATTATTATTTTTGATTTTGATAAGTTTACTAATCCTCTAGGGTTTCTGTTAACTATTTCTGTTCTGTTTCTGTTGACTATTTAAAGCAGACATTGACTTTGTCCTTTTTCCTATGTAATATTAAATCGCATGGCGGCACGGTGGCGCAGTGAGTAGCACTGCTGCCTCGCAGTTAGGAGACCTGGGTTCGCTTCCTGGGTCCTCTCTGCATGGAGTTTGCATGTTCCCCCCGTGTCTGCGTGGGTTTCCTCCCACAGTCCAAAGACATGCAGGTTAGGTGCATTGACGATCCTAAATTGTCCCTAGTGTGTGTGCCTTGCAGTGGGCTGGCGTCCTGCCTGGGGTTTGTTTCCTGCCTTGCGCCCTGTGCTGGCTGGGATTGGCTCCAGCAGACCCCCGTGACCCTATGTTAGGATATAGCAGGCTGGATAATGGATGGATAGATATTAAATCGCATCCACCCCTCCCTCACTCCCCATACCACTGCCATTCTTGTTCACAGTCTTGTTACTTCTCGTCTGGACTCCTCTTTGGTCTCTCTAATAAATCTCACCATAAGCTTCATCTAGTCCAGAATTCTGCTGCTCACATCATTACTCGAACCTCATCTACTCACCATATTACTCTGGTCTTGCAGCAGCAGCTTCATTGGCTCCCGATTAAGTTTCAAATTGATTTTCAAATTCTGCTGTTAACATTTAAGGCCATTCATAACTTCGCCCCTCCATACCTGTCCGACCTTCTTCATGTTGCCATCCCCTTCCGTAACCTTAGATCCTCTTCCTCCATCCATCTGACCGCCCTACTCGCCCGTCTGACCACCATGGGGAGCTGAGCATTCAGCCGTTCTGAAGCTTAGAAATATCAAATCATTTTTAACCACCAAATGTAAACCTAAAACCCATCTGTTTAAAATGGAGTTGTCTCTATGATTACAGTGGCTTTGTTTGGTTTTAATTTTTATATTTTCTGTATTTCCTGATGTTTTTAAGTTGTTTATAATGTGTTTTTTTATTTATTGTTTGGTGTCCTTGAGTTCTTAGAAAAGTGCCTTGTATAAATAAAATCTATTATTATTATTTTATTGGAGTGTTAAGCTTATGTATTACAACTATTACATTATATACCAGTAACGGCCTACTGCATGATAACGTGCAGCAAACACACTTAACTTGAGCGTTCCTAGTTTTCAGACTCTTTCTGAAAAATTGACCAAATTTCAGGTCAATCGGTCAAACGGTTTGCGACCTAAGGGTGATTTAAAATCCTGGACAGACAAACGAACAGCCGGGGTAGCGTATTATAAATAAAGACCGGTAACGGCGTACTGCACGACAACGTGCAGCGAACACACCTGACTTGAGTGTTCCTAGTTTTCCTTTTCTTTCTCTGTACGTTTATCATTCGTTTGCTCAGAGGTTGATGCGCTTGCTGCTTCCTGAGCAGCTCTTCTTTTCTCCACCCTAGCGGCCCGCTTCTTCTCTTCTTCCGTCGACATCTTTTTGCATTAAATCTGATTAAGTCAGTGTGTATGTTACAATTACTTAGTATGTTTTCCTTAATTTTTCACTGAAGCTGGCACTTAAGTCTTCAATCTGCCTCAAGAATGTTTTAAGATATGAAGAGGTAGGGGAAGTGACGGTGAAGGTGGTAGGGAATGAGAACGGCGCCCATACGCATGCGCCACACTGCCGCCCTGCTGGCCGCTGCTGAGAGTTGACTCTACAATAAAAAAAAATAAAAATAGAAAGAGAAATAACCTTGGAAGTCAATCATCACCCTGAAAGCAGATAATAGACGTCACATAGTATATGTGTACCAAATTTCAGGTCAATCGGTGAAATGGTTTGCGGCCTACGGGGGATTTCAAATCCTGGACAGACAAACGAACAGCCGGGGTAGCGCATTATAAATAAAGACCGGTAACGGCCTACTGTACAACAACGTGCAGCGAACACACTTGGCTTGAGCGTTCCTAGTTTTCAGACTCTTTCTCTGTACGTTTATCATTCGTTTGCTCAGAGGTTGATGCTCTTGCTGTTTCCTGAGCAGCTCTTCTTTTCTCCACCCTAGCGGCCCGCTTCCTCTTTTCGTTCGTCGGCATCTTTTCACGTTAAAACTGATTAAGTCAGTGTTTCTGTTGCAATTACTTAGTATGTTTTCCTTAATTTGTCACTGATGTCTTTCACTTAAGTATTCAATCTGCCTCAAGAATGATTAAAGATATGAAGAGGTAGGGGAAGTGACGGCGAAGGTGGTAGGGAATGAGAACGGCGCCCATACGCATGCGCCACACTGCCGCCCTGTTGGCCGCTGCCGAGAGTTGACTCTACAATAAAATAAAATAAAAATAAAAATCATCACCCTGAAAGTGGACAGTAGACGTCATGCGGTATACGCGTACCAAATTTCAGGTCAAGAGGTCAAACGGTTCGCGAGTTACAAGTGATTTCAAATCCTGGACAGACAAACGGACAGCCACGGTAAGCGTATCATATAAGGAGATCCCTCTGTGCGTCCCCTTGGATAAAGGTGTCTACTAATAAAATCTCTCTGTCTGCCTCTTTGGTTAAGTGGCCATTTTCTGGGTTCATCCAGTTTGGCCGTTGTCTCTTAAGAGCGTGTATTTAAACACATTTTTACAGCTGAATGCTCTTCCTCATGTCAGCCTGTTTTGATTGCCTTTTACGACATGTGAGAATGTCAGCGACTCTGTGCTAACAACAGGTCCCCGAGGTCTGCTAAATAAAAATATTAACAGTGTAAGCCACTGTCTTAATGTGGACGATAACCATGGGACACACTTTTCTTTCAGTTCAGCACTTACCTTAGTTCCACTCAACAGGATGTTTAATCACCCAATTCTTTTCTGCAACATCTCATTCGCCTACCCAGATGACATGATGATTGACACAATAAAAGACAGAGGCACAATATTTTTTTTTTCCCCGTCAAAGTAATACAATACAATACAATACAATACAATTTATTTTTGTTATTTTTTATTTTTTAAGCCCAAAATCACACAAGAAGTGCCACAATGGGCTTTTACAGGCCCTGCCTTTTGACAGCCCCCCTTAGTCTTGTGACTCTCTAAGAAGACAAGGAAAAACTCCCCAAAAAAAAAAAACCCTAGTAGAGAAAAACAAATGGAAGAAACCTCGGGAAAGGCAGTTCAAAAAGAGACCCCTTTCCTGGTAGGTTGGGCGTGCAGTGGGTGTCAAATTAACATAGAATAGGAGTAAGGTCTGATGGCCAGGGAGGACAGAAAAAAACAAAAAAAAAAAAAACTCCAGACGGCTGGAGAGAAAAAATAAAATCTGCAGGGGGTCTGAGGCCACGAGACCACCCAGTCCCCTCTGGGCATTCAACCTAACATAAATGAAACAGTCCTCTTTGTATTTAGGGTTCTCATGGAAGGACTTGATGATGACGGTCATGTGGACTTCTGGCTTTTAATCCATCAATGTAGGGACATCACGGTGCTTTGAGTAGATGGTGGTGGCGCAGAAAACTGGGAAAAGAGACAGAAGAGAGAGTAGGGGTCAGTACGGATTTTAGAGCCACCATGAACAGTTATTATAATAAATTGAATATGCAGAGTGAGTATCAGGATTAAATGAAGGTGAAGTTATGAGAAAGCCATGTGTTGTGATGTGAGATTTTGCATATAACTTGATAAATGTTTTGTATGTCTTTATTTATAATTTAGGCAAACCAATGTAATTTAGAAGTAGTCGTGTACCCCCCCCTTTACGACTGTCTCTTTGTAATTTTACGACAGGATTTGGGGGATGTGTCTTAAACCAGTTTGATGAGTATTTCTCTGCTAAAGTCTTTGAACCCCCTGCAAGGAAGCCAGGATGTTTAACATATGGTTTTGGGGGGGTGGCAGGTGTTAAGATGTTCTATTCTCCCATTGGTCTGAGATATGGCTGTTTGGAATTGGCTTGTCTCAGAGGCCTTTAAGTACCATGATGTCCTATTGGTTCTAGGAATTGGAGAGAACAGCTATAAATGTACGTGCTTAACCTCACATTCTCTCTCTTACTAACATCTGAAAGAAGCATCTCTCTCTTACCAACATATGATGAAAGAAGCATCTCTCTTGCTAACCTGTGATGATGAAGACAACACAATGAAGAGCACAGCGTCAGCAGCCATATTGAACAGACATGTTCAATTAACTAGAGACATTTGAAGTAACTACAAGTCTGTGTGCCACCTGAATTACAAATCACCATTTTATCAGGTTGTATGGTTGCCAATATTCAAATGTACTTTGCATTTTGTTATTATTTATGAATATTATCAGTAATGCATAATTTTATGTGTAACTTAACTCCTGCTTGTCTTTTTACTACATCTAATTGCCTGAGGTTATAGATATAGAAGGGAAGGTGGGGATAAGTTATATAAAATAATATCTTATAAACAGTGGTACGTCTGTGAGATTAGGCATTCTAAGGCTGCATATTAATAATACAATAGGGGAAAGTAGAGCAATACATATATTACTCTACCAAGATAAAACACCATGTTAAAGTAATGTGTTTTTAGCAGTTTTTTAATATACTCCACCGTATCAGCCTGATGAATTCCTATTAGCAGGCTGTTCCAGATTTTAGGTGCATTACAGCAGAAGGCCGCCCGCCTCACCAGTTCTTTTAAGTTTTGCTCTTGGAATTCTAAGCAGACACTCATTTGAGGATCTAAGGCTACGAATTGGAATATAAGGTGTCGGACACTCTGATATATAAGATGCGACGAGATTATTTAAGGCTTTATAAACCATAAGCAGCATTTTAAAGTCACTTCTGAATGACACAGGTAACCAGTGTAGTGACATCAAGACTGGAGAGATGTGCTCAGATTTTCTTTTCCTAGTTAGGATTCTAGCAGCTCCATTCTGCACTCGTTGCTAACGATTTATGTCTTTTTTAGGTGGTCCTGAGAGGAGTGTGTTACAGTAATCTAGACGACTGAAAACTAAAACGTGAACTCATTTCTCAGCATCTTTCAATGATATAAGAGGTCTAACTTTTGCTGTGTTTCTTAAGTGAAAAAATGCCGTCCTAGTGGTCTGACTAATATGCGAATATACCCAGCGTCTCTCCTCTGCACATGTCCAAACCAACGCAATCTCGCCTCTCTGACTTTATCTTCAAACTGTCCAACCTGAGCTGACCCTCTAATGTTCTCATTTCTAATCCTAACCATCCTTTTCACACCCAATGCCAATCTCAGTATCTTTAACTCTGCCACCTCCAGCTCTGTCTCCTGTGCCAGTCTCCAACCCATATAACATAGCTGGTCTCACTACCGTCCTGTAGACCTTCCCTTTCACTCTTGCTGATACCCGTCTGTCACAAATCACTCCTGACACTCTTCTCCACCCATTCCACCTTACCTGCACTCTCTTCTTCACCTCTCTCCCACAATCCCCATTGTAAATTGTGACTTACAATAATTAATATTAGGTTATTGCTAGAAGAATGCTAGTTGTGTCATGATATGTAAAGCCAGAGACATGAAAGATGGTGCAATTACTTTTTCACACGATTCAAACAGATTTCTAATCCCATTTTTACATTGCCTTTAATGCCACTTTTATATTTCTACTTGTATAAAGTAACATTGCTGCTGTTGTTAATTATCACAGATCCAAATCTCACTCGGAAGACTTTTGTGCGACACGTGAAATATCTTAAACATACTGAGAGATATAATTAAAAATATTCGGCTGTAACAATGAACATCTGAAAGGTGCACTGACGCTTTTGGAATTAAGGGAACAAAAAATGTTTTCTTGACAGGGTCTTTAATCATAGTGAAGTCACCAGTGAACAATAAAATGCGCTGAAGATGGCTTCAAAAATTTAGGTCTCTGACCTGAGTCGTTCCGAACAAATTAAACACATAAGTGGATTCGTGTTTTTCAGAGGGCGCTTTAGGATGATGAAGACAAAGCCCCTGTGTCACGGTGATAAGCAGCCACAACAGTAATAAAGGAAGTAAACCTGAAGAAAAAGTGAACCTCACCCTAATACACTCGTGTGCGTCAGCAGCGCATTAATGGCAGAGCATGCCAGGTTGTTGAACCCGTTGTTCATAGAGGTTTGGTATCTTCAAGTCAAAGGTTATTTCTTCACAATTAGGGTGTAAATTATTTTGACACACCAGATTGTGCGCTAATGTGAAGCGTTTTTGTATAAATCTTTAAAAAAAATATTGCTCATGTGTTTTCCTCCAGGGGGCGATAGCTCCCTGGTTGGAATAAGTTCTTTTTAATTGTGGTGTTTTAAGTACCCCGAACCTGAATAGATATATTATAATGAGGCCATAGTGATACAGCGGTAAGAAATGGTAGCAAGGCGACATAACTTGTCAGTCGGGTTGGCCTTCTGGACGGTCCATCACTTTATAGTGTGGCTGGGAGGGTGTCTATAAATAGCCCTTCAGGCACCTCTGAGGACGGCCCAGTGCTGGGAGGATCCCGTCCGGTAAATATTCCAGCTGCCAGTTGCCAGCGTCATGTTACCATAACAACCAAGTGGGGAAAAGATGTTTCGGCAGGAAACTTTTCTAGAGGAAAAGAGGAAGGCCTAAGCGAAGGTTTATGGATGTGGTGAGAGAGGACATGCAGGTGATGGATGTGACAGAGCAAGATGGGGAGGACAGAAAGATATGGAAGAAGATGATCTGCTGTGGTGACCCCTAATGGGAGCAGCCAAAAGAAGAAGAGGGCGGATCGAAGAAAGGAGGAGAAAAAAAGGAAGGAAAAGGCTGAAGGCAAGGAGGCGACTATCTACGCGTTAAGAATCATCAGGATCTGACTTCACCCAGGGACGTCTGCTATTTGTGGGTGGCCACCCCGAAGTAATATACGTAATATTCGATCATTTTACTTAATAAATAAATGACCAAGCGTAATATTTTTGTCTCATTTGCTTAACTGGTTTCTCTTTACCTACTTTTAGGACTTGAGTGAAACTCTGATGATGTTTTAGATCATATTTATGCAGAAATATAGAAAATTCTAAAGGGTTCACAAACTTTCAAGCACAACTGTATGCACCGACGCCAGCGCCTAGCCCACCCTTCAAAGCCATTTTGAAACTCTCTTACTGGAATGGCCATCAGAGCTGTCATCGTATTCCTCTTGATCTCCTGAATGCCTTCCTTTCGATATTTCCTTTATCTTCGGGTAAAGCACAAAGCCACTGGGGGCCAGATCAGGTGAGTATGGAGGCTGCCTGTTCCAGTACAGTTTACTGGCTAAAAACTCCCTCACAGACAGTGCCGTGTGAGCTGGGCTTTGTTCATTGCTCTAATGCAAGCTCCGCCATTCTCACGCCGGCACACGAGAAGACGCAACAACAGTAATGAACGCCACTCGGCAAGACACCGCCAGACGTCGACACGAACACAGCGAGCGGGGAGACACTGATGTACCAAGGTTATGAAACGTAGCCGAGCTGTTTGTACAGTGCCTGCCAACAACGTAAGCGCATGGTGGCAAGTTTACAAACTTAATTGTCAGAACTCGTGTTTCTCCTTAAACAAATTTTTCTTTCCACTTCTGAAAGTGATTTGTTTTTTTTATTTTAATCATGGAGAATTTAGTTTCATTATTTTCTTTCTCTGTTGTATGTTTAACAAAGGCAAATTTTATTTTTGTTTTGTTAAACGGTTAGTGCGTCCATATTTTGCTTTCATATGAGCACCATCATTTTGTGGCACTATTGTCAATGCGCTATCATCTGTTGCTAGGGATGTCACTTCTCCACACCTCACCGTCTGAGTCACAAGCCCAACTGTATTAAAACCGTTATAACAGTACCTGCACCATCCAGAGTTGGGGATGGATTCTAAAACTAAGCTCTACTAGAATTTTCAGTGCACTGACTTTTTAATATGGATTTTCAACTATGACTCAGTCAGTCAGTCAGTCATTTTCCAGCCAGCACAGGGCGCAAGGCAGGAACAAACCCTGGGCAGGGCACCAGCCCACTGCAGGGCACACGCACCCACACACACCAAGAACACACTAGGGACAATTTAGGATCACCAATGCACTGAACCTGCACGTCTGTGGGAGGAAACTGGAGCACCCGGAAGAAACCCACGCAGACATGGGGAGAACATACAAACTCCACGCAGGTAGGACCCAGGAAGCAAACCCAGGTCTCCTTACTGCAAGGCAGCAGCGCTACCACAGTGCCACCGTGCCATCCACTATGACTCTGACTTTTGTTTACTTGCCTACTCTTACAGTCCTTTTGGTTTTGACCCTCACTTATCATCTGTGTGGCGGACGGCCGGCAGCTCATCCCGGCTAGGACGCCCCTGAGATGGGAGGATGGGGTAAGGCAGCTTTTCCAGGACACTGCCTCACCCAAAATGCTACATGGTAGCTCCCCTGGAGTGTAATGATGTTCCGGATTCCCGCAGGGCATCCTGGGACTTGGAGTCTGGTTTCTCAGCTCTGTTGGGTACCATGGCTGCCGCCAAGGAGGAACAATGAGAGGAGCCATGCCTCATCCATAGCCTGGAAGTACTGCCAAGTCATGTGGACAGGAGCCCTAAAGTACTTCTGGGCTGAAGAAAAAGCCAATTCTCCATCTGACCCGGAAATGTTAGCAAGTCACGTGGACAGAAGGACAGAAGGACTTCCTGATCAAGGACTATTTAAAGGACTGTTGGAGACCCAGCAAGCAAGCCAGAGTCGGTAGGTGTAGGACAGAGCTTGCTTGGGAGGTGTGAAGGAGAGAATATTTGATAGATAGATAGATACAGTAGATAGATATGAAGGGCACTATTTAAAAGATAGATAGATAGATAGATAGATAGATAGATAGATAGATAGATAGATAGATGTGAAAGGCACTATATAACATAGATAGCTAGATAGATAGATAGATAGATGTGAAAGGCACTATATAACATAGATAGATAGATAGATAGATAGATAGATAGATATGAAAGACATTATATGATAGGTAGATAGATGGAGAGATAGATAGATAGATGTGACAGGCACTATATAATAGATAGATAGATAGATAAGTCACTGTATAATAGATAGATAGATAGATAGATAGATATGAAAGACACTATATGATAGGTAGATAGATAGATAGATAGATAGATAGATGTGACAGGCACTATATAATAGATAGATAGATTGATAGATAGATGTGACTGGCACTATATAATAGATAGATAGATAGAGAGATAGATATGAAAGACACTATATGATAGGTAGATAGATGGATAGATAGATAGATAGATAGATAGATAGATAGATAGATAGATAGATAGATAGATACTTTATTAATCTCAAGGGGAAATTCACATACTCCAACAGCAGCATACTGATAATAATATTAAATTAAAGGGTGATAACAATGCAGGTATTACAGACAATAACTTTGTATAATGTTAACGTTTACCCCCCGGGTGGAATTGAAGATTCGCATAGTGTGGGGTCTCCTCAGTCTGTCAGTGGAGCAGGACGGTGACAGCAGTCTGTCGCTGAAGCTGCTCCTCTGTCTGGAGATGAGCCTGTTCAGTGGATGCAGTGGATTCTCCATGATTGACAGGAGCCTGCTCAGTGCCCGTCGCTCTGCCACGGATGTCAGACTGTCCAGCTCCGTGCCTACATTGAGCCTGCCTTCCTCACCAGTTTGTAGAGGTGTGAGGCGTCCCTTCTTCTTTATGCTGCCTCCCCAGCACACCACCGTGTAGAAGAGGGCACTCGCCACAACCGTCTGATAGAACATCTGCAGCATCTTATTGCAGATGTTGAAGGACGCCAGTCTTCTAAGGATGTATAGTCGGCTCTGTCCTCTCTTACACAGAGCATCAGTATTGACAGTCGAGTCCAATTTATCATCCAGCTGCACTCCCAGGTATTTATAGGTCTGCACCCTCTGCACACAGTCACCTCTGATGATCACGGGGTCCAGGAGGGGCCTGAGCCGCCTAAAATCCACCACCAGCTCCTTGGTTTTGCTGGTGTTCAGTTGTAGGTGGTTTGAGGTGGTTTTGGTATCTGTATTATTGTGTATTCAATTGCCTATTTATTGTGGCTGAGATGATTTGGAGGCACTGCATAAAAGAAGAAGAATTAAAATGCCTCTGTGTGCTTTTAACCCATGTCTGCGTCTGTTTGTTGGGTTTAAAGGGACAACAGCGTCCTTACACCTGGTACTTTTAATTTTTCTTGTGCCCTAGTGGACTGCCACTCACTTACATCTGTTGAAGCAGACAGACACGGCAGGGGCACCCTCAGCCCCACAGCAAGCACTCGGAGTCTCAGGACAGGCAGCAGAATCAGGCTTTATTGTGTGGCGCACATACAGACTCAACTCAGATGCCACAACTGGTGACCAGCTTATCCTTTTATTACAATTCTTAATATTTTAGCCATTATTCTTCCTCATCTGACTTCTAGCATTCCACTGCTCTAGTCCTGCCTCTAATTAATTCCCCCAATAATTCTTAGTTGAGGGGGTGTCAAAGCCCGCTCTGTCCATCTTATCTGCTTGATAAGGACCATTCTCTCCCCCTACTATCTCAGTGCTTGCTACCATAATTTACGGCCAAAGAGTTCACATTTTCACATCCCTCTCTAAGTGCCCGTCCTTTCTGCTCTCTACTGTAGCACGTCTGACCTCTGGCTTATGAACTACTGATGGTTTCAGGCTTGTACAAAACTAGCAAAATACCCGCGCTTCGCAGCGGAGAAGTAGTGTGCTAAAGTGTGAAGAAACTCTACCGGATAGTGCACCGCGTCCTCCAGTTCAATAGACTTATAGGTTTTTGTTTCGAAAGTTAGTTGGTGAAGTAAAATGATGTTAATATGTGAAGTCATGTCACTTTTTGGTGTTAGAATTGCTCTCTCCCTCAACCATGAGATGTCCTTTTCATGCAGATTTCATAGGTTAGGGTAAACATTTTCAATTAGGGTTTGTAAGGTATTCACCAGGAGTCAGAGATTGTTAGGAACATTGACTTTACACTTGTGTTCAATTAAATTGTCATCACCTATTTTGATGAGGAGAGCAGCGAACTCTCTGGCTTTTTTGTCGCAGTTCAAGTAAACCCTCATGTTTATTCTTAAGGTAAGAACGTCGGTGTTAGGCAATAGGTATGAAGACTTCAGACATGCACGTGTTCCTCTTGGGACAACTAGTAAGGTCTGCTGGAAGTCTCCAGTCAGCAAGACTGTCAAGCCTCCCATCATTCTTGTCGTGTTTCTGATGTCTTGTAGGGTCCTGTCTAAAGCCTCAGCACCTGCTCTGTGTGCCATAGTGCATTCATCCCATACAATGAGCTTACAATCGTGCAGCGCCTGTGCCATGGTGCTCTGCTTGGATATGTTACACATGGGAGAATCAGTATGGGTGAGGTTTAGAGGTAGCCTGAAAGAAGAATGATCAGTCCTTCCACCCTTGAAGTGGTGGAGTAAAGAAGAAGGGAGCAGTGAGCACAAAGAAAAGCGGAGGAAAGTAAGGAAGCGAGTGAGGAGGCACATGAGCGCAGGATGTTGTTAATGTATATAGGCAAGGAGCCAACCACGTAGTAGGGGTATGGACAGTGGCTGTGCGGAAAAAGGAAGGGGGACCGGGGACGGCCCCTGTGTGTCTCTGCCATGAAATAAATCCTCTGTTAATGGAAATAAAGAATGAAACCACCAAAAGGAGAGGTCTGTTCTGCAAGTTCCTTATGGTATAATGGTGAGAACTGCCAAGAAGAAGACATTATTTTCGAAAGTTTGTTGCGGGGCACAGCGCAAAATGAAACATACTTAACGTTTGTCAGTACAGTATAAAGGATGAGAATGGGAAATTTGGGCTTCCTACGTATATTGGAAGTTGCAGAAATAGTGAGGAGGGGTTTCCCCTAAATCTATATATACAGTTTAGGGGGCACACCTGTTTCCCCCCCTTGGGTGTTGCAATAGGACATGAAACATACCTAACTTTTGTAAGAACACTGCAAGGAAATTTCAGCTTCTCACCTATATGGAAATTGGGAGAATTAGTGAGGAGTCAGTGAGGGCTTTGCCTTTTATATGTAGAGATAATAAAAATATATATAGCAGAAGCCTTTTTAATTCTAACTCTTACATCCTAAAGGTTAGTGAAATATTATATCTACTTGTCTTGTCTGCGTATAATGCTTTTCTACTACGTGCAGATTACCAATTTTAAGAATACAATTCTCTATACAAACTTCTCAAACCCAATAGTTGAGCAAAGGGTTTAAAATAAAAAAAAGGTCTATTAACAGAGAAAGAGGAAACCATCAAAACCTTTGCCCCATGGAAACAAAACCTTTAATATTTAAAGATTTATTCAGAATTCAAAAATATTTTTCAAAAGAGATCACAGGCAGGAATAACAATGAAAAGTAAGTGAACAAGTCAAAATGCCAAAAAACAGTTACCGTATATTCTCGCGTATAAGTCGGTCATAAAATCAGATCCCGACTTATACTCCTGTTTTTTTACATCTTCTTGCTGCCTCCAATCTCGCACCAGTTTTTCAGACACATCGAATTTTGTTGCAGCCTCTGTCTCAGATTAGCTTGAATATATCACTCCTGCAAGCGAACTGTGATACTTAGAGCGATGAGAGAAGTCACAAAATCAACCAGCAAATTATAGAAAAAAAACAATCTAAATCCGTTCAGTAGTTCTCTCATTCGCAAACTAAGCTGAAGTAAGACACGCCCTCTCAGGCCCTGTCCCCCTCTCCTCAGACTGCGGCCTCTCTCTCAGATTCGTGCTAATAAATCAGTACCGCAAGCGAACTATGATCCTTAGCCTGATGAGAGAAGTCGCAAAATCAACTGGAATGTTCCAGCAAATTGTAGAAAAAAAACAGATCTAAATCCATTCAGTAGTTCTCTCATTCGCTAACTAAGTGGAGGTAAGATACGTCCCCAGGGCCCCGTTCCCCTCTCCTCAGACTGCTGCCTCTCTCTTGGATTTGTGCTAATAAATCAGTACCGCAAGCGAACTATGATCCTTAGCGCGATGAGAGAAGTTGCAAAATCAACCGGAATGTTCCAGCAAATTGTAGAAAAAAAAACCAGATCTAAATCTGTTAAGTAGTTATATCATTTGCTAGCTAAGCGGAGGTAAGATATGCCCCGAGGCTGGTGTGTGAGTGAGGAGGGCCCCGCCACTCTCCCCTCGGCCTGCTGCGTGTTTCTTGGATTCGCGCAAATAAATCGGTACCGCAAGTGAACTATGATACATAGCGTAATGAGAAAAGTCGCAAAATCAACCGGAATGTTCCAGCAAATTGTAGAAAAAGACCCAAACTAAATCCGTTAAGTAGTTCTCTCGTTTGTTAACTAAGCGGAGGTAAGATACGTCCCCAGGCCCTGTCCCCCTCTCCTCAGACCACTGCCTTTCTCTTTGATTTGCGCTAATAAATTGGTACCGCAAGCGAACTATTATCCTTAGCGCGATGAGAGAAGTCGCAAAATCAACCGGAATGTTCCAGCAAATTGTAGAAAAAAAACAGATCTAAATCCGTTAAGTAGTTCTCTCATTCGCTAACTAAGTGGAGGTAAGATACGCTCCCAGGGTCCCATCCCCCTCTCCTCAGACTGCTGCCTCTCTCTTGGATTTGTACTAATAAATCAGTACTACAAGCAAACTATGATCCTTAGCGCGATGAGAGAAGTTGCAAAATCAACCGGAATTTTTCAGCAAATTGTAGAAAAAAAACAGATCTAAATCCGTTAAGTAGTTCTCTGGTTTGCTAGCTAAGTGGAGGTAAGATATGCCCCGAGGCAGACACGTGAGTGAGGAGGGCCCCGCCACTCTCCCCTCGGCCTGCTGCGTGTCTCTCGGATTCGCGCAAATAAATCAGTACCGCAAGCGAACTATGATACATAGTGTAATGAGGGATGTCGCAAAATCAACCGGAATGTTCCAGCAAATTGTAGAAAAAAAAAACAATCTAAATCCATTAAGTAGTTCACTAGTTCGCTAACTAAGCAGAGGTAAGATACGCCCTGAGGCAGACGCGTGAGTGAAGAGGGCTCCGCCCCCCTCCCCACAGCCCGATGAGTCTCTCTTGGATTCGCGCTAATAAATGAGTACCGCAAGTGAACTATGATACTCAGTGTGATGAGAGAAGTCGCAAAGTCAACCGGAATGTTCAAGCAAATAATAGAAAAAAACCTGAATCCGTTAAGTAGTTTTCCCGTGAAAAGCAGACAGACATATAGACAGACAGATGTTGGATTTCATGTACATAGATGTGACTCTCTTCAGAACATAGTTCCACGGGGCAAATTAATAAACACCATATGTTACACACATGCACCACCAGGGGGAAGGGGACACCTTCAAGGCTCTGTAGAGGTAGAAGGTTACACTCCGAGAGGATAGGGGGCGCTATCACTAACCACTTCTCCTCTTTTACCTGCAGCTGCCCAGAGGATTTGTGACCACGCCCTGGGCTCCTGAAGCCCCGCCCTTGGGGGCTGAGCACTATTAATTCTGCTCCAGAGATGAAGCAGGCATTCAGTCTGAGGAGCCCGTTAGAGGGAGAAGGACGCACTTTAGATAAAGGAAAGGGAAAACAAAGGTGATTGTAGCCAATTTTATTTTGTTCATATTGTCTTTTTATTTTGGAATTAAAAAGGGAATGCCGGGTGGGTTCCTCAATCCTTGCTCCCATGTCCAAGTTATTGTTGACACATGGCTGTCAAGCAATAAATGTGAAAAATGTCAAACTCATCCTTTAACAAAGTGCAAGTGCGTTCAGCATATGTCCTCGCATCCAGTGTGCCATGAGTCCTGTCTTTAAACATCTTTGAGCTGAATTGGCTTGGTTTATAATTCTTTTTTTTTTGCATCTTGGCTTGTACAACCTACACCTGGCACCAGTGAATTACTGATTTAACTGGCATGGAGAGGGCACGATTTTGTACTTTCCAACATATTCAGTGTAGATGAGTCCGACTCAGTGGTTATCCTTCACTTGAGGAAAATTAAAATCAACAGAGTGCAGAAGAGCCTGAAAGAAAAGAAAAAGCATAAGTGTACACCTGGTGCCATATGCCAGCCACAGGGATGAGGGCATGACAGGGTGCAGCAATGAAAAAAAAAAACAAGAAAGAGAGCCGTAGACACGATAAGCTGCAAATGTAGATGCAGTGTGTGCCGGATTGTTTCACTTTATATTAAATAAGTTACCTTCAGCTTAGACAAGGATTCGGTGGCGCAGTGGGTAGTGCTGCTGCCTCGCAGTTAGGAGACATGGGTTCGCTTCCTGCATCCTCCCTGTGTGGAGTTTGCATGTTCTCCCCGGTGCTCCAGTTTCCTCCCACAGTCCAAAGACATGCAGGTTAGATGCATTGGCGATCCTAAATTGTCCCTGGTGTGCGTGCCCTGTGGTGGGCTGGTGCCCTGCCCAGGATTTGTTCCTGCCTTGTGCCCTGTGTTGGCTGGCATTGGCTCCCGTGACCCTGTTGTTAGGATATAGCGGAATGGATGGATGACGCCGGTGCTGAGATGTGCACACGCAGGACGTTTTATTTTGTGTTTTCTATTTGTAATTAATTTAGACTACTTTGCAGAGATCTGGTCTCACTTTGATATTAAAGAGACTTTTTCTGTTGATAAGTGTCATAAATGTCAAATTAAATCCACTGTGATCCAGTGTTGTAGATCAATAAAATATGAACACCTTCAAAGAGATTAATACGTTTGATAGGCACTGCACATTCTTAATGGCTGATACAGCATAATAGGAAAAAGAACATTTATTAAAAAAAGGGAAAGCAAGCAATGAAACATAATAATAAAAATAATAATTAGAAATAAAACATATATTGTAAATAAAAGAAAATAATTTCATTAGCAGGTTATTCTTAGGAGTTCAAAGCCTATTAAATACACAGAACATCGTGGTGTGTTGATCTTCACTGCTGCCACCCCTATGCAGTATACCTACTCCTCATGGCAGTGAATGAAAGCTGGCAGAATGCTGTTTTGATTTGACAGCATTGGGGACAACCATGCCCAGTAAATATGACCCGCTTCTTCAAAATGTCTTAGACGACTGACTGGACTAGGCTGCGAGTGGGAAAGCTCAAAGCCTTAGCCAGGAAAGCCACACCATTCAGTGAGGGCAATGGAGAAAACACATTGAGCCAAAACGGCAATGACTGCGTCATAGTCAGTGTGAAACAGTATGAAGTGGCAGATGAAGATCAGCATAACTGTCAACATGTCTCAACAACTAACTGATCCCGGGGGTCCTAAGGCGAGAGACCCACAGCAACGTACCATGATGTTTGGAGGGTGAAGAAAGTGACGTCACCATCTCGCCACCCTGAGACTTGAACAGCCTTCATTTACAGTCGATTGCCTTGGTAAGCCTTGCAGCTGAAATCCAGCAAACAAATGGAAACAGATGGAGGGAAAGTATGGTGGGAATAAACGATTGATGTCACTTTGATTCCCTGTGGGCCGTGTTTGACATCAAGGACCTGAGAGTCACCTGATTGCTTTCATTTCTCAACACTGCTTCATCTCTAGGCAGGAAACAATCCTGGACAGTGCAGTCCATCTTAAGGTACACTTAGTCTCTGCATCGTTTGGAAATGGTTAGTCACTTGTTATCTGTCCTTCTTTTTGTGGTAGCCTTGCTAATGGTAATTCTTGACTATTGAGAGTGCCATCCTGATGTCCTGGCATGAAAAGAACACACGTCCAGAATGCAAGAAAATTATTCTGTAATCTAAAAAGTGAGCCCTGAGGGCGTCTGCTATGAATGGTGCAATAAAAATAAAGATTGATTAAGTGAAAGGAAAGGGGTTTGGAACACAAGACGATGAGAGACAATAGTAGACTAGATAGATAGATAGATAGATAGATAGATAGATAGATAGATAGATAGATAGATATAAAAAGCTCTATATAATAGATAGATATGAAATGTACTATATTAATGAAAGACAGACAGGCAGACAGATAGATAAATATCAAAGGCACCATTTGATAGATAGATAGATAGATAGATAGATAGACGCTAAAGGCACTATATAATAGATAGATAGATAGATATGAAAGGCACTATATAATAGATAGATAGATAGATAGATATGAAAGGCACTATATAACAGATAGATAGATAGATAGATAGATAGATAGATAGATAGATAGATAGATAGATAGATATGAAAGGCACTATATAATAGATAGATATAAAAAGCTCTATATAATAGATAGATATGAAATGTACTATATTAATGAAAGACAGACAGACAGATAGATAAATATCAAAGGCACCATTTGATAGATAGATAGATAGATATGAAAGGCACTATATAATAGATAGATAGATAGATAGATAGATAGATAGATATGAAAGGCACTATATAACAGATAGATAGATAGATAGATATGAAAGGCACTATATAATAGATAGATAGATAGATATGAAAGGCACTATACAATAGATAGATAGATATGAAATGTACTATATTAATGAAAGACAGACAGACAG
>JANRMT010062827.1:14354734-14380641 GCA_026402145.1 Polypterus bichir lapradei
TGAAAGGCTCTATATAATAGATAGATAGATAGATAGATAGATATGAAAGGTGCTATATAATAGATAGATAGATAGATATAAAAAGCTCTATATAATAGATAGATATGTAGATATGAAATGTACTCTATTAATGAAAGACAGACAGATAGATAAATATCAAAGGCACCATTTGATAGATAGATAGATAGATAGATAGATAGATGCTAAAGGCACTATATAATAGATAGATAGATAGATAGATATGAAAGGCACTATATAACAGATAGATAGATAGATATGAAAGGCACTATATAATAGATAGATAGATAGATAGATAGATAAATGGATATAAAAAGCTCTATATAATAGATAGATAGATATGAAATGTACTATATTAATGAAAGACAGACAGACAGACAGATAGATAAATATCAAAGGCACCATTTGATAGATAGATAGATAGATAGATAGATAGATAGATACAGTGGTGTGAAAAACTATTTGCCCCTTTCCTGATTTCTTATTCTTTTGCATGTTTGTCACACAAAATGTTTCTGATCATCAAACACATGTAACCATTAGTCAAATATAACACAAGTAAACACAAAATGCAGTTTTTAAATGATGGTTTTTATTATTTTGGGAGAAAAAAAATCCAAACCTACATGGCCCTGTGTGAAAAAGTAATTGCCCCCTTGTTAAAAAATAACCTAACTGTGGTGTATCACACCTAAGTTCAATTTCCGTAGCCACCCCCAGGCCTGATTACTGCCACACCTGTTTCAATCAAGAAATCACTTAAATAGGAGCTGCCTGACACAGAGAAGTAGACCAAAAGCACCTCAAAAGCTAGACATCATGCCAAGATCCAAAGAAATTCAGGAACAAATGAGAACAGAAATAATTGAGATCTATCAGTCTGGTAAAGGTTATAAAGCCATTTCTAAAGCTTTGGGACTCCAGCGAACCACAGTGAGAGCCATTATCCACAAATGGCAAAAACATGGAACAGTGGTGAACCTTCCCAGGAGTGGCCGGCCGATCAAAATTACCCCAAGAGCGCAGAGACGACTCATCCGAGAGGTCACAAAAGACCCCAGGACAACGTCTAAAGAACTGCAGGCCTCACTTGCCTCAATTAAGGTCAGTGTTCACGACTCCACCATAAGAAAGAGACTGGGCAAAAACGGCCTGCATGGCAGATTTCCAAGACGCAAACCACTGTTAAGCAAAAAGAACATTAGGGCTCATCTCAATTTTGCTAAGAAACATCTCAATGATTGCCAAGACTTTTGGGAAAATACCTTGTGGACCGATGAGACAAAAGTTGAACTTTTTGGAAGGCAAATGTCCCGTTACATCTGGCATAAAAGGAACACAGCATTTCAGAAAAAGAACATCATACCAACAGTAAAATATGGTGGTGGTAGTGTGATGGTCTGGGGTTGTTTTGCTGCTTCAGGACCTGGAAGGCTTGCTGTGATAGATGGAACCATGAATTCTACTGTCTACCAAAAAATCCTGAAGGAGAATGTCCGGCCATCTGTTCGTCAACTCAAGCTGAAGCGATCTTGGGTGCTGCAACAGGACAATGACCCAAAACACAGCAGCAAATCCACCTCTGAATGGCTGAAGAAAAACAAAATGAAGACTTTGGAGTGGCCTAGTCAAAGTCCTGACCTGAATCCAATTGAGATGCTATGGCATGACCTTAAAAAGGCGGTTCATGCTAGAAAACCCTCAAATAAAGCTGAATTACAACAATTCTGCAAAGATGAGTGGGCCAAAATTCCTCCAGAGCGCTGTAAAAGACTCATTGCAAGTTATCGCAAACGCTTGATTGCAGTTATTGCTGCTAAGGGTGGCCCAACCAGTTATTAGGTTCAGGGGGCAATTACTTTTTCACACAGGGCCATGTAGGTTTGGATTTTTTTTCCTCCCTAAATAATAAAAACCATCATTTAAAAACTGCATTTTGTGTTTACTTGTGTTATATTTGACTAATGGTTAAATGTGTTTGATGATCAGAAACATTTTGTGTGACAAACATGCAAAAGAATAAGAAATCAGGAAGGGGGCAAATAGTTTTTCATACCACTGTAGATATGAAAGGCACTATATAATAGATAGATAGATAGATAGATAGATATGAAAGGCACTATATAATAGATAGATAGATAGATAGATATGAAAGGCACTATATAATAGATAGATAGATAGATATGAAAGGCACTATACAATAGATAGATAGATATGAAATGTACTATATTAATGAAAGACAGACAGACAGACAGACAGATAGATAGATAGATAGATAGATAGATAGATAGATAGATATGAAAGGCACTATATAATAGATAGATAGACAGATAGATATGAAAGGCACTATATAACAGATAGATAGATAGATATGAAAGGCACTATATAATAGATAGATAGATATGAAAGGCACTATACAATAGATAGATAGATATGAAATGTAGTATATTAATGAAAGACAGACAGACAGACAGACAGATAGATAGATAGATAGATAAACAGATGTGAAAGGCACTATATGATAGATAGATAGATAGATAGATAAACAGATGTGAAAGGCACTATATGATAGATAGATAGATAGATAGATAAACAGATGTGAAAGGCACTATATGATAGATAGATAGATAGATAGATAAACAGATGTGAAAGGCACTATATGATAGATAGATAGATAGATAGATAAACAGATGTGAAAGGCACTATATGATAGATAGATAGATAGATAGATAAACAGATGTGAAAGGCACTATATGATAGATAGATAGATAGATAGATAAACAGATGTGAAAGGCACTATATGATAGATAGATAGATAGATAGATAGATAGGTTGTAGCATTTCCTTGGCACAGAGGTTCACTGACGCCTCCATTTTGTCCTTTCTTCTGCTTTGTTTCACTAGCTCTTCCCTCTTTCCGGAGTGTTCTGTTATTCTCAGGTGACACCCCCCTCTGTTGTACTGTAGCTTTTCTTATATTTTTTTTTCTGGTTAGATATGTTCCCCTGCCTGCCCATCTCCTAGCTTCTCCTCAGCTCTCGTTGGCACGTCTATTGTGCCTTTGCCATTGCTTTGTCTGATGTTGCTCACTGGCTACTTGTTCTGGGTGCTCTTCCATTTTTCTTCTTTTTATTTTCTCAACAGTCTCTCTTTGCCACAAAGAAGCAACATAAACGAAGCCCTGGCAAAGGCAAACATTGCCTATGGGTTAAATGTTTGCCAGTCCCCGTGCCATCTGAGCCGTTCCCTTTAATCATTTGAGCACATGGCGTGTGTATTCTCAGGAGATGTAATCACCATGACAACTTTATCAAACTAAACAGTACAATGCAGCAAGACAGGGAGACAATTCAGGAAGCAATTCCATCTTCCTTTCTTCTTTTGTTTATTTTGAACCTTCGTGGGCCAAATACAAAAGACCGATCCAAAAAGAAAATGGCTAGGAAACAATAGAAAATCTTAAATTCGACAAAGACAGGGGTCAAAATTGGAGCCATCAGGCTGAAAAATGGGCAATCAGAGCAGCTATTCTGTGTGGCAGATGGAAAACCAGCAGGTGCTATGGTGTGATGGGACCTCACTTCCCATCATGCATGCTCTGCAATGATGCGGGCTGACAGGGAAGGGAATTAGTGTGTCGGAGCAGGTACTTTCAATCCATTAGCCAATACTCAATATCTGCACACACGCACGCACACACAGACGCACGGCACTGCAAACCCTTTTTACAAAATGACTAAGGGGCGGGTGGTGCCCACTACTTCAAATTAAAGGAAAATGGGGTAAAAAGAATCAAAAAAGACCTGACCCTCACGCTCCTGAGCCTAGAGTGACTGTTAATATTTCTAACAAAGATGTGCAGGTCTGCTGTCCACCCGGGGGTTCGGTACAAATAAAAAGAGCCTTTAAAAAGAATTGAACATGAAGTCAACGATGTGTAAAGCACCATTCCCATAGTATAAGAGGTCTGACCTGTCTGTCTATAATATCTCTTTAATGACGTAAGTATTCATGTATTGGGACGTGAACTGAATTAAGCTGGTTTATTAATGTTACGTTATGTTATTTCCATAGAGTTGAACTGTAGACCTACAGGGTGTTATGATGTGCCAGCTCATAAAAACTCAAAAGGGTGCTGGGCATTAGACTGAAAGTGCCACAAGAAGAGGGGAGATCCCACCAGAACACAATCAGCCTGGTCCCAAATTTAAGAATCAGGCTTGACAGCCTGCACTAACTGCAAAAGGACGAAACCGAAAACGATATCACAGTGGCGAACCAGTAAACTCCAGGGGCATAACAAACAAAATACTGGCTTAGAACCTGTTACTGTGACAACCCACTTGCCATCATACAGGGTGGTGCAGGGAAACAGGAAATTTGGGAAGTAGGGGTTGGCGACCCAGGGGCGTCGGCAGTTGTTGGGGACCTCGTTTAGGCCCCCTTGCCATCAGTTACAATGGAGCAGTGGAGTGGTGCTCAATGAGCGTTCGCTGTGAAAGCCTTTTATAAGAATGGTGATCGTGTGACCGCCGCGCAAAAGGAATTACCAGTTAGGATGTCATAATCGTGTCCTGTCAGCTCATGCGATTACAACGTGGGTGTGTAATTTCAAAGAAGCACATTCAGCCTTAAAAAAGAAGTCCCCAGGTGGAGCCACTTCACATACTGCCCGACAATCGATGGCAGCTATTCGACGATTGCTTGGAAGGCGCGTCATTTCAGGCAATGGTGACCTTTAGTGGCCCCTGAGATCCCCTCTGTGGGAACATCTTAAAAGACAAGTGTACTGGACACGTCCTGCAACCATAGCTGAACTAAAAAAAAAGATCAGAGCGGAAATCGCTGGCACTCTTCTTGACATGTGACGTCCACACCAGACTGTCAGAATGTGTGCGGGGAAATGGACAACACCTTCATGATGTTTACTTCAAAACATAAAAGGAATTTTGAATGAATATTGATTACCATCATTAATTGCATATCCTGTTGTGGAAATAATGGGGTCCGACCCCGCACACAGACAGGCAGACCACCAAAATGAAAAAGCAGCATACTTTTATTGCTTTTCTTGCCCTTTTTAAGCACACAGTGCACAAATCACCAACAAATCAGCTCAGTCCCTTCTCTCTCTTTTCTTCTTCTCTCTCTCTCTTTCTTTCTTTCTCTTCTCTGCCACCTTCACTCCTCTCCATGCAAGCGTTGTCCTTCACCTCCCGACTCTGGCTCCCCCAGTCATGTCTGCATTTGCGGCAGCACTTCAGGATGTGGTGGAAGACCTGCTGAGAAGGGCTCAGAAGCAACAGCAGCACCCCCTGGCAGTGCCCACGGATCCCAACAGGGCTGTATCCAACTCCAACTCCCACTCCCATGGAGCCCTGCAGGTGTCCGTGGCACCACTGCAACCTGGGGTGGGGGGCTGCCACCTGGCGTTCTGGGGGAGGTAATGTTCTGGCCGTGCTTCCTCCCCTGGTCCTTCTAGTGTTGAGGCATCCTGGCCGGGCAAGGGTTCCAGCCATCTTCCACAATACAATTCATCATTAAACGTATTTCATTAATGTGTTTGTTTGTGCATTGAACGTCAGTTGAGAATTTCCCGTTTCCCTGCGCCACTCTGTACAATGTCCCAAAACAACTTTCTCAAACATGCTTAATTTAATTTGGGGTCCATGGGGTGCCAGAAGCGCTTGCCTCTTTGCAGGATACAGACATCGTTGGACAGGATGCCAGTCTATTTTTTAGGACCCACTCACACACATACACAGTACAGTATGTTGCAAATTTTAAAACGCCAATCACTCTAATCCTGAACATCTTTGGGGATGTGGACCGACACGGCAAGAACTTGCAGACTCCACAAGAACAATGGCCAGTGCAGAGTATGAGCAGAAGACAGCAGCACTAACCACTGCTTTAGTGTGCCACCTAATGTTTCAACATAGTGAAACAATAACAATACCTCATCACACAATTATTTGTATGTGTATTGTCACAAAAAATGAGTCACAGGCATCATGAAGGTTTGGGACAGCCACCCGTATATTATTTCCAGGCTGCAAAACTGAACAGAGATGTTCACAGGTTTGAGTCCAAAATAGCACTGATAGTATGAAGGTAAGATGGCGGCTTTAAAGGGCAGTAAAACAAATGATGTCATCTTGGCCAGAAACAGAAGTGATGTTGTCGAGACTGGAAGTGACGTCATGATTGGTGGCGGAAACGGAACATGGCGTCATCAGAACCGGAAGTGACGTCGTCATTGGCACCGGAAACAAAAATCGGAAGTGACCAGAAAAGTGACATCATCAGTGGTGCTGGAAACGTAAGTGACGTCTTCGGGACCGGAAGTGATGTCATTGTTGGCGCTGGAACCAAGTAGGATTTCTTGAGAATGGTCTGCAAGAGACTGAGAGAGACAGTTAGCACACTCCGCCACCCCTTGGTCTGGCGTATAATTACCATTTTGTAGGCCCTTTAGCTGGCTCCCATGCTCATGTGTGTGACAATGTACATATTTAACCCTGTTGGCATGTTGGCACAGGGTTTAGGCCTGCTGCCGTGCAGCTCCATAGTGCTCACTCAGTCTGCCACTTTAGAGTTTGCATGTTCTCCCCGTGTCCGCAGTTTCTTTTCCTCAACACAGAGACGTGCAGTTTAGATAACTTGTCATTTCTAAACTGGCCGTGAAGGAGAATGAGGCAACCTGAGCATGAGTGTGCTCTGTGACCAATCCACCACTTCTAATGGAATGGTCCAGAAGTGACTTTCGTAAGAGGCAGCAGAGTGGATGGATATTCATAGAAGACATTGATCTAAACTTGCCAAAGGCATAGCATGACTTCTTGAAGAATTCTAAACCAAGAAGCTTGGAGAAAGATAATTCCCTGCAATCAATACATCTGACATGAGTTCATGAAGGCTGGGATTAAGATTAAACGTAAATTGCACAGGTGTCACGTTGGCTTTTGAAATCCATCAGAGTTTCATCAGAAAAAAAAAAAAAAAAGAAGTTATACCGTCCTCCGATCAATAGACACATTCAATAAGCCATGAAATTCTGACTGCAGCCCAATTGCCCAGAGTGAAAATTGACAAGGAATAGCATTTTGACCGACTACCGACACGCTCCAGCTTCTGGGATCTTCAAGGTGGAAATCTGCCACGGTGAGCGATTTTAGCAGGCAGCCATTTGCTTGTTTTAGAAAGAAAGGAAAATGTGAACAAAGTGCAGAAAGAAAAAAAAAACTTGCCAAAGTGCTATTTGAAGAGCGACTTTTAGAAACAAGATGTGAAAAACTGATTATAATATTCACTCTGTGGCTCATTAAATACGAGCCCACGTCTCCACAAAGTCATTGGGGTGCTGCCACCTCTCGATCTCACACTGCTAGTGTTATGAAATGTAGTCCCAGACATAGCGAGAGGAGAGTATGAGGTCTCCAAAAGACCACAAGGCCGACAAGAACCTCCAATGATCCCAATACAAAATCCACAACCAAAATCCAAAAAACACGAACCAATATCCAGAACCAAAAATATCAAAAGAAAACAACACTTAAGGAACTCTGACAAACAACTCTCAGTGATCCAATGGCTGTGTCCAATTGCTGAAGCCTCCAGATAAAGACGGTTAGCCTGCAGCAGTGATGTCAGGGTGGCCCCGCCTCCTGGGGCTCCACCCACAAAGTGCACAGAATGGAATCACATTTTAAAGACACAGGAAATGAATACAAACACAGTGGAAAATACATGAAAAATCTGAAAAATGAAAATAAAAATAAAAAAGAAAATGCGCAAAAATACACACCCATACGTACTGTAACAAACAATAATTAATGATGGTCATACCAGGCTACCATCTGCAACTAAAGTGAAGAAGATCACACTATTGGACACAATACATATTACACTTATGTATTCTTATATTGAACTAGGGGGCTTTACCTCCTGCTCGCTTCACTCGGCAACCCCCTGCCTGCGCTACGTGCCAGCAACTTCGCATCTCTGCCACTCGCGTATGAGGATTTCACTTCCACCAAACAACAAAACTTTTATTTCTTGTGGATACACCTCTTCATTAAGAAGAAACACTACTTTTCCCTGATGGCAACATGAATTAGACGATCTACAAGTCTCCGACTTAAACTTTAACCCCTTGTTGCCTAAATTTATTTACAAACATATAAAAAAATAGTGTTTTTGCTGTCAAGCAGATGCTAAATTAAGAAGGAGGGTCTAGCTGCAGCCTGCAATACCTATGACATTGGTCAGGTGATGC
Organism: Polypterus bichir lapradei; assembly: GCA_026402145.1. Classification (NCBI taxonomy): domain Eukaryota; kingdom Metazoa; phylum Chordata; class Cladistia; order Polypteriformes; family Polypteridae; genus Polypterus; species Polypterus bichir. Next base: position 14,363,031 of record JANRMT010062827.1, read on the forward strand.
CCACAATGTCAGGCACAAAACGCACTTTGCTTCAGATATCCCTCCTACAACCCTAATCTTAACCACAGTGTAACGGGGCCCTAATGCTAATCATAGTCTAATGTGATGGGTGTTACAAGACTGACATTGAGGTTGTTTCGTGATGTTGGGGTATTACATGACTGACCTGATAGGTACTGTGGTCTGCAATAACACTTTGTTGAAATTAAGTGGAAATTGGTAATTTGAATATAGCACACAAGCAAACAATAAGCTGGTACGTATTTTTATCTTACCACAACTTAGCTCAAATTTGGACAATTTCTCGAAATTAGTAGCCAAAATCCATGTGCACGGCCACACCAACTCTTCACTTCTATCAGGTGGATATAGTTTCCACTATGACTGCTAGGTGGCGTGACCAGTGCTACCAATACGATCCTTGGTACGTATCGAATACACATCAACTAGCATTGGCGGATGCATACGCCACCTCAAAATGGTTTGAAGTGATTTCACAGCAATTGTCTACAAAGGGGTGAACGCCGAACAATACCTACATACTTCTGTCGTATCACCTATGTCCATATACTCGATCTCTTTTCGCTTTTACCTTTTCGTCAATATCGCATTGAATTTTGATTCTGTGTTTGGAATTACATCATGACAACGTAACGTATAACTGCCTGTGAGTAAATATCGTTTCTTTCTTTCTACACGAACTGCATCTGACAATAGCATTCACACAAACGAGAAATGATCGAACCGTGTGCGTGGTTGTAAATGTTTTAGATGTGTGCGGGACTTTTCCAAATCTCTTTGCATAAAGTCTTGTCTCGCGGGGCTTGCAATATTCTCTCGAGGGATTTCACTTTAACTTTCACCAAACAACAAATCTTTTAATTCTTGCAGATACGCCTCTTCATTGGGAAGAAACACTACATCTCCCTGATGGCAACACAAATTAGACGATCTACAAGTCTCTAACTTAAAGTTTAAATCCAAACAATATATTCCATCTCTTTTCGCTGTTCCGCTATTTCACCGAGTAATAATTTCCGTTTGTTAGTGCTAATGCGATCTTTACTATCAGTTTTCTGAGACTTTCGAATTTTCGTACTTCCATTATCTCTAACCTGCTCTGCATGTGTATCGCGCCAATGTTTTTGAATGCTTTACGATGTTCTACTTTCTCATACACTTTTTGTCTCTTTGTCATTTTCTCTTATTACCGGCCTCCAGTATGGTTAAATCTCTTGGCACAAAGTCTCGTCATGCGGAACGTGAAAGTGTCTTTCTGAGAAAGTCACGTCTTGTCCCAAGATTTTTTATTATAATAGAGAGATAATACTACTACTACTACTACTACTACTAATAATAATAATAATAACAAGGGGGCTTTGCCCCCTGCTTGCTTCGCTTGCCCACCGCCCCCCCCCCCTTGGGGCATGCTACACTCCAGCCACTTTGTGTCTCTGCCGCTCACGTTGTCAATGGGCTGAACGCACATTGAGGAAATGCGGTCTGATCAGCTGCTGTATTTCTGCTGCGGCCGAGCTGAGTGATCTGCTTGTCGTGCTGCGCGTCGATCATTTAAAAGCCTGTACAGCAGCTGTCCTTCTGTCTCACTGCCTTGTCTCACGGGACATCAAATTGTCTTCCGAGAAGATCACGTATCGTGTCCTTCCAAGCCTTTCAAGATTTTATTTGATAATAATAATAATAATAATAATAATAATAATAATAATAATAATAGAAGAACTGCAATAAACTAATGCTCAAATCAAATCAAATTTCATTTGTAACAAACAATTTTAAACATAGTACTTATTTGCTGAACTCAAAAACTTTACATTAGAAGACCAATACAAAAAGACTTTACACAATAAATGCACCACTCTGCAAACATCAATAAAAACCAACATGCACAATGACATAAATAGTATGCATTGTATTAATATGAGACTATATGATAAATAAATACATCGCTTAATGTAAGAGAATTAACAATAGGGCATCATGTAGCTCTAGACACGTTCTTCATTGAAGATGTTGATGGACTGGTCCTCCTGAGTCACTCTGACGTGGTCTTCAGGCAGCCGTAAAGTTTCCCTGACCTCAGCACAGAGAAGAGGCCATTATTGGAATGGCTGCTATCACTAATAATTAGAATTTCTAGAAATGGAACAACAATTGTGAAATGTTGCGTAAATGCAAATATTTTGTTGTCCTGGGATCTTTGGATGTGCTTGACGTTAGCTGTGGAGCTGATTTCCATATTTCCACGTTTATGAGCTCAGATGCCCTATTAGTATATGCTGGGCCGTCTTTAATTGATCAAAACCTTGCATCTTTTCTACACATAAATGATCTGGCATGAAATAATTACCTCCCTATACCTTCAGGAGTTTGTTTAATTTTTTTCTAATGGCTTTTTTATCTCTCTCTTTTTAGGCTGTCAACACATTAATGTGTTGTTTTGGAATAAAGGAAAAAAAAAAAAAAAAAAACCCAAATCCTGTTATAATGAAGTGTCAACAGTGGCTTATCGCGTCATCTTTTTTCTGCCTTAAAGTCCAACTTCACAAATGTATTCCGCCCCATCTGTGTAGGTCAATTATGTCCTAAATGAGAGATAACAACAGTATCAATTGGGATAAACAAGTGTGCCTGAATTATATTGCAATTTAATCACAGTGTTACTTGAGCTCAGTTGCTCTCTAATTAAATGCTAGCTGCAATTTAATACAGCTTTAATTGGATTAAAATTTCTATTCAGTCACCAACTGTAGGATATGTGCCGCCATCTGCAAATCTGAATGTGCTTAAGAGTTGACCCCCTTTACATTTAAGTCATCTACGTATACAGATCCAAACCAAACAGGACAATCTGGAAGTGTCTGCGTCTGATCCACTGGTAACACTTTGATGCCACCTCCAAGATCAGGTTAACTCGTTTAGCCACCACAGGAAGGCACTGCAAACCCAGAACGGTTGTATGTTTAGATACAGCAAAGCACAGACAGAACAAAAATGAAATGTTACTTATAGGGGAAGTTGTAATACAAAAGTATTCATGTCCTACCAGCAGAAACAAGTAGAGATTTTAATTTCCAAACATGTCCTCTTGACATTCCAGACCTGGTGACTCTTCTGAATGAATCATCGGCAGGACTGTCAGGGTCTTTGGGAACCACTAGAGGGCACTGCTGAGGGCCTGGTTTGTGTACGACTCAGAAATGATTCAAAGGATTGAGGCAGGAAGCAGTTATCGGTTCAAATTTAAAAGAGAATCTGCTGTCGCACCTAGGGGAGTCAGAGTAGGGAGGCAGTGGGCAACACTGAACTGGTGGACGGACGGAGGAAGATTTGGTTTGATTTATTGTTGTGGCTGATCTTGTGATGGTGTTGTGGATAAATAAATATCATTTTATCCTAAAAGTTTTGGCTCAAAGGCAACCTCTAGTGGTTATAATATATATAACCAGCACCCTCTGACCCCCACCTCATCAATCCCCACGTCCACCTACCCTGTCCTCCTTATTTGCTATACAGTATATTGCCTTGGATTCCTGTATTTTTTCCTCTGATGATGATTCCTGATAAGAGTCGATAGGTTAGGAATAAAAAACAATTTTAAGATTCGCTTTCTCCATTTGTGGATTTCCAGCTACAAATATGCAAACCGTATCACAGACCTGTATATATATTTAGTGAAATAAATGAGGTCAAAATCAAGAATCACTTAAAGGTGCTAAAACACAGAAAATAAAGAGGAGCTCCTGAGGTTCTGCTCAAGTGTGATGGGTGACCTGACCTTCTGGTGCTGATTTAGAATGCTGAGTCCAGGAAGTGATGGGGCTTGGTGGTGATGACCCAGAAGAGCTGTCACTCGTCTTCTGGCAAATGTCACTCTGAACTGTAGATTGAAATGAAGGTTTCTTTAACAACTTTGCCCCCTCTCATTCCAGGGGGTGTATTGCCCACCTGTCAGGAAGCCTGAAGATGTTTCTTATTTGCACATGCATGACATAATGCACATAAATATATGTATATTATTTATATTATATATATATATTAGAACATTAGAACAATCTGGATGAGAACAGGCCGTTCAGCCCAACAAAGCCTGCCACTCCTGTCCACTCAGTTCTTCCAAAAAATCAACTTTTGAAAGTCCCTAAAGTCCTACTGTCTACCGCACTACTTGGTCTCTTATTCCTCGTGTCTATCGTTCTTTGTGTAAAGAAAAACATCCTAATGTTTGTGTGAAATTCACCCTTAACAAGTTTCCGACTGTGTCGCCGTGTTCTTGATAAACTCATTTTAAAGACACTGTCTTGATCCACTGAACTGATTCTCTTCATCATTTTAAACTCTTCAGTCAGGTCTCCTCTTCATCTCCTGTAAAGGCTCAGCTCTTTTAATCTTTACCTCATAACTCATCCCCTGTAACCCTGAATCAGCCACGTCGCTCTTCTCTGGACCTTCTCCAGTGCTGTTATGTCCTTTTTGTAGTCTGGAGACCCAAACTGCACACAGGACTCCAGACGAGGCCTCACCAGTGTGTTATAAAGCTTGAGCAGAACCTCCTGGGACTTGTACTCCACACATTGTACTATATAACCTAATATATAAGTTATGTATGAAAGGCAGGCATTGTATAGAATGCCTAGGCAATATAAAAAATATTGAATAAAGAATAAAGAAATTGGACGTCAAAGTATGAAACAGTTAATGTGTCACACATATCCTAGGCATTCTATGCAATGCCAAAAGACTCGTGAACAGGTGCAAAGCTACAAGCCTACAGCTCCTCTAAAATGGCTGCCTTGACCCGTTTCTTGGGGGCTGGTAGTGAACAGTCACGGTTTATTGGTTTCTAATGACCAGCTTTAACAATCAAACAAAGTTTCACTTTTTTTTTTTAATATAACCTCCAAACTTTAAAAAGAAAGTGGATTGTGTTTTTCTGGTGCTTTAAGGTGACAGGCATGGGGTGTACAGTAGTTATTTATCCATTACTGGGGCTCCCTGCGGACAGAGAGAAAGTGAAGGAGCACATGTCTGGCTGAGACACCGGAAAAACCTGCACTTCACCTACCACCGAGCTCCATGCTTTCTGAGCCTTTTAAATAAGACATTTTCTCAACAAAGGTTAATAAAATTGCTGGGCTTATTAATGCCCTGTGCCTGAGAGCCTCTAAAGTGGAGACAAGCAAATGGAGTTGTTTGTTGCTAATGTCTGCCACAAAAAAGAAAGCCGTAAACTCAAAGTCAAACTTATTTAGAGTGACCAGTTCTTTTGGCCACAAGTGTTAGAACGGGAACTGGAAATAAATGGAGAAGGGGCATGGAAATCACATGCGTACTCCATTCAGAAGGCACCCAACTCCACAAATGGATGTACAGTAAATCTGCGCTATCCGTGGATTCCTTTCTTGTGGCTTTGCTTATCTGCTATTATACAATTGTGACCAATTTTGCGACACCCACGGTCTTCTCCTGCCTATGTGCTGTGGCCAGGTGCGGAGATGACAGTTTTCCAGACGACACAAGAAAGTTTGGGTTGTCCCTTTTATTGTCCGCAGACAAATGAAGAGTAACGAAAAACAAATAACGATCTGTGGTGTGCGTCCCAAATCCGGGAATTAACTCTTTTAGGGCTGATGTCAACTTTTGTCAAAATTCAGGGGTAGAGGACGGGGATCACCGGTAAACTGCAACAAAAATCACCCTTATGTTTTAGTTCAACTCTCTTTGCTAGAAGGAAAGCTACATAGCTTTGTTAATTTAACCGCGATTCCCTACGCGTGCAGGAGTAGCAAAGAGCAAAGAACCTCTAAAATGGCACCGACATGTGGCGAGAGACAAAAGCGAATGTGCAAAGCAAAATACTCCATGGACATTTTACACAATTTCGTTGAATAGATAGATAGATAGATAGATAGATAGATAGATAGATACTTTATTAATCCCAAGGGGAAATTCACATAATCCAGCAGCAGTATACTGATACAAAGAAACAATATTAAATTAAACAGTAATAAAAATGAAAAAAAAATATAGAAAAGAATAGAACCCTGACTTGTCAGACTCCGAGTTTGATGCAAGTGATCTGGAGATGGATATCGAAAATGAAAGTGAGGTACCAGCATCATCTGATTGGCCCCCAGCTGATTGTGGGGCTGATCACTTTCATGTAGCTGGTGTGCCTACTGTGTGTGTGTGTGTGTGTGTGTAATTAAATGTACAATAATAATGTGATATTTGTAACGTCTAATATGTCTTATTTTGTCTTACTTTGTCTAATATATTAGGTGTGTTATGGTGACTAAAGGGTGTTATTTCATGTCTAGAGGCCTCTAATAACGTTAAAAAACGTATTTAGAAGGTCGTAAACAGGTTTTCTAGGCTCTAACTGCGAAAATATCCTACTTCGCGGAAATTCATTTATCGAGGTAGAGTCTGGAAATGATTAACCGCGATAAACGAGGGCTGACTGTATATGGTTATACGTGTTTGTTGCTGGGTATAACTCAATAAAGCGTATTTAAATAAAAAAGTCTTCATAATTATTGTATTTTATTCAGTAACACTGTAATAGCCTAATATGAGGCATGCAAAATTGAAAAAGTAAGCTCAGGGGTTATTTATTCTCACTCCTCAAAAAATACAAAATGAACTGAACATGAACGAGTTGAAAATTGAAATGGTGAACTATGAACGTGAATTTATTCATTTTAATCTGTGTGAACTGAACTTTGAGCGAGTTCCTGTGAGGTGTAAACTTGCACAACACTGGCAGTGCCCTCCATAATGTTTGGGACAAAGACCCATTTTTTCCTTGATTTCCCACTTCTGCTCCTCAGTTTAAAACTACAAATCAAACAATTCAGACATTTTGATTAAAGCTCAGATTACAGACTTTCATTTAAGGGGATCTGCCCACATTTTGATCTCACCGCACTTTTTCCGTGTGGTCCCCCCATTTCAGAGCCCCATAGTGTTTGGGACAAGGACATATTTTTTTTTCCTTGATTTGCTCCTCTGCTCCACAGTTTAAAATGACAAATCAAACACTTCACACGTGACTGAAGTGCACATTGCAGACTTTCATTTTACACAACACTTTTCCTACAGGGTGGCGCAGTGGTGGCGCTGCTGCCTCGCAGTTAGGAGACCTGAGTTTGCTTCCCGGGTCCTCCCTGCGTGGAGTTTGCATGTTCTCCCTGTGTCTGTGTGGGTTTCCTCCCGCAGTCCAAAGACATGCAGGTTAGGTGCATTGGAGATCCAAAATTGTGTGCTCGGTGTGTGGGTATGCCCTGCAGTGGGCTGGCACCCTGCCCGGGGATTTATTCCTGCCTTGCACCCTGTGTTTGCTGGGATTGGCTCCAGCAGACCCCCGTGACCCTATGTTATGATATAGCGGGTTGGGTAATGACTGACAGACTGACTTTTCCTTCATGCCCCCCGCCCCCCCCATTTCAGGTGTGAAATGATTGGACAAACACAGGAAGAAGTTTGGGGGCCCATATACTTGATTTAGGCTGCCAAAAATGAAAGGCTGGTTCCATAGATCAGGTCTGAACAAACTTTAGTTCAACAATAGAACAATCATGATAGGCAAAGATGGCGGTTTTAAAGCTGGGCAGGGGAAGTGATGTCATCGGGGCAGGAACAGGAAGTGACGTCATCGAGTCTAGGCGAAATTTCCCATGGATGGTCTGCCGATGAAAAAGAGGGAGGATTAGTGCACCCTGCCATCCCCTGGTCTGGCATGGAAGCCCTTCAGCTCCCGTGTGCACATGTGTGACACAGGGCATTATAATGTTTGGTACAATTGGCGTCACAGATGTTTGTGATTACAGAGGTGTGTTTCGTTTGCTTCATTAGTTCAGGTGTAAGATACCAAAAGGAAATGGATGTGCCTTTGTCCCAAACATTATGAAGTGCACTGCCACTACACTGCCCGGGGATTTGTTCCTGCCTTGTGCCCTGTGTTGTTAGGATATAGCAGGTTGGGAAATGACTGACTGACTGACTGCCAGTACATAACTGGTGCCAATCTGACATGTGAAATAAGAGTTGGTTATTTAAAATGGAAGTTCAGGAGGCAAAGTATCTTAGCATTTCGATAACTTCAGATCTTGTGTGTGCTCGTGTTTGTTTTATGGGTAGGAATCAAACAAATTCTAGTTTGCCCTTTTGACGTTTGCTTCATATCTGAATCTCTCTGGTCCCTTGATTTAGTTTGTGATTCTGATGCTTTTGCACCTTATTTTCTTTACATTTCCTTTGGGGCTCATTAAACTGGGCATCCTCAGGGACCCCAACTCTTCATCTTGTTTTTGTCTATTTTGTTCACATTAGTTATTAGCCAACCAAAAGAGCCTGATGGGCTGAGCGGTCCCAGTGTGTTTATGAACCATCTTGTGCTCCTCAACCTCTGTGCCAATGTCAGCCCTCACAATTGCTCCTCAATCACCATTAAAAGGAAAAAAAAAAACGACTCCACGGCTGTGAAGAGCTTTGTGGGCGCCATCTAATGGACTTAAGAAATAAAGTTACACATATAATAACAACCAATTTAAAATACAATTAAACCACATGGCCGCTGTACAAATAGCTGAGACCCCAAGCTTCTCTCCATCTCTCTCTGTGTGTCTCTGGAGAGTAAGATGAGGCTCTGAGAAAAATGACAGATTCCTAATGCAAGACATTGTACATGGCAAATAAAGTGAATTACTGTATTATTATTACCAGTAATGGTGCCCTGCACGTCATACACTTGACTTGAGCGTTCCTAGTTTTCATCCTCTTTCTCTGTGCGTTGATCATTCGTTTGCTCAGAGGTTGATGCGCTTGCAGTTTCCTAAGCAGCTCTTCTCTTCTCCACCATAGCGGCCCACTTCTTCTCTTCTACCGTCTGCATCTTTTCACATTAAAACTGATTACGTCAGTGTTTGTGTTGCAATTACTTAGCACGTTTTCTTTAATTTTTCACTTAAGCTGGCATTTAAGTCTTCAGTCTGCCTCAAGAATGATTTAAGATATGAAGAGGTAGGGGAAGTGATGGCGAAGGTGGTAAGGAATGAGAACGGCGCCTGTACACGTGTGCCACACAGCTGCCCTGCTGGCCGCTGCCGAGAACTGATTCTACAATAAAATACAAAGAGGAATAACCTTGGAGGTCAATCATCAGCCTGAAAGCAGACAGTAGATGTCACGTAGTATATGTGTACCAAATTTCAGGTCAATCGGTCAAACGGTTTGCGAGCTACAGGTGATTTAAAATCCTGGACAGACAAACAGACAGCCCCGGTAAGCGTATTATATATAAAGATTATTATTATTATTATTATTATCCATCCATCCATTTCCTATCCATCCATCCATTATCCAACCCGCTGAATCTGAACACAGGGTCACGGGGGTCTGCTGGAGCCAATCTCAGCCAACACAGGGCGCAAGGCAGTAACCAATCCCGGGCAGGGCACCAACCCACCGCAGTATTATTATTATTTTTATTATTATAGTTGTTGTTGTGATAATAATTTTAAAATATTATTGCGTGTTTGTTCAAGATTACCCAAGTTCTGCAGCTTTTAGTTTGCTTCATAGGATAATTCAAGCACCAGTGTGATGCGAGTTCTAATAATTCCACAGACAAAATTTCTTCATTTTAAAAGTTTTAGTAAAACTTCAAAGTAAAACAGTTTGCACAACAATAGAGGAAAAATGGTATTAAAGAAAGGAATAGTTCTTGTTTAAGAAAATTTCCGTTTAAGGCTTATTTATCTTGTTTCATTTCTCTAAGTTTGGTCATACAGCTGTACTTGAGGCACGTTAAGCAAGTTAAACACGTTAGACATGGTCAGAAAACTGTATGCCATCTTCTAATTTGCAAACATATCTAACAGTCCATGCTAGGTCAGGTTGGGGTGTATGCAGTGGTACAGAACCAACCACACGACGAAACAGCTCAGGATCCCAGTTGGCAACCCCCCAGGCAAACACGCAGTCCAGTTCCACCCTCCGGAATTGACCCTCTATCTGCCACAGCCAGGTGTTACATGAGTGTCCCCTTGGCCTGGTCCAGCCGCCTCAACAATGAGGGTCCTGTGAGCTGGATCACCCTCGGGTAATTGCGCCACATGGCTATAGTGCCGTAACTGACGCTCCCTCACAATGCAGGTCATGTGCCTCATTCGGGATTCCATGAGCAACACAAAGTCAAACCAGCGGGACCCAAGGATTCTTCTAAGAGACACCAAAGGAGTCCAGTCTTCATCTCAGGTCACTGGATAGCGTCCATGTCTCACAAACAGGGGGCACAAGGACTCTAAAGACTTGGACCTTCGCCCTTTTGCAGAGATATTAGGAGCACCACACACCCCTTTCCAGTGACCTCTAGCAATAAGATTACAGTATTTCCTCACGAGCTTACCTAAGATGCTGTTCTACAGATACAATACAATACAATACAATACAGTTTATTTTTGTATAGCCCAAAATCACACAGGAAGTGCCGCAATGGGCTTTAACAGGCCCTGCCTCTTGACAGCCCCCAGCCTTGACTCTCTGAGAAGAAAAGAAAAAACTCCCAAAAAAAACTTGCATGGAAAAATGGAAGAAACCTTGGGAAAGGCAGTTCAAAGAGAGACCCCTTTCCAGGTAGGTTGGGCATGCAGTGGGTGTCAAAAGAAGGGGTTCAATACAATACACAGAACAGAACAAATCCTTAATACAGCATAATAATAAAAATTTTAGAAGCAAGGAGCAGAATTTAACTGTAGATGATATCCCATAATAAGATTTGGATATTTTTAGAGTCCTGGAGACCTCATCCATCAAGCTGCCTCCCCATTTGGCCATTCCACGGCTGAAACGTTGCTCGGCCAGCCAATCCGATGAAAGGACCCCTCTTTCCCATGATTCCTGTGATCCTCCATCAGGAATGACTTTACCACAGGCAGGCAAACAACTTGGCAGGTGGGCAGTGGCACCAATTGCCACATTTGAGTACCGAGAACAGAAACAGAATAGGTGAGGGTTAGTAACAAATTATAACAATCATGTTACTTATGTTTTAGTGTTAATGACTAACAACAGAGATGCAGTCTGTACAGTTAATCAGCAGCTCTAGTCAGGGTGTGCCAAACTGAAGTAGTGAGTCTTTAGCCGAGACTGAGGAGGCATCTCTTATAGAAGCAGGCAGACCAGTCCACAGTTTAGGGGCCCTGTAACTAAAAGCTCGACCTCCCACTGTTATTTTATTAATCCTTGGAATCATAAGCAGGCCGGCATCTTGAGATCTTAATGTGCGCTCAGGTTTGTAAGTCATGATAAGTTCAGAAAAGTAAGCCGGACCGTGGCCATTTAATGCTTTATATGTTAAAAGGAGGATTTTGAAATCTGCCCTAAACTTAACCGGGAGCCAATGTAAGGATTTAAGAACTGGAGTTATGTGTTCATATTTTCTTGTTCTTCTCTTCTCTTTTCAGCTGAATTTAACAAAGTGTCAGATATAGCTAAGAATGTTAACTTACAGGGAGTAAAAGTCTATACCATATTCTATTATTGAAATTAAGCAAACACTATATGAATTTAACATTAAACATTAACTTTATAAGATTGGCTCTTACAATTATTATTATTATTATTATTATTATTATTATTATTCTTTATCAGCATTAATATACGCGTTTTTACCTCCCTTTCCATGCTGAACATTTAGCTGTAAGTGCAGCCAGCCACTCCAGACTCCCAAGTGACCTGCACTGAGCAACGTCGGCTGCACAGATGGGATTCCCATCTAAGCCGTGCCATTTTCTAACAGCTGAACAGTAGGACGCTCTCATGTGGCTCTGTGAATCTCATCAGGGGTCTGTTTGACTGATCCAGTAGAGGAGGATTCTGCAGTCCTCTTTGTTTAACATGGTGACTTACAGCAATCACCTGGCATACACTTTATGACTAATGAAGGCAGTCGCTCCTGGTGCTCTTCTGCCTTTTTCTGACTTAATTGTGTTGGAATAAATCTGACAGAGTGAGCCACCTTTATCATGTACAGCAAGAGGAATGAACATTAGAACACTCTGGACAACAGCAGGCCATTCAGCCCAACAAAGCTCGCCAGTCCTATCCACTTATTTCTTCCAAAAAAACATCAAGTCGAGTTTTGAAAGTCCCTAACGTCTTACTGTCTACCTCACTACTTGGTCGCTTATTCCAAGTGTTGTGTAAAGAAAAACTTCCTAATGTTTGTGCGAAATTTCCCCTTAAAACTTATCAAGTTTCCATCTGTGTCCCCGTATTCTCGATGAACTCATTTTAATGTCACCGTCTCGATCCACTTTACTAATTCCCTTCATAATTTTAAACACTTCAGTCAGGTCTCCTCTTAATCTTCTTTTGCTTAAACTGTAAAGGCTCAGCTCTTTTAATCTTTATACCTCATCACTAATCTCCTGTAGCCCTGAATCAGCCTAGTTGCTCTTCTCTGGACCTTCTCCATTGCTGTTATGTCCTTTTTGTATCCTGGAGACCAAAACTGCACACAGGACTCCAGATGAGGCCTCACCAGTGCATTATAAAGCTTGAGCAGAACCTCCTGTGACTTGTGCTGCACACGTCAAGGCGCTATATAACCTGACATTCTGTTAGCCTTCTTAATGGCTTCTGAACACTGTCGGGAAGTCGATAGCTTAGAGTCCACTATGACTCCTAAATCCTTCCCATAAGGTTGACTCTCAATTTTCCGACCACCCATTGTGTATTCAGACCTAACATTTTCACTTCCTATGTGTAATTCTTTACATTTACTGACATTAAATTTCATCTGCCACAACTCTGCCCAAGCCTGTCTACTGTCCAAGTCCTTCTGTAATGATATAACAGATTCCAAATTATCTTATAGTCCACCTATCTTGGCATAATCTGCAAACTTAACCAGCTTGTTACTTATATTCCTATCTAAATCATTTATATATATTAAAAATAGCAGCGGCCCCAGCACTGACCCCTGCTGGTCACCACTCTTAACATCGGCCAGTTCTGATGAGGGTCCTCGCACCATCACCCTCTGCTTCCTGTGCCTGAGCCAATTCTGCACCCATCTAAAAACATCACCCTGAATGCCGACTTCTTTTAATTTGATGCCCAACCTCTCATGTGGCACCTCATCAAATGCTTTCTGAAAGTCCAGATAAATAATATCATAAGCTCCACTTTGATCGTATCCTTTTGTTGCCTCCTCATAGAATTCCAGCATGTTAGTAAAACACGACCTCCCTCTTCTGAACCCACACTGACTGTTCCTAATAACTCCTGTCCTTGCCATGTGTTGCTCAATCTTTTCCTTAATAATTCCTTCCATTCATTTTCCTGTGATGCACGTTAAGCTTACTGGCCTTTAGTTGCTTGGATCTGCCCAGTCACCCTTTTTATATAATGGGATGATATTTGCCATTTTCCAGTCCTTCGGACTCTCTCCAGTGCACAGTGACTTCCTAAAAATATGTGTCAAGGGTTTATATCTGCACTTGCTAGCCTCCTTAAGAACACGAGGATAAATATTATCTGGTCCTGGGGATTTGTTTGATTTAAATGAAAGCATCAACTGTGGTTTTACTGTTGAGATATCACACACAAAATAAGTTAGGAAATGTATGTGTGGTGACAAATGCAGGTGCATTTGGGGACTAAATAAATAAATTGAAAGTTAGAGTATTTTAAACTTAGGTTTATTGACAGAGTGGCACGGTGGCACTGCTACCTCGCAAGTAAGGGTTCTCAATCCCTGCATGAAGATTGCATGTTCTCCCTGTGACTGCGTGGACTTCCTTCCACAGCCTGAAGACATGCAGGTTAGGTGGACTGGCAACACTGAACTGGCCCTAATGTGTGTTTGGTGTGAGGATGTGACCGGCGCCCTCTCCAGGGTGTGCCCTGTGCGCCAGCTGGGAAAGACTCCAGCAAAATTTAACTGCATCCCCTGGTCTGGATTAAGTGGGTTAGAAAAATGACATGACCAATATTTTTGTAACAACAAACCATATTCAAAAATAACAGCGATAATAGATTGCGTTAGTAGACGACATTAAAGAGACGCGTTTTGACAGCACTTTACAACGTTGTGTTGTTGAAAATGGAGTGAAAATAGGCTTATGGCGGCTTGATAGCTTTCATACACTGAAGATTCTTATTTGAGAGATGCGATAATGGCATTAATTGGTGTGCTGTTAACAAACCTGGAAGCTCTGTGACTAATTGTAGTTTTTTTTTATCTAAAGAATCCTAAAAAGATAATAATAATAATAACTAGGGGGGTCCGCCCCTGCTCACTTCGCTCACCCACCCCAGGTTTGGTTTACTGAACTGAACTTATGATTTTGTGCAATGCGGTGCTGATACCTGATTGGCTGATGAGATAATTCCATGGACAGGCTGATGTACTGGTGGTCCCAACAGTTTGCTCAGAGTGTGTATTGTCCAGGCTGGGATTTCAACCTCTTGTCACAGGGCCATCGGGCACTAAACACTGAGCCACCACATCTTCTTCAATTATATTCATATTTTGTGCAAGTCTGAGCCAAAAAAATGTGCCGCTTTTAGGACGGATGTACCCCTTAAATAAGCTCTGGGTAAAACAATAGGAAAAGGAAATGAACAGAAAGAACTCTGTGTTGGAAGAACATGTGAAGCGTGACAAATATTCCGCTTAGAGTCAAAAAAATGTTTTGCAGTGTCTGCAAAAATGAAAGATGCTAAATGAATCCCGATAATGAAATACTTTGTTACTGAAAAGTAATAGCAAGGCCTTTTATGGTGACATGGTAGGTGAGGAGGCAATTTTATTTCACATTAACTGCTTCAGCTGCTTCAAAAATATCATTAATAATTTGGATATCAGCAAAAGTGGAGTCTAGGCTATGGATATAAAAAAGGAAGAACCATAGTTAATTCCATTAGGCAAGAAATTAGTAGACTGAGATTGTGAGAGAAAGGGCCCTGAGGGGCATCACAGCCAGTCGGTGAACACTTGAGGACAGCACACTTGTCACTCCCCTCCGAGCCGTTCATCTCCTAACTCCAGTTTAGGGGTTCGGGATCTGAGGGTCATGGGGATCAAGACAGGAGCATGTCAAGGGGCACATTCACCCACATATGCCAACTTACGAGTCATGCCAAGCCAATTTAAAATTGACCAGGAACTCAAGAGACAAATCTTTTCATTTGTGTGAATACCAAAAAGCTAAAATGTGCTGCTGCTGCCATTTGATAAGTAGATTCTGGTGGGCCTGTTTAACAAGCACATGTAAGTACAGGAGAGGGTGGTCTAGCATCCCGACGGGATTTGATGACATCTCTCTCTCCATATATATATATATATAATCCAACATCTGTCTGTCTGTTTTTCATGAGAGAACTACTTCACAGATTTAGATTGGGTTTTTTTCTAGAATTTGCTTGAACATTCCAGTTGATTTTGTGACTTCCCTCATCGCGCTAAGTATCATAGTTCGCTTGCAGGAGTGATTTATTCGCACTAATCCGAGAGAGAGGCTGCGGGCCAATGGGAGGGGGAAGCGTGACGTCAGGAGTGGGGAGCCTGGCAGGGCCCTCCTCACTCACGCGCCAGCCTCCGTTTAAGTCGCTCTACCTGTTGCCACATGTTGGAGTGTACCTTGCCTCCACTTAGTTAGCGATACCTGTTTGTTCATTGATTTTTAAAGTTTGCCCAGTTTCACTCCTATGTGGGACATCAGGAGTAGGGAGCTGGGCAAGGCCATCCTCACTCACATGCCAGCCTCGGAGTGTACCACCGTCAAGCCCTTTGTGTCGTTGGTAACAAGCACTAAATCAAATAAAGCCGGTTAAATTATTTGAAATCTCATTTTATTATCTTTACCCTTTAGGCTATGCTGTAAAAGTCACTATCTCTCTCTCTATATATATATACTAGCAAAATACCTGCGCTTCGCAGCGGAGAAGTAGTGTGTTAAAGAAGCAATGAAAAAGAAAAGGAAACATTTTGAAAATAACGTAACATGATTGTCAATGTAATTGTTTTGTCACTGTTGTGAGTGATGAGTGTTGCTGTCATATATATATAAATATATATATATATATTTACACACACACACATAAACATATATATATATATCTATACATATACACATATATATACACACACACATATATACATACATATACAGTATATATCTACATATATACACATACATATACATACACACATACATACATACACACACACATATATAAACATATATATACATATACATACATATCTACATATATACACACACAGCTATTTCGTATCAGTGCAAGACGCTGCTTGTTAAAATGGATAACTCCCGCTCTTACGTGCAAGTCTGCGTGGATATTATGAACTATCGTATTTGTTCAAGTTCTATTTAAATTTTAAATAGAAGGAATTTTTATTTAGTCGACAGAAATATCTTTGGTAGGAATGGTAAAAACAGACAGGAATATTATTCCTGAATAAATCAACTCAAACCTTAAACAACTTATATTTTTATGGAGAGCAAAATATTATATCCTGTCTAAATTATACAAGTTAGAAATAAAGTAAACGTTAAAAGAACAAACATTCAAATTTCTTTACTCTTATGTAATTTTATATAAAAAATAAACTTAGATTTTAAATATCCCAAAAGATTTTGCTCTCCATAAAAATATATCCTGTCAAAATTATACAAATTCAAATATGAACATGCTGCATAACAAAACCTGGAAATATAAATAAAATGTGTTCCTTTCAGCAATAACAAATCAAATCATTCAGTTGTCTTTGCTCATATGTCATTTTAGAGCTGGACGCCTGGCATCTTTTTTTGGCAACAAGTTCGTTTATGTTTGGTGTGAGGTTCTGTGTTGTGGAGATTCTCAGGATGGACTGCAGGTGCTCATGAGTGAGGCGACTCCTGTGTGCTGTTTTGTTAGTCTTCATCACTGAGAAGAGCTTCTCACACAGATATGTGCTACCAAACATGCACAAGGTTCGAGCCGCATGTAGACGGACTTTTTTTGTTCTTCAAAGTCACCAACGCGCCGTGCGCTCAGTTTATCAGCAAAGTGCGTATTTGGGAACACCGTAGTGACGACTTGGTTCAACATTACTTGGCAACAGGGAAAGTGGGGCAAGTTGCACTGGTGCATTTGTGTCTCCCATAAAAGCAGCTTCACTTGAAATCACTTTGTGATTGTGCACGGGTAAAAACGTCCGCTGAAGTGTCAGATTCTTATTTAATTCTTCTGCTTTCTGTATCTTCTGCATTGCATTCAGGTCTTTCAGGTTACCCTGATGTTTTGTCTCATAGTGCCGTCTTAGATTAAATTCTGTAATTACAGCCACATTAGCTCCACAAATGAGACACACGGGTTTAACGGCAATGTCAGTAAACATATACTCAGCCTCCCATCGGTTTTTAAAGGCTCTATTTTCAGAATCAACTTTTCTCTTAAGCATCGTGTGGGCTAGCTTCGCAATAACTTGCAAGCTAGACTTGATTAACGCGGTAAGTGTTCGGCAAGGCAGCTGAAGCGCTGCATTATGGGATCTGTAGTTTATTGTGTTACCAGC
>JANRMT010062827.1:14396691-14419029 GCA_026402145.1 Polypterus bichir lapradei
GATAGATAGATAGATAGATAGATAGATAGATATGAAAGGCACTATATGATAGATAGATAGATAGAGAGATTGATAGATAGATAGATATGAAAGGCGCTATATGATAGATAGATAGATAGATAGATAGATAGATATGAAAGGCGCTATATGATAGATAGATAGATAGATAGATAGATACATATGAAAGGCGCTATATGATAGATAGATAGATAGATAGATAGATAGATAGATAGATAGATAGAAGGATATAATATGAAAGACACTATATAACAAATAGATAGAGAGATTGATAGATAGATAGATAGATATGAAAGGTGCTATATGATAGATAGATGGATAGATAGAAAGAAGGATATAATATGAAAGACACTATATAACAAATAGATAGATAGATATGAAAGGCACTATATAACAGATAGATAGATAGATATGAAAGGCACTATATGATAGATAGATAGATAGATAGAAAAGGCACTATATATGATAGATAGATAGATAGATATGAAAAGCACTATATAACAGATAGATAGATAGATAGATAGATAGATAGATAGATAGATATGAAAGGCGCTATATGATAGATAGATAGCTAGATGGATAGATCGATAGACAGAAGGATATGAAAGGCACTATATAACTAATAGATAGATAGATAGATATGGAAGGCACTACAAGCAACTGTAAACCTACTTTTGCCCATCCGTGTATTTATATATCTGCTGGAATGACAAATTCAATGCTTATGTCTCTGTTATATGCCATTTGGTATGGGTCTCACAAAAGCAGTATTAATATTTGTGACGTGCCATCTGTTGGAATGACAGAGACAGAGCAACCAGATGGAGACACAGACAGACACATAGAAATGTATCCTTTTATTTAGGTGGATATTTATATATATACTGCATACCTGTATATATATGCAGTATATATATATATATATATATTTATATAGCTACTCAACAGTTCCCCTTTATAATAATAGCACTTAGAACTGACCAGAGTAGATGTAACTGTGTCATTTGTCCATTGTCAGAATCTTCATGAGGACCTCCTAATGTGAGTTGGTGTTTATAACCAGACCGTACTTCATAGACCTGAGGCTCTCCTTGGCTCTCGTTCGCTCTCTCTCATTTTTTTATCAGATGACTCCTTAAGTGCTTTGAACCTCACACTAATTGTCTAATATGCTATATCCTGTCACTCCCCTGAAATTCTTACAAGTTTTAATTATCTCCGGGCCCTTTTCCATTATCTGACCACGGTAGTGCGTTTCAGTGGGACTCGTTTTACACGAATGTCTTTCACAAACATGAGAGCCGTGACAGGCTGCTGTGTCAGAGTCAGCCATTAAGCACACAGAAGTCACTCGTGGCTGTAGCTACCGAATCCGCAGACGACTAATCTGTTGCGTCTGAACCTGTTGTTAAGCAAATTAATCATTTCAGAATGATTCATTATTTATTAACAAACAGCTGCAGACCGTGCCAACCTCTGGGTGATTAAATCCACAATTCCCCACCCTGGTACTGGAGGCCCTGGTCCTCCTGGCGGATGGCACTCTGGTGAATAATGCCTGCCTATTACGGCCGAGGCCCTCATTCAGCCTCTTCTCATTCATTTCCTCTCACGTGAGTCACTAATTACCCATCCTCGATTGTGTTATGAAGAGCTGAAGAGAGGAAGCCCATCCATCTGCAGTGGTCCAATTAAAACATTGACAGTTGAGAAGTCTGACGGCTCCCTCACCTTTACTGTACAGTCGGCACGTTTCCACCACGTGAACAGAACTTAGTGCGCTCACGACTCTGGCGGAGATAATGGATGGGTGCCATGTGCATGAAGGTGTCTGCGCGTGTCAGGGAATCGCTCAAGGAGACAATAGGCGTCTGACGCTGCTCTTATTGTGGTGTTAATTGCTGTGTGACAGCTCTCACCTTTTAAATGAACACTGACTGACTGATGGCTGAGGGGGCACACTGCTTGCCTGGCATTTTTGTTTCACACTTTCAGGGGAATGGGCTCAAATGCCAGTGTGCCGGTTGTCTGTGTGGAGCTCCTTTTGTTCTCCCTATGTGGGCTTATGGGTTTGGTTTTGGTTGCCCCAGTGGTGTGCATGTTAGGGTGACACTAAATTAGCTTGGTGTGAATGAATGTGCCAACAAGCGGACTGGCACTCCTCGTGGGCTGGTTCTGCGTGACTGGACAACTGACTGACTGTTTGTATGTTATTTAGGTAGTGTCTCTGACCTCATGCCCTAAGAGATACACAGTGAAGAAATGAAATTCAACATAATGTAATCAGTTTTATTCAATATAGCGCCTTTCAACTCATACACAAAGAGCTTAATGGTAATAAAAGAGAAATCTAATGATGTACGGCATGTTTAATTTATACAGTGCCTTTCACCTACTATGTTAAAGGATATCCTCCAGGAAAAGGGTAATTGAATAATATACACATAATAATTTATATAGTGCCTCTCTCCTGATGCTCTAAAGGCTTTATAAGTAAATGGAATTAAAATAATGTAATCAGTTTGATTTTATATAGCACCTTTCACCTCCTGCTTTAAGGGATATACTCTTAATAAAAAGGAAACCAAATAATATATGTATAATAAATTATATAGTGTCTCTCACCTAATGCGTTATAGTAAAAGGAATTCAATAATGTAATCAGCTCTATTTTATATAGCGCCTTTCACTGAAAACACAAAAGTCTGGATGGTAATAAAAAAAAATCAAACCCATTCTTCATCCAACCCGCTATATCCTAACACAGGGTCACAGGGGTCTGCTGGAGCCAATCCCAGACAACACAGGGTGCAAGGCAGGAAACAAACACCGGGCAGGGCGCCAGCCCACCGCAGGGCACATACACCCACACACCAAGCACATGCCAGGGACAATTTAGGATCGCCAATGCAACTAACCTGCATGTCTTTGGACTGTGGGAGGAAACCCACACAGACACGGGGAGAACCCGGGAAGCAAACCCAGGTCTCCTTACTGTGAGGCAGCAGCGCTACCACTGTACCTTCCTCTTTCCTGGTTGGGATGCCCATTCATCCCGTGTGGCAGTTACAATAGCCCTTCAGTCATGAAAGGTGAAAGGCACTATATATAAAGCAAATTGCATCATTTTAAATGCATTTTATAACTAACCCCTAGTCCATTAGGTGGAAGGCACTATATAAAATAAAACTAATTACATTATTTAATTCCATTTACGGTCTAGCCCTTAGTGTATGTGATGAGAGGCAGTGTATAAATATACATGCAAACTCCACGCAGGGAGGACCTGGGAAGCGAACCCAAGTCTCCTTACTGCGAGGCAGCAGCGCTACCCACTGCGCCACCATGCCGCCCAAGAGATCAAACATTATCAGTAATTCCTAACGCATAAATTAAGAGTATGACTGTGATAAAAGGAAACTAAAAAGTGTACAGAATATGATTTACAGTATATAGTGCCATTCACGTCATGCAATAAGGCACAGACAGAACAGAAAAGTAATCACACTCACCGTGTCAATGCTGTGCAGTTTATGGACTAAAGGGGTAATAAGAAAGGGTAAGCAATGGAGTTAAGGTTTATTTTCTATAGTGCCTTTCACCTCACGTAAGAATTGACACATTCCTCAGGTCTATTGTATGTAATGCATTTCACCACACGCAAATTTAGGGCTTGACAGAAACAAGACAATAATCAAACCATGTAATGAATGCTTATCTGATATAGCGCCTTTCACTGCATGTACTAAGAGCTATATTATAATATAAAGGATATCCAACAATGTAATGAAGATCTACTTAATATAGCAAATTTCATTCACAGGCTCTAAAAGTGGCTTCCAGACCAGAGAGCCGATTTTAAATTTGAATGTCAGTGTCACACTCTGATGACACGTCTGCACGATGGCCAGCTCAGCTTGATGTCAGACAAGTGACAAATCACGAAGAATACATTCAGACCTGGAGAAGAGAAGCAGGACACCACTCCCTGTGATCATCCCTTCTTCTGCCCTTTCTGTACCGTCCACATGATATGAATGACAGCATTTGCTTCCGCATGTTAGAGTGTGGCTGGCTTCCGTGTCAAGCATGTATGAGCGTAATAAGATAATAAAAAGAAACGTAGGGGGGCATCCCTGGACTGAAGGCCTCTGTCGAAACACCTGAGAACAGAAGACTCCACGTGGACCACTCACGTCAACATTCACTAAGGCATCACCAAGGCTGGATTGTCCAGGTCTGTGAATGTCACTGATGTGAATCCAGCTGGGAAGTAGCGAACTGAGTACTGGGGGACACCTAGTGGCAATGCAGGGGAAGTGCACTCCTCTCAAAAGCCAGAAGGCTCAGCTTCACACAAAGGGCCACAGCAGCGGACCACTGAGCCATTGAGTGCGACCGGGGACCTCAACGACTTCTATAAAATGTCAGGATGGAATTTTAGGACAGGATTTCTATTAAATGTCAAAAGTGTTACGCTGACAGTATATTTCAGCTCTAATTTACCTATAGATTTTATAAATATTAAATTTAATTTTTATTCTCACAACATGAGCTGGATGCGAGTCCTTTCATGTATTTTGTAAAGAAATGAAGTAGCCTGCAACTAAAGAGAAATCCAACAATGCAACCATTGTTTATTTTATATAATCTAATGATACAGTTAATGCTTATTTTATATAGTGCCTTTGACTTTTAGGGCTATACCCTAATAAAAGGGAAATCAGCCAGTACAGAATATTTATACACTGCCTCTCATCGCATACACTAAGGGCTAGACCGTAAATGGAATTAAATAATGTAATTAGTTTTATTTTATATAGTGCCTTCCACCTAATGGACTAGGGGTTAGTTATAAAATGCATTTAAAATGATGCAATTTGCTTTATATATAGTGCCTTTCACCTTTCATGACTGAAGGGCTATTGTAACTGCCACACGGGATGAATGGGCATCCCAACCAGGAAAGAGGAAGGTGCAATGGTAGCGCTGCTGCCTCGCAGTAAGGAGCCCTGGGTTTGCTTCCCAGGTCCTCCCTGCATGGAGTTTGCATGTTCTCCCCGTGTCTGCGTGGGTTTCCTCCCACAGTCCAAAGACATGCAGGTTAGGTGCATTGGCGATCCTAAATTGTCCCTAGTGTGTGCTTGGTGTGTGTGTGTGTGTGCCCTGAGGTGGGCTGGCACCCTGCCCGGGGATTTGTTCCTGCCTTGCGTCCAGCAGACCCCCGTGACCCTGTGTTAGGGAATAGCAGGTTGGGAAATGACTGACTGACTGACTGTATCACTGCACCTATGGGAGAGGAAAGTGTATTGGCATAAAAAGAGCGTCGGTAGTAATTGGGATTACAGTGTAACCACAAGGGGGTGCCACCAAGCCCCAATCCACTGACACAATGTCACCTGACACAACTCCGGTCTTACATAGAAAGGGTTTTATCATTACCAGCGTGTTTCTAATCAAGCACCGGCCAAAACCAACACAAGAATATTTCAAGCAAGCAATTTCTTCTCTCCTTCTGTTCCTCCACGTGAGTGTCGCCCTCTGCCTCCCAGCTCTGAGTCTCTGAGGTGCTGCGGCGGGTTTCTTTTAACTAAGACCCGGAAATGTTTCCAGTGTTGCAGCAGTCATACGAAAACCAGGATAGTCCAATCCTGACACCCAAGGACCCCGACAGGGCTGCTCTTCTGCGCTCCAACTCTTATGCAACCCTGCTGGAGTCCTAATAGGGAAGATCACTGCCACCTAATGTGTGGGGAGAAATGAACTGCCTCTGACATCCACGTTTACCCAGTCCATCCAGGATGAAGACTGTAAGGCAATTCGGCTGAGTTACGTCTCCATTCCTGCCCTCCTTCTAGTATGACCTCCTGACCGGGCCAGGATACCTGCCTGTCCTTCACGACACTTACAGCAGGTAAAGTTAACAATAATGGGAGACGCGCTGGGACATCTCAAGGAGGGTATTTTGAGGGTTATTAACAGGGAACTGCTGCTAGTTTTACAACAATATCTTTTAACAATTCCAACAATTTTCCAACAATTCCAATGTTTTGCCCAACTAGTATATTAATGGATTTAAGCATGTTATGTCATATGAGGACTGGACTTTCATGGTGTTAAGACCGTCTCATCTCTCTGTCTCTCTCTGTCTCTCTTCCATCGTTTGATCTTCACAACGTGAGATTTTGGCCGACGCTCCAGTCGCGTACATACGAGTAACTCCCGAATCCTGTCACACGATGTCACTGAGCTGCCCTTTTCTCGTTAAGCTGCTCATCGGACTGCTTTGAAATGCCTCCCTCTTTAAAGAAGCTTTGACACCACCGAGCGCCGCATGCCCAGCTCCACATCAAGCTGGTTTTTGCTGAAACCGTTCTTGGGGTGAGATGAATATATACGGGACGTGTCTAAAAAAATAAAATGTAACCTTTGCTTTTTCACAGTTTTAAAGGGCTGTAATTTCTGAAATTGTCTATATGGTAATGCAACATTTGCATATAAATACTTATCTTACTGCAATACTTTACATTCGAATATTAAGGCACACTGTGGGATCTTATGAATGGAGTTTAAAGGAATAATGAGGCCATAATCAAAGTCACTCTTAGGCATGATGGCGTGCCAGGTGTGCCAGGCGGTCACCTCACTCACAACTTTTGAGTTGTCGAATTACCTGAGGGGTGGATGGGCACACAAGGAGAACAAAGTCATGCCACACACAAGGCACCTCCATTCCAATAATGCCGCTTGTGCTGTTATCTTTTTCTATTTAAACGACTATTTATACGGTTTATACAGTTTTCAGGGTGTAATCTCCCTGATATCATAGTCTATTTGAACTTTCAAGCCCATAGCTGCCCATTTTAGGTCCTCTTCGGGCCTGCAGGTAGATTTTCTGGGTCAAGCTGGTCTGTGTTGTGACTCTTCTGGATTGGCCACTGAAGGTTATGGCCTGTCCTATGTTCGGATTTTTGGAGGCCTGACTTATAACTCACGTGTAACTAATTAGGAATCACCCGTTTTTGCCTTCCATTTTCTTCCATAAAACTGTAACTGGTGAAGCACCCAATTTTACCAGTCTCAGCCCCTGTAGCTTGTGACTCCTGTTTCTTAACTCTTTTAGGGCGGATGTCGACTTTTGTCGACAAAAGTGGTTGAGTATGGATGTCAACTAAAGTTGATATTCAGTGGCAGAGGGCAGAAAAATCGATAAAACTCACCGTGATGTTACAGGTAGACCCTCTTTGCTAGGAGGACTGTTACACTCACTGATGTGACGTCAAATCCCTGAGTGTCACATAAACAATGACTAGAATGGCATCGACATCGAGCGAGAGAGTGAAGAAGATATGCCAAGCAAAATGCTGTTATTTATTTATTGTGTATCGGACACTGACTTCTCGAACTCTTATTTTGATGCAAGCGATCTGGAGATCGAAAATGCAAAACTGGCACCTGCATCAGCTGATCGTTCCCCAGCTGACTGTGCAGTTGAAGTGCCTATGGCAACGTTCGCCTGGGAGGACCACATAGACATTTCTCGAACTCCAATTTTGATCTGGAAATCGAAAGCGAAAGACAGGTACCTCCATCAGCTGATCGTAGTGCTGAACACGCTCATGTAGCTAACGTTCGCCTGGGAGGACCACACAGACAGAGATCTGTGGGAGGAAAGCTGGCAACTGGACTTCATCAGACGACACGATGTTCCAGTGGACACTACGGATTACCAGCCACTCGACTACGTCAAGCTGTTGTTTTCCAGAAAGTGCCTTTCAGCTTATGAGTGATGACACAAACAGAAATGTAATAAGGTGGAGGAGGAGGAGGATGAGGCACTGATACAGCACACTGCCGCACCCACCACATGATAAACCAACTCAGTGAATTTACATGCTGTAGGGGCTCAAGGAATTTAAGATGTAAGTATTTTATGTTGATTTACGTGCGAAACCATTGCCTTGTGTGCTTTGCAGAAAATTGAGTTCTTTCGAAAAATATTCAGCCCTGGGACAAAAGGAAAAAAAAATATAATTAGCCCTAAAAGAGTTAATGGCCTCCCTCACTCGTCTCCTGATCCGTCTGATCTGATTCACCGCTATGTCTCTCACTCTTTCCATTTCTTCACGACTAGTTTCACTGATTTCACACAAACATACGAGCCAGTGGATTATCCTCTGGGCTCACCACTAGAGGGGGCACTGGCACAAACCTTATCCTCTTCTGTTCCTTCCGCAGTGCTGAGAAGATGCCCAGTGAGTGCATTTGACTCCGCCCCTTCCTGTCCCCAAGCTAAAAAATCCCATGGTCCCCAGAATGGCAGCATCACTCGATACAAGAGCACTCCACAGGACTGACCTCCTAGCCCAATGCCAAGGGAGGTTCTCTAGCCTAAAGAAATCTCTTTTTTTGTTTGTTTATAGCGCCATCGAGTGCGTGTTTTGTTTTTACGCTTTTCATTTGATTAAATGGAGACAACCAGGTTGGTGCCCCAACATTTAGAGTCGTGGATCTGCAATCCTTCCATCGAACCACACTTTATAATTCACTGACTTGGATATTTTGTCTCCATCTCCATTCATGGAGTTGTTCGGTCTGTTCTTTTGTCTTCATTGTGTTGGTTAGCCCACCATACTGCTTCACCTTCCACATTCTGGTCCATTTAGACTTCAATCAAGTGAAAACCCAGACAGGTGACCTCCGTGGAGCTAATTCTGTGGCCTCTAAAACCAAGGACGATTTAGGGGTTGTGAAATGAACAGCCAAGGTTTGGGGCAGCCACCCCTATATTGTCCCAGGCTGCAATGGGATTTTTTTCGAGGCACTCATGGGCATTGGTTTGAGTCCTGAACTGAACTGACTGGATGTTGAAATGATGGCGGCTTTAAAGGCCAGAACCGGAAGTGACGTCGTCCGTGGCTGGAACCGGACGTGACATTGTCTGAGGCGGCAGAACTGGAAGCGACGTCATTGTTCGTGGCACTGGAACCAGAAGTGACGTCATTTGTGGAACCGGAAACAGAAGTGACGTCATTGATGGTGCGTCTGGTATGCTTTCCGATATCTACCCTGCAGAGACAACAGAAGTTGGATTAGTGTACCTTGCCTCCCCCTGGCCTGGCAGGTAACTACCTCAAGTTGGTCCACTCAGCTTCCTCCTACTCGCACATGTGTGACAGGGTATTGTATTTAAAGGGGGTTAACAATCATGTCATCGATTATTTGGTGTTTCATATTTGTAATTCATTTAGACCATGTGGACACTAGGGGTCGCTGTTGCCCCTTAAACCCAACAGACAGACACACAGGACACAGGGTAAAAGCACCAAGAAGATATTTTTTAATTATTGTCTTCCTTTCCAGTGCCTCCAAAGCACCACAGCCACAATAAACACACAACGCAGCAATAAATACGATATTCTCTCTCCTCCACGCCTCCCAGCAGGCATTGTCCACCTCCTCCCGACTCAGGCTCGGCTTGCTGGATTCCCATTAGTTCTTTAATTAGTCTTTGACCCAGAAGTGCTTCTCTCCTTCTGACCACGTGACTGGCTGGCACTTCCGGGTCTAATAAAGAAAACAGGGATTTTCTTTAGCCCGGAAGTACCTTGGGGCTTCCATCCTTGTGATTACTTCCGGGCTATAAGGAAAGAATACGTCCCCAAGTCGTTTGACAGCTCCTCCTGGCAGCACCCACAGCATCCAACAGGACTGCGTGTCCGAACTCCATGTCCCATAGTGCCCTGCAGGAATCCAGGGTACCACTGCAGTCCAGGGGAGCTGCCATCTAGTGTCTTGGGGGAGGCAGTTTCCTAGAAAAGCTGCCTTTCCTCAGTGTCCCAGCCGTCTCTTACAACCACTTTGTAGAGATCTGTTTTCACTTTGATACAAAAGAGTCTTTTTCTGATGATTTGTGTCAAAAAAGCCAAATTAAATCCACTGTGATCCTACACCGAGTAAAAATAAAAGGTCAAAACTCTCAAGGGTGTGGATACTTTTTATAGGCACCGTCTGTATGTGGTAAATCTTTGAATTACTCTTTTGTGTTAATTAAACCATTGACATTCCCAGCACTTCATATTTCTTCAGCACTTATCCTTACTGCTCCAGTGTTGCTGGTTGGAACCCAGCGTCTGGTCGTTTTCTGGGCTGAGCTGGCACTCCATCCCCTCGTCTGCAGTGGACTTTTTCTGAGGCTCCCAGGGGTGGTTAAATGGTGACTCCAAATTGTCCTGAACATGTCTGTTGACTGGGCCCATATGACGAATTAATATCCCTTCTGAGATTGGTCCCAGCCTTTAATGGAAAGCTGCCAGCATAAGCTGAAGTCCTTGTGACTCTGCATTGGAAAATGTGCGTCGGAGAACGTTATGTTATGTTAGTTTGGATGATGAATGGATCTTCAGTTTGCAATGATCCAACCAGACAGAGCACTTTAACAGCCACCTGCCCAATTACTGACAATCCTGCTCAGACAGAAAAGGCTTTCCGTCTGCAGCTCATCATCCGCTAAGCTATTAGGAATCTCCTATCTTATCAGCAAGGTCCAGCCATGGCTCTAATACACCCATCAAAAATAAGTATGACTTGCCGCTTCACTGTCACGTTAATCATGGGAAATAGAAAAAAAAATAAAATAAAATGTACACGGCACATCTTCATTTTTATAGTACTTCAAGAAGTAACAAGTAAAACATATGCAACTAAAAAATAAGTACAATTAAGGCTGTTTTTAAATCCTTTTATATACATCTCTCTATTATAAAAAAAAAATCTTGGGAGGAGATGAGACTTTTTTCCTGCAATGAGTCGTGATCTTTTGAAGAGAGACACTTTCACGTCCCACGAGACGGGCAAGTCACGTCATATTTACAACCTTTGGAAGCAAGTCCCGTGATACACATGCAGAGCAAGTTAGAGGAAAATTCAAAAGTCTCAAAAAATGAGACACACATTTTATCACATTAGCGCAAAGAAATGGAAATTATTACTCTGTGAAATAACGGAACAGCGAAAAGAGATCGAATAGTGTCTGAGGATGTCTGGGGGAGAAGAGAGACAAGGCAGTGAGACAAAAGGACCGTTTAAGAGGGGGTTTCGGAGGAGCGACCACGTCTCCTTGGGGTGCGTTCAGCCCCCCTCTTCACAATACTAGCGGTAGAGACATGAAGTGGCTGGCAAGTGAAGCGAGCAGGGGTGAACCCCCTAGTAATAATAATAATAATAATAATTATTATTTGTTACATTTATATAGCACTTTTCTTACTACTCTGACACAGATAAGCACAAGAATTAATAAAAAAAAGAATATTAAATAAATAAAACATAGAAAGAAAGAAATAAAAGGAAATAAATAAAACATAGAAAACCAAATAGGTTTGCCCAGATGAGCTGAAGTCTCATCAGGAGGTGGTCCCACACCCTGAGGCTCCACATAAAGGAGACAGGACAGGGCAGAAAACAAAAAAAGCTAACACATCCATTAATATAATAATAAAAATAATAATAAGAAGAACAGTTGTTTACATTTATGTAGAGCTTTTCTCACTACTCTGACACAGGAAAAAAAGAATAATTAATATGGAAAAGCAGAATATTAAAAAAATAAAACATAGAAAACCAAACAGGTTTGCCCTGATGAACTGAAGCCTCATCAGTAGGTGGTCCCACACCCTGAGGCACCACATACAGGAGACAGGGTAGAAAACCAAAAAAGCTAACACATCCATTAATATAATAATAATAATAAGAAGAAGAGTTGTTTACATTTATGTAGAGATTTTCTCACTACTCTGACACAGTAAAAAAAGAATAATTAATATGAAAAGCAGAATATTAAAAAAATGAAACATAGAAAACCAGATAGTTCAAAGAGAAAGTAAAAAAAGGGCCGGCACAACAAAATGAACACCAAACAGGTTTGCCCTGCTGCTGGTGGTGATGCTGAAGCCTCATCAGTAGGTGGTCCCACACCCTGAGGCTCCACATAAAGGAGACAGGGTAGAAAACCAAAAAAGCTAACACATCCATTAATATAATAATAATAATAATAATAATTCATTACATTTATATAGTACTTTTCTCACTACTCTGACACAGAGAAGCACAAGAATTAATAAAAAAGAACATTAAATAAATAAAACATAGAAATAAATAAATAAAAAGAAATAAATAAAATATAGAAAACCAAACAGGTTTGTCCTGATGATTCTGAAGCATCACCAGTAGGTGGTCCAACCCCCTGAGGCTCCACATAAAGGAGACAGTGCAGGAAACCAAGAAAAGCTAACACATCCATAACAATAATAATAATAATAATAATAATAATAATAATAATAATAATAATAATAGTTCTTTACATTTATATAATGCTTTTCTCACTACTCTGACACCAAAAAGCACAATAATTACTATAAAAAACAGAATAGTAAATAAAAAAAAACAGAAAGAGAGGTTTGCCCTGCGTCTTGTGGTGATTCTGAAGCGTCATCAGTAGGTGGTCCAACCCCCTGAGGCTCCACATAAAGGAGACAGGGCAGGAAACCAAAGAAAGCTAACACATCCATTAATATAATAATAATAATAATAATAATAATAATAATAATAATAATAATTTATATAGTGCTTTTCTCACTAGTATGACACAGAGCACAAAAATTAATAAAAACTAAATATTGAATAAATAAAACATAGAACAAAACCAAAAACACAATTCAGAACACAATATACAAAATATCTAGAAATCAACAAAAGGAAGAGACACTCGAGGCAGGAGTAAAAGCCTGGCTGGACCATCACTGTAGTTTCGTTTACTGAATGATTAAAATGGTTTAGTTAATGTGGGAAGAAACCACAAAACAGTGCGAGTGCCCAGTGGCCAGCCGTCGTCCCTGATCATTCCAGTGTTTTTCCCTGCAATTTGGTTCTCTGCGTGGCCGGTGGCCGCCTTGTTAGATGCACCTACGTATTAAGAGAACTCTTCCGCTCCTCTAAGCATGCAGACGCGGTCGAGGGGTTTAGTTGTCATTAAATTAGACATTAGAAAGGTTGCCTGATGACGGCTTTACAGCTGCAGTGTTGCGTCCCTCACTTGCTTTTCTTTTCGTTTCTTTTCTTTTCATCTTGGGATCACCTTTACTTTTTTTTTTTTTCTTCATTTGCAGATGCATGCTGACACAACCCTTCACTAACTCGATGTAATAAAAATGCCAGCAGGCTGCATCGTATTTCACTTTACCAGACCCTCCAGCTAACAGCTCCAAAAGCAATTCACAAGACTGGAAGCATCCCATAATTGTGAATCAAACGGAAGAACCCAGCAATGCTTTATAACGATACAGTCGGGCTGACATGTCAGAAAGCTCTTAAGTATATTCAAATTTCGGCTGCAACTGGCATTTGGGAATATTTCAATGCATACAGTTAGTCTAGACCACCCAGACCCGAGCACCCCCACCCCATCCACCCGCCAATATGCTACTTTTAAATCTTAACCTTTAACTGTCAGCCGCAGTGAATGGTAATTCAATGAATGTGTCAGAGTGGAAGGACACACAGGATCGATACACAGCCATTTTATAGAGTTTCATTTATTTCTCTTTAACCAAGTGTCCGTTTTTTTGAATCTTGATTATGAAGTCAAATGCTCTTCTACAACAAACAGGCGGAAATATCAGACAGGAATGGTTTGTGTGACATTAAAGGGAAATTTAAAAAGAAATAAATACGATCTTAAAAAATATAAACCAGCATCAACAATGACATACAAAGAAGTCGATTGACCCACATGTTAAAGAACAAATACCTACTGTGGCGGACAAACCAGCATCCCACCCAATGTGGACCCCTCGCCCTGACAAGGGACAGCCAGGGAGGGAGCAATTATTCCTTTCCATGCCAGAATGTGGAGGTGGCAGGATTTTACAGTGGCTACAATGGGAATGGCGTCCTCCGAGATGGGGATGGACTCAGGAACCTGGAATGTCTGCACAGTGGGCACACTCAGTGGCAGCATCCTGTCTGTCAAGCCCAGTAGTGACACCTGCAGGGCAGAATGGGAGTTGTGGTCACATAGGCCTGCCCTGTCAGTTTCTGTGGGGGCCACCGGGGGAGCTCTTGGATACCGTGGTAATCCTGCTTGACCCAGAAGTGCTTCCTGTCACTGCACTGAGACATTGGGATCCACAACCAGATTGCCTTACCAGGATCTTTTCCAAGAGCAACCCAAGATGCTATTTAGATGGCCTCCCTTCCCAGTACTGGCCAGGCCCAAACATGCTGAACTTAGCTTAGCTGGAATGGGTGGTGCAAAATAAAGTCAAATTTAGAACCCTTGGGTAAAAAAAAGGAATTATACATATTTATAGTGGGAAAGGGTACACAGAATGAAAGGAAAATACCAATCTTAACAGACAGGAGTCAAGATGGAGGGCACTTAGTTATAGGTGGCCATGCCTGCTAGACTCCCCACCAGGCCTGTGTTGTTAGGCCCAGCCTGACGGTAAAGTTTAGGATTCTTTCCCTTTTCCCTGTGTTCGTCCCGCCCTTACCTTTATTTTTTCAACACACTATTTTTTACCCCAGTTGATTCTGGGGTTCGTCAGGGGTCTGTTCTGCACCTTCTTTGTTCAACGGACCGGGTGCTGGGCAGGATCATGGAGTCCAGCAGCTGTGGGGCATCTGTTAGTGAAGAGAGAGATTCACTGATCTTGACTTTGCCAATGATGCTGTGATCTTCGTGGAGTCAATGGAGGCTCTGATCAGGGCTCTCAAGAGACTGAGTGAGGAGTCTGAGTGTCTGGGCTGGCGAGTGTCCTGATAAAAACCAACATCAGGCCTTTAATGAGCTCTTAGGCATGGCCATCAGCAGTGTGTCCGTCTGCAGAGAGAGTGTCGACCTCGTCGAGAGGTTTACTTACCTTGACACTGACATTCATATCTCTGGTGACTCTTCCTATGAAGTCAGTAGACGGATTGGGAGAGCATGGGAGGGTCATGAGGTCGCTGGAAAAGGGGTGTGTGGCGCTCCTGATATCTCTGGAAAAGGACGAAGGTCCAAGTCTTTAGAGTCCTGTTGCCCCCTGTTTGAGAGCCATGGACGCTATCCAGTGACCTGAGATGAAGACTGGACTCCTTCAGTTCTGTGTCTCTTTGGAGAGTCCTTGGGTACCACTGGTTTGACTTTGTGATGAACGAGCGGTTTGTCATGGAGGGGTCCCGAATGAGGCACATTCCCTGCATTGTGAGGGAGTGTCAGTTAACTACGGCACTACGGCCATGTGGTGTGATTCCCGGAGGATGACGTGGCTCAAAGGACAATCATTTCTTAGGACCCAAGTGGATGGATCAGGCCAAGGGAATGCCCACCCAACACTTGGCTGCGGCAGATAGTGGGTCATTTCCTGGGGTACTGGACCACGTGTCTGCCTCGGTAAGATCCTGAGCTGTTTTGTTATGTGGTGGGTGCAGCAACATGCTGTACCAGTGCCTGCTCCCCAACCTGACCTGACCCTGTCTTCCTTGGTGTTATAGTGGGTATCACAAAGGCCACTTCTTGTATCTTAATAAATTAAATTAATAATTAAGTTTGCAACTAAATAAATGCATGAGGACAATAAATGCCTCCCCACGGGCACATTGAGCACATACAGAGCCGAATAATTAAAGGTAAGATTAACAGTTTCTCTAAGACACAGTGAGCTGCAGTGATCTCAGAGGCGCTCAATATGCCAAGGCCGTCCGCTGTGTTCAAAAGCATTCGTCTTCTATAGAGCTCATTAATAACTCTGTGATAAGAGATAAGTAAATATGATGGAGACTGCATTATAAATCTCCAATGGCGTGTACTTTAACGCAAAAAGGCGACACCGTTTTATATATCATTCTTCTGACAAGCAAAGCAAACAAATCCAATTAAACTCTGGGTACGCTAATGACATGGTGGGCCGGAGCCGTGGAAATGGATGTACAGTATATTGTGGATACTAATATTTCAGGATTGTTATGTGAATCCTCTGCTGAAGCATGAGGTCTTTGAAATGGGGCACAAGAGATGGCACTGCTTAAAGGATCTGGCAGGCCAGGACGATGAGGTCACCAAAGGATTATGCTACTTGATAATTTCAGTCTGTGCTACCCAATCTGATCTGAAAAGTGAGATGATACCCAGGAATATCTTGGGTGGTACCATGCCAATGCTGCATGTCTGCCTAGGTTTCCTTCCAGTGCTTCAGTTTCCAAACACATGCAGGTTAGGTGGACTGCTGTTGCTGCTTTACTCCTAGTGTGTTCATTCTGTCATGGACTGGCACCATGCCCATGGGTGTTCAGCCTGATCTGGTATATGTTTCTATAACATGTCTGAAATGTTGGAAGCTGTGTGCTCAAATAAATCGTTGGAAGCCTTTGTGCTCGATTTGTAATGTTATATAAAATATTTTTGAATGTTGTAAACTTTTAATACGTTACACAGATTGGGTTAATTAAATACGTTTATTTGATAATTGACCTTGCTGCTTCTTAGTTGATGGTCTGACAGAACTAATGCAGCTAGTTTAGTATAATTTGGTGGTTTCTATAATCTGGATTATGTTAACGCATATAAGCGAGGTGGGTATCTGCACTGACAAAGCACATTCCTGCACCCACCACACGACGAACCACCTCAGGATCCGAAATTAGGACCCGAATGTGATAGGTGACACCTCAGCACCACACAAGTTCAATCGGCACAAAATTATTTATTTGAAAGTGCGTCAAGAGGAGATCCAGGAAAAGCAGTTATAGGCCAGTAAGCTTAACGTGCATCACAGGAAAATGAATGGAAGGAATTATTAAGGATAAGATTGAGCAACACCTGGCAAGGACAGGAGTTTTACTGAACAGTCAGTGTGAGTTCAGAAGAAGGAGGTCATGTTTCACTAACATGCTGGAATTCTATGGGGGCAACAAAAGGATACGATCAGAGAGGAGCTCATGATTTATCTTGACTTCAGAAAACATTTGATGTGGTGCCACATGAGAGGGTGGGCATCAAACTAAAAGAAGTGGGAGTTCTGGGTGTGGTGTGGAGATGGGTACAGAATTGGCTCAGACACGGGATGCAAGAGGGCGATAGTGTGAGGAACCTCCTCAGAATTGGCTGATGTTAAGAGTGATGTCCAGCAGGGGTCAGTGCTGGGGCCGCTGCTATTTTTAATATGTAGAAATGCTTTAGATAGGAATATACAGTTGTGCTTGAAAGTTTGTGAACCCTTTAGAATTTTCTATATTTCTGCATAAATATGACCTAAAACATCATCAGATTTTCACTCAAGTCCTAAAAGTAGATAAAGAGAAACCAGTTAAACAAATGAGACGAAAATATTATACTTGGTCATTTATTTATTAAGGAAAATGATCGAATATTACATATTTGTGAGTGGCAAAAGTATGTGAACCTCTAGGATGATCAGTTAGTTTGAAGGTGACATTCGAGTCAGGTGTTTTCAATCAATGGGATGACAATCAGGTGTGAGTGGGCACCCTGTGTTATTTCAAGAACAGGATCTATCAAAGTCTGCTCTTCACAACACATGTTTATGGAAGTGTATCATGTCATGAACAAAGGAGATTTCTGAGGACCTCAGAAAAAGAGTCGTTGATGCTCATCAGGCTGGAAAAGGTTACCAAACCATCTCTAAAGAGTTTGGACTCCACCAATCCACAGTCAGACAGATTGTGTACAAATGGAGGAAATTCAAGACCAGTGTTACCCTCCCCAGGAGTGGTCGACCAACAAAGATCACTCCAAGAGCAAGGCGTGTAATAGTCGGTGAGGTCACAAAGGACCCCAGGGTAACTTCTAAGCAGCTGAAGGCCTCTCTCACATTGGCTAATGTTCATGTTCATGAGTCCACCATCAGGAGAACACTGAACAACAATGGTGTGCATGGCAGGGTTGCAAGGAGAAAGCCACTGCTCTCCAAAAAAAACATTGTTGCTTGTCTGCAGTTTGCTAAAGATCACGTGGACAAACCAGAAGGCTATTGGAAAAATGTTTTGTGGACGGATGAGACCAAAATAGAACTTTTTGGTTTAAATGAAAAGCGTTATGTTTGGAGAAAGGAAAACACTGCATTCCAGCATAAGAACCTTATCCCATCTGTGAAACATGGTGGTGGTAGTATCATGGTTTGGGCCTGTTTTGCTGCATCTGGTCCAGGATGGCTTGCCTTCATTGATGGAACAATGAATTCTGAATTATATCAGAGAATTCTAAAGGAAAATGTCAGGACATCTGTCCATGAACTGAATCTCACGAGAAGGTGGGTCACATGCAGCAAGACAACGATCCTAAGCACACAAGTCGTTCTACCAAAGAATGGTTAAAGAAGAATAAAGTTAATGTTTTGGAATGGCCAAGTCAAAGTCCTGACCTTAATCCACTCGAAATGTTGTGGAAGGACCTGAAACGAGCAGTTAATGTGAGGAAACCCACCAACATCTTAGAGTTGAAGCTGTTCAGTACGAAGGAATGGGCTCAAATTCCTCCAAGCTGGTGTGCAGGAATGATCAGAAGTTACCGGAAACGTTAAGTTGCAGTTATTGGGGGGTCACACCAGATACTGAAAGCAAAGGTTCACATACTTTTGCCACTCACAAATATGTAATATTCAATCATTTTTCTTAATAAATAAATGACCAAGTGTAATATTTTTGTCTCATTTGTTTAACTGGTTTCTCTTTATCTACTTTAGGGACTTGAGTGAAAATCTGATGATGTTTTAGGTCATATTTATGCAGAAATATAGAAAATTCTAAAGGGTTCACAAACTTTCAAGCACCACTGTAAGTAACAAGCTGGTTAAGTTTGCAGATGATACCAAGATAGGTGGATTAGCAGGTAATTTGGAATCCGTTATATCATCACAGAAGGACCTGAATAGCATACAGACTTGGGCAGATGAAATTTAATGTTAATAAATGTAAAGAATTACACATAGGAAATAAAAATGCTAGGTTTAAATACACAATGGGAGGTCTGAAAATTGAGAGTCATTTAGGAGTCATAGTGGACTCTAAGCTATCAACTTCCCAACAGTGTTCAGAAGCCATTAAGAAGGCTAACAGGTTATATAGCGCCTTGATGTGTGGAGTACAAGTCACAGGAGGTTCTGCTCAAGCTTTATAACACACTGGTGAGGCCTCATCTGGAGTCCTGTGGGCAGTTTTGGTCTCCAGGCTACAAAAAGGACATAACAGCACAGGAGAAGGTCCAGAGAAGATCAACTAGGCTGATTCAGGACTACAGGGGTTGAGTTATGAGGAAAGATTAAAAGAGCTGAGCTTTTAGAGGAGATGAAGAGGAGACCTGACTGAAGTGTTTAAAATGATGAAGGGAATTAGTCCAGTGGATCAAGACGGTGACTTTAAAATGAGTTCATCAAGAACACGGGAACACAGTTGGAAACTTGATAAGGGGAAATTTTGCACAAACATTAGGAAGTTTTTCTTTACACAAAGAACGATAGATAAGAGGAATAAGCTACCAAGTAGTGTGATGGACAGCAGAACTTTAGGGACCTTCAAAACTTGACTTGATGTTATTTTTGAAGAATTAAGTGGACAGGACTGGCGAGCTTTGTTGGGCTGAATGGCATGTTCTCGTCCAGATTCCTCTCATGTTCAAATGTTCTAATGTTAGACAAGGTGGATAAGGAAACACTAAATCACCAAACCAAGGTTCAGTCTGAAACACACACTATACATTGTGACGGGCAGCTACAGCCATAACCTGGCCGGGGCGCCAGTTGAATGTAAGGACCAGAGAAGAGAGCATCACTGAGGCAATATCTCCCCTGGGATGGTAGAGAGCAGCCCTCCTGGGCGGCTGTGGCACCACGGACTCGGCACGATGGGAACTGCAATTTGGTGCAGCCATGTTGGGTTTTGTGGGGGCCACCAGGGGGAGCTGCAGACCCTTATAGTGGATTTCTACCACACTGGGAGAGATTCCAGGTAATACTTATGAACCACCTGGAACACTCACTGGAGCCACCTCACTCCATTCGGGAAGTCAGAGTCGGGAGGAGGTGGACAAAGCTTGCCAGGAGCAGTGGAGGCGGACCAGGAGAGAAGGAAGAAAGAAAGAAAGAAAGAAAGAAAGAAAGAAAGAAGGGACTGAACATTGTGTGCTATTTGGCACTGTGCTCTGTGTGGGGAGTGAAGGAAGCGCCCCCACGTGTAAGTAAACTGTGTGCTGTGTGGCAAACTTGTGTCCAGCCCGTCTGTGTCGTGGTTAGGGGGGCTCTACGCACTCAAACATACAGACGTTTTGCACGTTTTCCCCCATCGAAGAGACTGCAGAGGGTGTGAAATCAGAAATAAGAAAGCAATAACAGTAAGATGTGAAAGCTGTCAAAAAAACAAGTTAGAAAACTTGGTGGAATTTCTTAGCAGAGGTTTTTTTTGGTACATAACCTCTCAGACGTTTGTTTCGGTCCTTTGTATGTTCTCTTCTGGAATGTTCCTTTCATAATTAGGAGGCCAATCATTCACTAAAGTTCTGCTCTTTAAGTGCTGGTCGTGAAGCAGAGGACGGATAATAATTAAAAAAAAAACAATAGAGGACCAAACAAAGCGGACAAAAGAAGACGAAGGAGGAGAAATCTGTGTGCTCCCTGCTTACAATCGGCTCTCCTCGCGCGGCGTTTTCATTTTGGACCAGTGCGGCCTGCCCTCTGGTACTGAGGGACATGTTAGTTAGACAGGCCTTTCTTTATTGTATTTTTTTTTTTTGTAAACCCTTTTTTGAATACGCTGTGGATGTGAATCTCTGCTTTAAATTATTGTGTAAAGCACTTTGAGCAACAACCCTTGTATGAAAATGTGCTAGAGAAATAAAGCTGTTGTCGTTAATCGTTCTTAACTGCACTGCAACTGCCCTGTTTTTTTTTTTCACGCTTTGCCTCTCAGGGCCACCGTAACTTACACTTCTGCCATCTTTACATTTTTTTAACCGTTTAATTTCATTTTGTCTTTGTAATTCTCCAACAAAGCATCATCACTGAAAAAGTCAGTGCATTGTTTAAAGAATCGGTTCACGCCATATAAAAGGCAACAGAACAGTAAAGTCGGCAAACTCAGTCACTGTGCTAAAACAGAAAATGGGGTACTAAATGAGCCAATCAAATTGTTTTAAGGTTATGAATCCAAGTCAGTCCGTTCACAGCCCCATAAGTCAAAGGGATAACCCAGGAAGAGAACTTGGGTGATGTCTCTCCTTATCACTGGCTCACCTTGAGTTTGTCATGTAAGCAGCCGCCGTCAAATCCATGGATTGTCACCCGCAGTGATTCTGAACAGGCAGAGTGAGAGAATAACTTAGAGGTGACAGTCGTAAGTATTGGGTTTGCAGTGCACATTGGAATATGTAAGCCTTTATTGTGGAGAAGTCATTAAGAGACCACTGAAATGGTCAAGTAAAACAGGCAGAACATTCCCCAGGGTGGTCCAAGATGAGCTTGGCTGATGTAATTTAATGTTCTTTGATCCACATAGTAAGCCAACACGTATACAGTCGTCATAACAGAATAAGAGATACTGAAGAACAAGGATATAAAGGAGAAACACTTTTAGTTTAGGCTGGTTGTGCTCAGTGCTGAAGCACCGCAGTTCTTTTAACCAATCAGAATATAATAATAATAATAATATTATTATTAACAACTTTATTTTTATACCATCTTATCATACATTTACATGCGACTCAAGGCGCTTTCCACAGATTAATCAACAAAAACAAAGAAATATATCGCACCCACCACACGACAAACAACCACAGGACCAACCAAATTAGGACCCGAGTGCTTCGGATGACACCTCAGCACCACACACACAGAATTATTTATTTGAAAGTGCGTCAAGAAGAGATCCAGGAAAAGATGTCAGACAGGGTGGATCAGGAAACACTAAATCTCCAAAGCAAGGTTTAGTCTGAAACACACTTTTTGCACGTTTTCCCCCATCGAAGAGACTGCAGATGGTGTGAAATCATACATTGACTTGGATTATATCATTAAATAAGACTACGATCATCTCTATATATACTGTATAATATCCAACGTTTGTCTGTCTGATTTTCACGCGAGAACTACTTCACGGATTTAGATCGAGTTTTTTTGTATAACCTGCTTGAACATTCTGGTTGATTTTGCGACCTCTCTTATCGCACTAAATATAATAGTTGGCTTGTGGTACCGATTTATTTGCGCGAATCTGAGAGACACACAGTGGGCTGAAGGGGGCGGGGCCCTACTCACTCACACGCCAGCCTCGGGGTGT
>JANRMT010062827.1:14419129-14446018 GCA_026402145.1 Polypterus bichir lapradei
TTGCGACCCATCTCATCGCACTAATTATCATAGTTCAATTGCAGTACTGATTTATTTGAGCGAATCTGAGAGACACACAGCGGGCCGAAGGGGGCGGGGTCCTACTCTCTCACACACCAGCCTCGGGGTGTTCCTTACTTCTGCATAGCTTGCGAATGAGTGAACTACTTAACAGATTTAGATCGGGTTTTTTTGTATAATCTTCTTGAATGTGCCAGTTAATTTTGCGACCCATCTCATCGCACTAATTATCATAGTTCAA
This sequence comes from Polypterus bichir lapradei, assembly GCA_026402145.1. NCBI lineage: Eukaryota > Metazoa > Chordata > Cladistia > Polypteriformes > Polypteridae > Polypterus > Polypterus bichir. The sequence goes on from JANRMT010062827.1 coordinate 14,419,392, forward strand.
TTGCAGTACCGATTTATTTGAGCGAATCTGAGAGACACACAGCGGGCCGAAGGGGGCGGGGCCCTAGTCACTCACGTGCCAGCCTCGGGGTGTTCCTTACTTCTGCATAGCTTGCAAATGAGTGAACTACTTAACAGATTTAGATCGGTTTTTTTGTATAATCTTCTTGAACATGCCAGTTAATTTTGCGACCCATCTCATCGCACTACTTAGCATAGTTCAATTGCAGTACCGATTTATTTGAGCGAATCTGAGAGACACGCAGCGGGCCAAAGGGGGCTGGGGCCTACTCACTCACGTGCCAGCCTTGGGGTGTTCCTTATCTCCGCTTAGCAAGCGAATGAGAAAACTACTTAACAGATTTAGATTAGACTTTTTATAGAATTTGCTTGAATGTTTTTGCGACTTCTCTCATTGCGCTAATTATTATAGTTCACTTGCAGAAGTGATATAGTCGCGCTAATCCAAGACAGAGACTGCCGGGGAGTGGGAAGCGTAAGCCGGGCAGGGACCTCTTCACTCACTTGCACGCCAGCCTCCGTTCGAGTCGCTCTACCTCTGGCCACGTTTTGGAGCGTACCTTGCCTCCGCTTAGCTAGCAATGCGTGTTTGTTTATTGATTTTTAAAGTTTGACCAGTATCACTACTGCGCGGGCGGAGCATCGGGAGACGGCTAGTTTGTAGTAAATGTAAGTATACAAAATTCAAAATCAACCAGGTATTGTTCAGCAAAATGTAACCACTAAAGTGCAAAACAAACCTTTACTCTTATCAGAAAAAAAGGTTTTCTAATTAAAAAAATATATACATTAAGGTTGATTATAGAACAACCAGATCTAATTAAAATATTGTAATAGACAGGGGCGCCACTGAGCCCCCAAACCCCAGACACAGCACACTGCCCAGTCCCAGGTGTAAAATAAAGGTTTTAATTTGCAAGAAATACCTCAAACACAGGTCGACCCGCAGTCCTCCTTCTCCTCCTCCGGGTGAGCTTTGCCTTCGTCCTCCCGACTCACTGGGGGAGGCTTTTATGTCAGACCCAGGAGTACTTCTAGTACCAGGGCATAGCACTCAGACGGAAGTCTACTGAAGCAGGGAGTCCTCCCTGGCAGTGCCCTCTGGTGGCACCCAAGGACCCTGAAAGTTGCAGACAGCAGTGGTGTAGCTCGAGTTCGTGCCACTCAGGGTGGTGCTTCAATTTGCCGCCCTCCAACCTATCTGAATATGTTAACCTATTTGAATAGAAAATTAAAATGACATATAGAGAAAAATTAAGATACATTTTGCATAGATTTATTCATATATAGAGAAACAGCAATAATTTTTCACATATAATTATTTATAAGCATCAACTAGACAAGAACATAGAATAGACGCACTGATAAGCCGTGTTCTAATTATTAGTTTAATTATGCTGTGAAAACCAAAACCGGTGTAAGTGTACAAGTGATAGGTGGAGACGTTTTCTGCACAGAGCAAGAACGCATTTGGATTGATAACAAAACAAAATTATAAATTGTAAATTAGTTGTTTATCTTCCTAGAAATTATTATCAGTGTAATGTTTATGTTTATTTTTGTTATTGCCTCATAAATTTCAACTGCTGTGTCTGATGCCGTCACAGAAGGACCATCTGATAATTATTTCTGAAGAAATTGTGGGGAAAAATCAGAGAATTTAACTTTTTTATTCATGAGTGATATTGTTTTCCAAACTATGCTGCTTACACATGAATTATACTGAGCCTTTTGGTCAATAATGCCGCCCCCAGAAATGTGCCGCCCGGACTGGACCACCCCCTCTGCCCGCCCCTAGCTACGCCACTGGCTGACAGTTGCTGTTATGCACCTCAAGTTTGGAATACTTTACCAATAGAAATTTTCCAGGCTAATACTTTAGAACAATTTAAGAAACTGCTAAAACCCGTTAGTTTAAAGGGGCTTTTTCATAGCTACATTCATATGAAAAAGTTTGGGAACCCCTCTCAGCCTGCATAATAATTTACTCTACATTCAACAAAAAAGATAACAGTGGTATGTCTTTCTTTTCCTAGGACCATCTGAGTTCTGGGGTGTTTTCTGAACAAAGATTTTTAGTGAAGTCATATTTAGTAGTATGAAATTAAATCAAATGTGAAAAACTGGCTGTGCCCAAATGTGGGTCCCCTTGTCATTTTGCTGATTTGAATGCCTGTCACTGCTCAATGCTGATTACTTGCAGCACCAAATTGGTTGGATGAGCTCGTTAAGCCTTGAACTTCAGAGACAGGAGTGTCCAGTCATGAGAAAATGTATTTAAGGTGGTCAATTGCAAGTTGTGCTTCTCCTCTGAAGAGTGACAGACAGCATGGGATCCTCAAAACAACTCTCAAAAGATCTAAAAACAAAGATTGTTGAGTATCCTGGTTTAGGGGAAGGCTACAAAAAGCTATCTGAGAGGTTTACACTGTCAGTTTCAATTGTAAGGAATGGAATCAGGAAATGGAAGGCCACAGGCACAGTTGCTGTTAAACACAGCAGGTCTGGCAGGTCAAGAAAAATACAGGAGTGGCATATGCGCAGGCAGGATTGTGAGAATGGTTACAGACAACCCACAGATCACCTCCAAAGACCTGCAAGAACATCTCGCTGCAGATGGTGTATCTGTACATCGTTAACAATACGTTCTGCAAATTTGCACAAAGAACATCTGTATGGCAGGGTGATGAGAAAGAAGCCCTTTCTGCACTCACGCCACAAACAGAGTCGCTTGTTGTATGCAAATGCTCATTTAGACAAGCCAGATTCATTTTAGAACGGGGTTTGGACTGATGAGACAAAAATGATAAATACACACGGGTGTAAATGGGAACAAGCTAAATGGAGAAATGCTGGTCTCTTGTGTCATTTGCATGTTATTGCTAAAAAGGAGCCATTAAAAACCAAGAATACAGCTGTTTAAAACTAAACTAAGCAATAAGGGTTCAAAATCTTAACGAGCGAGACAACTAAAGTGAAGCAGAAGTGTTACTTGAGCAATAAGTGCTTCTTTTTAAGCAGTTGGGTTGGAGCAAAAAACCCGCAGCTACTGCGGCCCTCCAGGACCGTGACTGAGGACCCCTGGTGTAGAGGCTCAAAGGAGCAAAATGAGGCTCAACTAAGTATTGATGTCATATCTCTGTTGGGGTGCCCAAATTTATGCACATGTCTGATTTTGTCATGATGCATATTGCATATTTTCTGTTAATCCAATAAATTTAATGTTACTGCTGAAATCCTACTGTTTCCATAAGGAATTGTCAGATATTAAAATGAAGTTGCTACTTTGAAAGCTCAGCCAATGAGAAACAAAAATCCAAAGAATTAAGAGGGGTTCCCAAACTTTTTCATATGACCTGTACATTTTAGTTGTATCCCTATTAGTCTTTATGGCCACTGAATTATCATTTTCCTGTGGGTTCTGCAATTCCCTACTAGTCTCTACGATTCTCTGCTGATGAACATTTGTGACACAATTCCTGGGTCCTTTTGATCGTAACGTCATGTGGTGTTTTACAGTAGTGGGCAGGACCAGCTGGTCTCAATTTCTTATCTTTATTTAGCAGGAGGGGCTTTCACAATCTGTCCTAGCAGTTGGTCCTTTGATGGAATTATTTTAGCATCTTCTCATAATTACCTCGTTGACTAAACTAACTGATGGGATTACACAATCGGATACTTATTTGCCAATATCTTTTTCCATTACTTGCATCAATTCCCCTATTTCATGCTTTCGGATTACGAATACACTTTGAGAAAAGAAAGGAGGAGATTTGATTAAAAACAAGGATCTCATAGTAGATGTGTGACACTTTAGAGGGGATCGCAACATGTCAGACGACACAACGACAGCAGTTAGTATTTCTGTGTCCTAATTAAGGGGGTTGCTTTATTTTTAATTCCTACTTACACATGCCATTTTATCACTTGTCATCTTCAAGAGTAATAATTGGATGTTGGCTGGAAATGTCATGCCATTTTTTTCATATGCTTACAATCCAGATGGGCATGGGCAGCCTCATCTAGGGTTTTAAGAACATTTCTAGGAATGATTTATGAGAAATTAGGTGTCCAAGCAATAAAAAAAAGAAATGCGATAACCTCTGGGGAACACTTCTCTGATTTAGAAATTTGACTCCTCCATCTTTACTGTCACAACACTTAAATTGGATTCCAGGCTGGGTGGCACCGTAGCAGTCTAAAGTCAAATGTCACTTACCGTAAAATCTTGCATATAATACGCACTCGTGTATAATGCGCATGCTGATTTAGTCCAAAATTTTCAGGTAAAAAATAGAAATTCATATATAATGTACACCTTTAACTTTTCAAGATTTTAGTGTGGATGTCGACTTTTGTTGATGGGAAGGGGTGAGGGCGATAATCAGCGGTAAACGTCGAAAAAACTTGCCGTTACGATAAAGGTAGGCTCTCTTTGCTTGGAGGAACGTTAGACTCGTCGACTTGTGACGTCTACTCCCTGCGCGTGCACAAGTAGTGAAGAGCAAGTGACAGCAAAAACTGCAACGGCAAAAATGGCATCAACATCTGGCAAGAGAGCGAAGCGAGTGTGCAAAGCAAAATACTCAGAGGACAACGTTTTGTGTATATTTTATTATTTTAAATTGGACTCTGACATGTCAGACTCCGGTTTTGGAGCAAGTGATCTGGAGATCGAGACCAAAAACGAAATTGAGGTACGGGCAATAGTTGATCGTCCTACGGGAATGTTCGTCTTGGGGGGGACTGCCACTTACAATGACAAGGAGTTGTCAAAGAAAAGACAAAGAGCCACAAAAAGGTTTGGGGCTTCCTCCTGTATACTTGAACCAGACTGCAAAATGGTAAATTGATTTGCACAATTTTTGAGTCCAAAACAGATGTGCTCGGCTGAAGAAAAGATGGCGCCTTTATAGGAAGGCGGAAGAAGTGACGTTGTCAGGCATGGAACCAGAAGTGACGCTGTTGGGCCGGAAACCGGAAGTGACGTCGTCGGGCCGGAGGCCAGAAGTGACGTTGTCAGGCCGGCAGCCGGAAGTGGCATCATCAGGGGCGGAAACGGAAGTAACGTCAGGCGGAATTTCCCGTGACTGGTCTGCAGTGGAAAGAGAGAAAGGATTAGCACACTCCGCCACCCCCTGGTCTGGCGTGGAATTCATTCAAGCCCTTTATCTGCCTCCCATATGCACGTGTGTGACGGGGTACAAACCAGATTACATTGCAATGGGACCTCTGCTGCCACAGCCCATCCGCCGACGCCACCAGATATGCAGTACACGCAGCGAAAGTGAACACAGAACCAGCAACAGACATTTTGTGTTGATTTATGTGTGAAACCATTGCTTTGTGTGCTTTTCGGAAAACAACTTGGCAGCCGCTCGCCCTCCCAGCGCGCAACCGCAGTAGCCAGTGGTGACTAACACACAACGACAGCACTCTGTATGCAGCAAACAACGTTTTATATTGATTAATGCGAGAAAGGAGTGCTTATAAATTATGTCTCATGTACAATGCGCACCCCCATTTTTAGCAAACTAAAATGCGTAAGAACTGCATGCGTTATGCGTGAGATTTTACAGTAGTCCACAACATCCTTCCATTAGACACCATTAGGAGACCCTGGTAAAGCTAAGCAAGTTTGCAAGCAAGCAAGATGTCATGATGTAGAACCGTTGATATTTTTGTGTAAGTACTATATTTATTTGGAGGAATATTTTGTACAAAAGTATGCAAATGATAATTGTATTGTGAAATGTGACAATAAATAAATACAGGTATGCACCGGCAGACGTCCACTGTACATTCGTATGAAATAAGAAATTATGTGATTTGGACATCGTGCAAACACCGTGTCTGGTCATACTTTTTATTTTAAACATCTCCAGCTAACTTCGTGCCACGATCATCAACGTGACGAGAGGGATTCACCTTTGTGCTTGGTTGTCATCCGTATCGGATGCAGGTCCCTCTCTTGTGTTTTCGTTAGCCTTGTTGCTTTCAGTGCAGCCGATCCTGTAACCTGAGTGCTGTTAAGTACGGGGATGAAATCCTCAGAGTCATTGCTAGCCCTTACAGTGGTGCAGTGGGCCCGGGGTTCCTCCTGGTGCAAGACAATGCCAATGCATGATGAAGGCATTGATGCCATTGAGTGGTCTGCATGTTCCCCAGACCTGAATCCAGTTGAGAACCTCTGGGACGTTATGTATCAGTGCATCTGACACCACCAAGCAGCACCACAGACTGTCCAGCAGCTCACTGATGTCCTGATCAGGTCTGGGAGGAGACCCCTAGAACACCACCCACCCTCTCATCAGGAGCAGGCCCAGACATTGTGTGAGGTGAACACAGGCACGTGGTGGCCACACACACTACTGAGTCACATCGCGAGTTGCCACGTGTCACACACGTGTGATTAGGAAATGATTTACAGACCAGAAGAAGTGTGACTATCCACTGGACCAGGGGGCGGCGCTGTCGGATAACATTTTCTCTCTTTCCTTCTCTGTAGACCATCAGAGGAAAGTCCCGCCCGACAACCTCACTTCCTGTCCCGGCTTCTCCTGACCTCACTTCCTGTTCTGACTATATATAAACACCATTTTGGTTGCTACAATTCAGTTCTGTATTGAGTTTGCTCATCTTTCATTTATTGCTTAACTTTCATTTATTGCTTTCCAAGTATATGAGCTGGCTACCCCAGATGTCTTTGTGGTTTCCTCACACGTGATGAAAATCACGCAAGTTGGATCAGCCTGTGATTTCAGTTTTTGACTTTGATTTTCAGTGTGATGTTGAATTAGTCCTCGGTGAGTTGATGATTTCCATTGTCCGTTGTCACGTCATCTTGTTCTCACTGAATTATGCCGTATTACTCAGTAATGGTTGTCCACTTGAATATCCCCTTCATCGAGATCTGATGTGTGATTTAAGTGTCCTCTTAACTGTTTTGACCAGTGTATATATTAATCTATAAATTAGCCCCCCCTACCCCACATCCATTTTTTGCATATAAAGTGCTGAGGTGCATCCGTTTGATCTCCATAATAGCAGCTGAACTTTCCAGAGAATGGACTCATTAAAGGCTCACAACGATGCCCTTCTGGATTCGGCGCGGGCGGCATTTATATTTTTAAAGCTTGCCCTTTCACCTGCACGAGGCTCCAGGGTCTTCAGTTACATCCGGAAATTGGTTTAATGTATTTGCAGGCCCACTCTCGAGACCACTAAACTTATTCTGCATCAGCACAGGGTTTCTGTATGGATTTTTAAAGTGCAGAATTTGTCACCCTTTCTTCCATTGCGGCGTTCCTTTGAGAAGAGCCATTTGTAAAGCAATGTGGGCCACTCACTCAGCTGCCATGCCGGTGATGTTATCTCGCCTTCTCTTCCATGCCTATCTGTCAAGCTTTTGTGTTGTGGCAGAGATTCTAAAGGATTCAGGCGTCCACTGAATTGATCCCTTCGTTCTCGTAAAAAAACGTTTCTTTTTTTTTTTTTAGGCCATATTGTCTGGGGTTTTATTAAATGGCTACTTTTCCAGTGTGCATCTTTTAAAAGGCGGGAAGTAATATCAGGGAGGTGACTAATGGGAGTTTGATGCAGACCACCAGTCTGGCTAGCTAGGTCTATATCTTCAGGCGATACCTTACCTTCTGATGATGGAGGACTAATAACCGCTTACCTTTGATGAATGAAGCCGACTGAGAGCTCATTTCACATTTGGCTGCCAGCTGTCTCATTTTCAGCCAGCAACTCTGCGCATCTTTTTGACTGTGAGCTGCTTTAAATTTGTGAGCACAGACACTTAACGGTAAATGACCAAGAAGAGATGATAAGGTCAGCCTTGGAAACGCAATTAGACGGTGCTTCTTATGTTTTCACATTGGCCTCGTTAGCATTTTGTGTTGCAGGGCTAACTATTAAGAAGTGACAAGGATCTTTCTGGTCATTGTGAAAATGAACAGCCTTGACACACAGAAAAAGGTTTGGGGCAGCCGTCCATATACTTAATCCCTGGCTGCAAAAGGGTAAATATATGCAGAGTTGTGAACAGGTTTGAGTCCAAAACTGAACCGATTACAAAATTAAGTTGTTGGGGTTTTAAGGCAGACCGGTGGAAGTGACGTCACAGGGTTCAGAGCTGGAAGTGACGTCTTCATGCCCAGAACTGGAAGTGACGTCGTCATGGCCGGGTCCAAAAGTGATGTCATCATGACTGGGTCCAGAAGTGATGTTGTCATGGCTGGAACCAGAGGTGATGTCGTCTTGGACGATGCCAAAAGTGATGTTGTTATGGCTGGGTCCAAAAGTGACCACATCATGGCTGGGTCCAAAAGTGACGTCATCATAGCTGGAAATGGAGTTGACGTCATCATGGCCAGGTCCAGAAGTGACATTTTCATGCTCATAACTGGAAGTGACATCGTCATGGCCAGAACCTGAAGTGACGTCGTTATGGCCGGGTCCAAAAGTGACCTCATCATGGCCAGGTCCAGATGTGACATTGTCATGGCTGGGTCCAGAAGTGATTTATTTATGCCCATAACCGAAAGTGACATCTTTATGCCCAGAACTGGAAGTGACGTTGTCATAGCCAGAACCAGAAGTGAAGTCGTCATGGTTGGGTCCAGAAGTCATGTCATCATGGCCAGAAACGGAGTTGACATCATCATGGCTGGTTCCAGAAGTGACATCTTCATGCCTGGAACTGGAAGTGATGTCATCAAGGCCGGGTCCAAAGATGAAATCATCTCGACCGGGTCCAAAAGTGATGTCATTATGGCTGGGTCAAGAAGTGATGTCTTCATGCCCATAACTGGAAGTGACATCATCATGGCCAGAACCTGAAGTGACGTTGTCATGGCTGGGTCCAAAAGTGACTTCATCATGGCTGGGTCAAGAAGTGACATCTTTATGCCCAGAACTGGAAGTGATGTCTTCAGGGCCTGAACCAGAAGTGAAGTCGTCATGGTTGGGTCCAAAAGTGATGTCATCATGGCCGGAAACAGAGTTGGCGTCATCATGGCTGGTTCCAGAAGTGACGTCTTCATGCTTGGAACTGGAAGTGACGTCGTCAAGGCCGGGTCCAAAAGTGACATCATCTCGACCGGGTCCAGAAGTCATGTCATCATGGCTGGGTCCAGAAGTGATGTCTTCATGCCCATAACCAGAAGTGATATTGTCATGACCAGAACCTGAAGCGATGTTGTCATGGCTGGGTCCAAAAGTGACGTCATCATGGACGGAAACAGAGTTGACGTCATCATGGCGGGTTCCAGATGTGACATCTTTAGGCCTGGACCAAGAAGTGACGTTGTCATGGCCAGGTCCAAATGTGATGTCTTCAGGCTCAGGCAGGAGTTCTCATATTTGATCTGAAGAGATAACAGATATACGATTAGTGCACCCTGTCACCCTCTGGCCTGTCATGGAAATTACCTTTATTTGGTCCTTCCAGCTGTCTCCCAAGTGCACGTGTGTGACACTGTTTACTTCCAGACGCTTCATAACTTGAGAAAACAGAACAATGTTTAAGAATTGCACCACTGCTGTTTGTCCTGACTTGGCAAGAAAAACGGATAACTAATTTCCTGAGTAAACCGGTTGATGTGAGAAAAAAGGCAAAACAAATGAAAACAAACCGAAGTGACCGAAACCCGGACGAGAGGCAAAATTCGCAGTCAAATAATAACAAATAATAAGTCCAAAACCAGGCAAGCCCTTGAAAAGTAATCACACGAGAAGTCAAAAATATAAATCAGATAAGGCTCAGAGCAAAAGGCAGATCTGATTAATTTAAGGTCACGACCCCAGAGGCCACGCCCTAGAAACGCAAGACGTGACCCTGACAACAGTACACAAAATGGCTTCCCTAACAGGAAAAGGCTACAAAACCTCCGATCTTCAGCCTAAATCATGACACTATTCATTGGGAGTGAGCCATCAGTTTGATTTTGAAGCTCAAGCTGCCCTTACATGGTGTCTTCCTCAGCAAGCATCATCATCAAGTGCCTTGGAAGTTGTGTAGTGTCTTCATCTTTATAAAGCACGGTGGCTGGGGCACCCCGTCCAGGGTTGGTTTCCTGCCTTGTAACTGATGCTGGCAGCATGGCAAAGGCTCCCCTGAGTTGGCTGAACACTGATATTTTACTCTGGCACTGTGAAATTTACAAGTGTCACCACCGGAAAGACCACAAAACGGGCAACGTGCACACCCCTGTTGTATCTGACCATATTGGTGCGCAGCTCTTAATTCTTATTTAAAGGCTTCCCAGTATTGTAGTGCTAGACGACTTGGCACAATACAAGAGGGGGCAACCAGGAGAAAAGGCGTAGTGAAAAAGTCAAACGAAAGTTTCACACCCAGGGTTTGTACCAAACCTAATCGAGAGTCAAACATTTCAGGTAGGAGTCAGTACCAACGAAAAGTTTAGGTTTAAATACAAAAATGTTTTAGGAATATGCCAAAAATCTGGGTGAGGAAGGTAACTTGAAACCATCTTTTTATCCCAACCTCCGAAAATATGCCCATAGCAAAACAGGCTGCTGCACTAATGATGGGGCAACAAAATAGCGGCAGCCAATAGGACAAGTGAAAGCGTGCAAATCATTGAGAAGAATTAAACTAAGGTCCGTGCCCGTATTTACCAAACATTTCAGAATAACTCCTAAGGAACTGCACTAAAAGTCTGCCCAGGGTAAGAATTTGTTCAACTTCAGAATAGAACATGAGAAATAGTTATGAAGTGTCCTACACCCGCTCCCAAAAAGGAGTAGGAGTTCATGTTTGAGACTGAAAGTGGCACTCATGATGACATTTTCTTGGAAATCAGGATGATGCTTTGTAGCTTTCCGATATTAACGCCAAGTGCTTCTCACACACGCACATCACATGATCTCCTCACAGTGCCAAGAGGGGGTGCTGTCACTAACATTCTCTTCTCCTTCTCTGTCCCATAGCACCGAAAAACTGCCCAGGGAATGTACTTAGCTCCGCCCCTTCTGGTTCTTGTGATATAAGAAGCCCCGCTGCACAGACAGAGGCGTCTTTTGTAAATAGAGGTGACCTGCTGGACGGAGCTCCAATAACTGACGTTTATTTACAGGGCAAAGAACCAAATATCTTTTTTTTGGATTACTTGTCCAAGGGGGCTGCTTTATTGGCTTCCTTTACTTAAATAGGATGAGCTGATTGGTGTCCCAACTCTTCATCCTCCCTACGATCTGCCATTCCTGTGCCGGGCCACGGCTTAACTTTAGAACACAATTTCAAGTGGCAGATTTGTGTACAGCATATTTGTGAAGACTTGAAAAAGCACCAAACTAATCCTTTAAAAGAAATGGTGATGTGACACCAAGATCAGGTCAGGTCAGGTCAGGTTGGCGAGCAGGCACCGGTACAGCACGTTGCCACACCCACTACACAATGAATCCTGGTTGGCAAAGGCAGACACATGGTCCAATCTGCCACAGCCAGGTGTTACATGGGTGCCCCCTTGGCCTGGTGCAGATGGTTGGTTCTTCAGCAATTTGCCGGATCATCCTTGAGGAATCTCACCACGTGGCCGTAGTGCCGTAACTGATGCTCCCTCACAATGCAGGTCATGTGTCTCATTTGGGACTCTATGAGCAACACAAAGTCAAACCAACTGTACCCAAGGATTTTCCGGACAGACACAGTACCAAAGAAGTCCAGTATTCATCTCAGGTCACTGTATAGCATCCATGTCTCACATACAGGAAGCACCATGACTCTGAAGACTTGGACCTTTGTCCTTTTGCAGAGGTATCAGGAGAGCCACACACCCCTTTCCAGTGACCTCATGATGCCCCCCCCCCCCCCCCATGATCTCCCAATCCGTCCACTGACTTCATAGGAAGAGTCACCAGAGACATGAATGTCACTGCCAAGGTAAGTAAACCTCTCGATGAGGTCAACACTCTCTCTGCAGACAGACACACTGCTGATCGCCGTGCCCAAGAGGTCATTAAAGGCCTGATGTTGGTTTTTATCAGGACCCTCACAGGCCCAGACACTCAGACTCCTCACTCAGTCACTCGAGACCCCCAATCAGAGCCTCCATTGACTCTGTGAAGATCACAGCATTGTCAGCAAAGTCAAGATCAATGAATCTCTCTTCATCAACAGATGCCTCACAGCCGCTGGACCCCATGACCCTGACCAACACCCAGCCCATGCAAGCAGTGAACAGAGTAGGAGCAAAAACAGACCCCTGACGACCCCCAGAATCAACTGGGAAAACACAGAGGTTCTGCCTCCAGTCTACACAGCACTCACAGTACCCGTGTACAGGCCGGCCATGATATCCAGAAACCTTGAGGGGATCCCGTGAAGTCTCAAGATGTCCCACAGGGCAACTCGATCAACTGAGTCGAACGCTTCATGAAAGTCGAAAAAATGCTACAAAGAAACTCTGCTGATATTTGCATTTGCGCTCCATGAAAACCCTCAGTGCCAGGATGTAATCGATGGTAGATGAGACAAGAGGGAATTGATGAAAAACAATCTACCTCTGAACACAAAGAAGAAACTGCTACATACACAAGTATGGTCCACTCTACAGGATGGCGCAGAAACCTTTGCTCTCACATTGGCACTCAGGAAGAAAATAGTGGCCTTTAAATTATGGTGCCACAAAAGAATACTAAAAATTTGCTGGATAAAGAAGACCACAAAACGAGGAGAAGAACTCAAAGAATTGACTGAGCCAATCCTGGTGGAGTCGACATTGAGGCGAAAAGTGAAATTCTTCGGGCATATTGCTAGGGGCCCGGCTGGTGAAGAAGTGCGCAAAATTGTGGAAGAGAACTGTAAAAAGGAAGTGAAAGGAAGAAAAAGAAGAAGAAGAAGAAGAAGGTGGTGGATGGATGATGTAGAAGAGGCGACAGGCAGCCGAGATGTGAAAATTAACATCGGAAAAGCTAGGGACAAAACCAAATACAAAGAAATGGCCGATGCAAGATTCCCAGCAGGAAGACATACCAAAGGCGGCATGCGGTTGTGGAGAGGCAGTGGCAGATGTGACACGGTGGGAAACTCTTGAGCGGCCCAACCTTTGTGGAGCGTGTTGCAGTCGTCCAATTTGGATATTTTCGATTCAGAGGGTAAAACATCCCATAATGTGTTGTCATGGTGTGTTCAATGTAGTTACAGGGAGAAGAGAATTTGGTGTTTTGACCCTAACCCTAACACACAACGGACAGTATTTTTAATATTGGTATAAGACTATATTAAGTGAATGGGGAATTCAACTTTTAGATATTTATTGTTGATAGTTGTACGTGGGTGCATAGGACATTAAATAAAAGTCTATTTACGGGACTAGTGTACCAGAGCTTTTGCCTTTGGGCTTTTATCTCCTACCCTAATCCTAACCCTAACCCATTTTCCATATTTTATTTAATCTGGGTTGTAAAATAAACCACTAACAATATTGTGTATTTGTATTTGCACAAACGCAGCAATAGGCAATGAGTAATTTATATGACCGTAACATGTTTTTAATATTTATTTCCGTGGAGATCACGTTATACATTTTACGCATGCAAAATACATAAAAAACAGACTTTAACTACATAGAGAGAATAGCAAATAGTTCCGAGAAAAATCCCCTGATCCTTACAAGAGGCAAATGAATACGCTTACATTATCAGAAATGTAAATTAAAATGGCTTTTGTGGAATGCTCTTGGGCGGGCGACTGAATAAAATGAACTTTTTCAGCTATTATTGTTAGTGTTATTATTGTCATTACCGTTACTTTAGAGACTCTTCTGAAAAGTGGCCGTTCTATTAGTGATGATAAAGAGATTTTCCCAAAGAATTAACACGCTCTCTTTATGAAGCAATTAACTTGAGATGAAAAGTGCACAATCCATTAGACTGGACTTCGAAATGGCAGACCTCATTAACGAGGCGTCCTTTAATTAATGGGATTCAATCCTGCCATTCAGTCTAGTGGGCGAAAAAGAGTCCTTCACACTGATCCGGGCCTCCTTTTGTTCAAACTCCAAGCCAATGAGAATTTGGTTGCGTTTGAGATGCTGCAGGATCTTCAAGCCGCCTGTAAGCCGCTTAAGTGCCAATTACCAGTGTGGTGATGAGAGGACGATGAAGTACTTCAAGTTTTACTGAAATGGACTGACCTGACAAATGAAGGCCAATGGTTGCATAAAGTTTAGGAACCAGCAATAAAAAATAAATAAATAAAAAGGTCAAGGTTATCATTTGTTCCAGTTAACTTCATTAAAAACATACAAGCCAGCAAAAGACTCCGCAGAATTCCCACCGTTCTTGGTAAGGGCATCATATCTCCCACTATCAATTCAGCCAGTGGGGTTCACAGATTTTTCTCCTGCTCCTTCAATTTCATGTAACTTCTTCTTCTTCTTTTGGCTGCTCCCGTTAGCGGTCACCACAGCGGATCATCTTCTTCCATCTCTTCCTGTCCTCGTCATCTTGCTCTGTCACCCCATCACCTGCGTGTCCTCTCTCACAACATCCATAAACCTTCTCTTAGGCCTTCCTCTTCTCCTCTTCCCTGGCAGCTCTGTCCTTAGTACCCTTCTCTCATTTTACCCAGCATCTCTTTTCTGCACAGGTCCAAACCAGCGCAATCTCGCCTCTCTGACTTTGTCTCCCAATTGTCCAACCAGAGTGGACTCTCTAATGTACTCGTTCCTAATCCTGTCCATCCTCATTAGTTTTGAAAAATATCTCATTGGCTTCAAGAAATCGTCAACAGATTCAATTTAAAGTTGTCCGCCAATATGTTAAACGATATTCTTGGGGATTGTCATCTGACCCCCGACAGTTGTTACTTTTGCTCCGGGAACACCCCGGGTACATCAATACATTTATTTTGGGACTGCCCGCCTGTGGTTAGCTATTGGCCTGTGGTGTCTGATTTTCTTACTCTCATACTCTCTATTAGCATCCCCCTTTGCTTCCCCACATTTTCTGTCTTCCAGACTTTTCCTTTTTCATTTGTCTTTTATCGAGCAAGGGCTGTCTGTGTTAGGAAAAATGGCAGTTAAAATCGCCTGGGCCTCTCAGTGGAAATCCCCTGACTCTTTTTCTCCTTCTGTCTGGAGGTCTCTGAGCTGTCAGCAGTGAGGATCAATGGCCTCCTATATTGATAAATGGGTGGATACGGTACCGTTGGCCTGAACACAGATCCAGCTAGGACAGAGGTGCATCCCTGACTGTTCTCAATTATGGAGTCCTTGCTGTGCCGTTCCCTCACTTGCTGCTCCTCATGGGCTCCTTTTGTTGATGTAGTTGAGTGTATTTCTAGCATATAAGTTGTGTGGACAATTAGAAGGACACTCGAAACATCTTGAAAGTGTTGTGGTGCCAACTGGGTCACCCCTTTGACTCATCCATTATCCAACCCGCTGTATCCTAACTACAGGGTCACGGGGGTCTGCTGGAGCCAATCCCAGCCAACACAGGGCACAAGGCAGGAAACAAACCCTGGGCCGGGCGCCAGCCCACCACAGGGCACAAACGCACACACCAAGCTCACACTACGGACAATTTAGAATCGCCAATGCACCTAACCTGCATGTCTTTGGACTGGAAACCCACGGAGACACGGGGAGAACATGCAAACTCCATGCAGGGAGGACTCGGGAGGTGAACCCAGGTCTCCTAACTGCGAGGCAGCAGCGCTACCCACTGCACCAGCATGCTGCCCCCTCTTTGGCTCCAAATGCAAATATTCCCAAACAAAAAGAATGCTTGATGGTGTATATAAGACAGGATAAGACAAAGAGTTGCGGCCACACTGTGACCCCGTATATTATAAGGCAAAATAATAATGCAGCTTTTCAGATAAAAGAAATGTCACTAAGGATGCGAGTCTCAGATCAGACCCTCAAAGATGGCAACACTTCCGGTTTGAAGAGGCGGGTCCAGAGGGACAGACACTAGAGGTGACATTAGAGGTGGTGAGGTTGTCAATCATCTGGTCTATAGAGGGAAGAAGAGAAGAAGTGTTGGAATACGGTGCCACCCTGTGGATTGGCAACACTTCAGGTTAAATGCCAGTCAGGCAGGAAGAGGCGGGTCCACAGGGAAGAACACCAGAAGTGAGGTCAGAGGTGGTCAGGTTGTCAATCATCCGGTCTGTGGAGGGAGGAAGAGAAGAAGTGTTGGAATACAGCGCCACCCTATGGATTGGCGACTCTTATGGTTAAATGCCAGCCTGGCAAGAAGAAGCGAGTCCAGGGAGACAGACTCCGAAAGTGACATCAGAGGTGGTCAGGTTGTCAATCATCCAGTCTGTAGAGGGAGGAAGAGAAGAAGTGTTGGAATACAGCGCCAACCTGTAGATTGGCAATACTTTTGATATCTTTGCCCTGATTGGTGTCTCACCACAATTTGATGGTAGAGGTTTACAGAAAGTTCCTTTGGCCTGATAGATAGATAGATAGATAGATAGCAAAGGCACTATATAATAGATAGATAGATAGATAGATAGGAAAGGCACTTTATAATAGATAGATAGATAGATAGATATGAAAGACAATATATAATAGATAGATAGATAGATAGATAGATAGATAGGAAAAGCACTATATAATAGATAGATAGATAGATAGGAAAGGCACTATATAATAGATAGATATATAGATAGATAGATAGGAAAGGCACTATATAATAGATAGATAGATAGATAGATAGATAGATAGGAAAGGCACTATATAATAGATAGATAGATAGATAGATAGATAGATAGATAGCAAAGGCACTATATAATAGATAGATAGATAGATAGATAGATAGATAGATAGATAGATAGATAGGAACGGCACTATATAATAGATAGATAGATATGAAAGACAATATATAATAGATAGATAGATAAATAGATATGAAAGACAATATATAATAGATAGATAGATAGATAGATAGATAGATAGGAAAGGCACTATATAATAGATAGATAGATAGGAAAGGCACTATATAATAGATAGATAGATAGATAGGAAAGGCACTATATAATAGATAGATAGATAGATATGAAAGACAATATATAATAGATAAATAGATGGATGTGAAAGGCACTATATAATAGATAGATAGATAGATATGAAAGACAATATATAATACATAGATAGATGTGAAAGGCACTATATAATAGATACATAGATAGATAGATAGATATGAAAGGCATTATATAATAGATAGATAGATAGATAGATAGGAAAGGCACTATATAACTAATAGATAGATAGATAGATAGATAGATAGATAGATAGATAGATAGATAGATAGATAGATAGATAGATGTTGTGGGTTCAAATCCCACTACTGACACTGTGATACCCTAAGCAAGTCACCTGACCTTCCTGTGCTCCGATTAGAAAACCAAACCAAATGTATCCAGTTGCATGCTAAATGTTGTAAAATGTTGCAAGTCACCATGTATGATGGCGTCAGCCAAATAAGTCGATGTAAATTGATAGGCAGGTAATTCTGATTCGCCCCACCAGGCCAGATACAAACTGTTAACATCGAGAGCCCCGCTTCCGTCGTATTCGCCAGAGCTGTTTCCGCTGTCCTGTGCCGAGTGATGATTTATCGCTGCCTTCCTGCACACTCTGATGATAATCCTGTAAGAGGCCGCCATTAGTGGCTGACCAGTAAGTGTGTCTTGCACTTTACAGGACAAAGACTGTGGCTACCATTTCTGTAAAGAATATTTATTGTCCGCCATAGATAATGCATTTGAAGTGATCTTCAAAGAAATTTATGAAGTCTTTCTGAGAAAAAGCCGAACCTCAGAGACCATAAATCTTATCTCCTTTAAAAGTTCTCTTTTCGACAGCCGAAGCACTCCCTCTTCTCTTATATTGACCTGAAATGTAAATCAAGAATGAAGTTGCAGGTGAGCTGATGTTAATTAAGACATTACTTCCAGCAAGACCCATTCATTATATAAATTAAGCATTCTTCATTTTAATCCTTTAATTATCACAGTTAATAAAAAATCTATTTTAAGCCATAAATATTTCATGGGAGTTTCAATTTATCTGTAATACAGTATAGGCAAGCAGCATGTAATCTTTAAATGATAAAATAGCTGCCTTCCCCTGAAAATCTGTTATTTTAGGTGGTCATGCGGCCCTAATTCCCATTTTCATTTTTGTAAGGCTGCTGGCTGCTGCTGGCAGTGAGGGCTCCACGCCCCTCAGAATCTGAAATGAATGAAATGGGTTTGAGAACATTATGGGTAAGGAAATACAAGAAAGTGGTCATCGCCACGCAATTAGCATAGCATAGCAATGGCCAGAGAAAAGAGGGGCGGGGCAAATAGCAGGCAGTGGTTCCAGCCTGGGGGAGGAGTTTCAGGTAGCTTGTGACAGGCACTAAGATGGATGGATGTTTTATGTTTCAGGCAGGGCAAGCTGGGGTTTCAGATTCCTCATTTTTGTCCATTTTCTTCATTTTTTAATGTTACCATTGTTGAGATTATTTGGTTTCTATATGTCAATGTATTTTTTTTTTTGTGCGATATGTTTTGTGGGTGATCCCCACAAGAAGTGGGTCCACCAACCCATCACTGTCACAGGACTGCCCTCAACGTTAGGCTCAGAGCAGGCATTGATAACAGAACTTTATAAAGGCTGATGAATAACCCCACAGTCCCTTGCGGTTCATTGAATGTGAGTGGCTTTTGTGAATTTTTTTTTCAGAGTGTTTTCTTTTTTCTTTGACCTCTTCTTCTGTTCTTTTAACCATTCTTTTGGATCCATGTGCTGTATTTGGGACATTTCTTGCTTCAGAACTGTCTATTCTAGCGAACTTTCTTTGCTCTTTAGACCTTCACCGTTAACTGAGCATTTTTGTAAAAAATAAACCATTTTTATTTATAAAGACTAGGGGGCAGAGCCCCCGCTCACTTCGCTCACCAACCCCCAGATTTGGTTGACTGGATACACAATTTAAAGAGGCTACTATTTTCATGGGAATTGTTACATATGCATTTTTTTCACTTTTACTTTAAAACTTCAGTTAAAACAACATTTGGAATGAACTTTTCTTCAAGATCACATTGGATTTTGAATCCGTGTTTGGACTTACATCGTGACAACACAATGTATAACTGCCCGTGAGTGAATATCGTTTCTTTCTCTCTAATAAATAAACCGACTTTTTTGAATGTTTGTCCCTGTGATTTGTTAATTGTCATAGGAAAAGCTATTCTAACGGGAAACGGTAAATGTTTTAATATGAATGGCATATCAAGATCTCCTTTGGTGTCTAATGTTACCTGCGGAAGATGTACTACAATACCTTTCTTGTCGCCTGTTAAAATTTTACATGTTAGAATTGTTTGACCAATTTTGAATGCAACTAATCTTGTTCCATTGCATAGTCCATCACTCAGACATAAATTACGCAATAACATTACGACACATCCTTCTTTCGACAGTAATTCGTGCGGTGGAAGACTGGATGTTGTTAACGGTTGTAGATACTCTTTGTGATATTGTAAGTTGATGTTTTCATCTTCCACAACATCACCACCAACTGTTTCAGCGGAGTCTATTGATACGCATTTAACCAATTTGCTGTGTAACCGATCGACAATTTTCGAGTTAATTTGTTTGACTTCATCGTTTCTTGGTGCCACATTTAGATGAATGGGCGATTCTAAACTGGATCTCCGTAAGTGTGTGTGTATGTGTGTGTGTGTGTGTTCATAAGTAAGCCCTTTAATGGATTGGTGTCTGTCCAGGTTAAGTGCCGGAATGCACCTGATGACCGTGGTCTTGTTTGAAAATAGTTTTAAGTATGGCGTGACTTGAAAGAATCTCATAGCAAAAGTCTCCATCTCACGTGACTTGCTTCCAAAGGTTGTAAGTATGGTGTGACTTGAAAGAATCTCATGGTTAAAGTCTCCATCTCACATGACTTCCTTCCAAAAAGTCTCTTCAAAAAGTCATGTCTTGTCCCAAGATTTTTTTTTATTATAATAGAGAGATTATTGTATTGTGCACTCTTCTGACTTGCCAGAGTTTTACGGTCCCCCCCCCACAGTGGCCATCTGGAGTCCTGTTTGGAATTATTGAGCTTAGAAACTCTCTAGTCCATGACAGGATGGAGTGTGTGGTCTCAGGTCTTTAAATTTAAACATGTTCCTGTATTTTATTTAGTACAATCCAACAATTTGAAAAAAAAAAAATTTATTCATTTGTGAACCACCAGAGTGTGTACAGCCGCCCTAACCCGACACAGACAGGCAGGACACAAATTTCACC
This sequence comes from Polypterus bichir lapradei, assembly GCA_026402145.1. NCBI lineage: Eukaryota > Metazoa > Chordata > Cladistia > Polypteriformes > Polypteridae > Polypterus > Polypterus bichir. The sequence goes on from JANRMT010062827.1 coordinate 14,439,703, forward strand.
ACAAGTTTATTTTCCGGCTGGTTAGCACTTTTTCTCGCTCCCCGGACGTCAGAACCACAGTAGAAAACCACAGTCCCTCTCGGCTCCTTTTCCCAGTCCTTCTGCCTCCACTCCTCTTCAGCAAGTTTCATCCTTTTTCCTTCTGACTCTGGCTCCCCGAATGGAGTGAGGTGACTCCTGGGAGTGCTCCAGGTGGCTCATCAGTATTACCTGGAATCACTCCCAGGTGTGGTAGATGTCCACTACAGGGCTCTGCAGCCCCACAGAACCCAGCAGGGCTGAACCAAACTCCAGCTCCCAGCATGCCCTGCGGGAATCCGTGATGCCACAGCCACTCAGGAGGGCTGCCCTCTAGCGTCCCAGGGTAGGCATTGCCTCAGCGATGCTCTCCCTCCCTGTCCTGCCATTCTGTTGGTGTCCCGACCAGGTAATGGCCGTGGACATCCGTCATACATTTTCAGTGTTTCAGTGACTCAGAGTCACCCAAGTTTGCCCTTTTTATGTTCTTCACAGAAATTTGCATACTAACTGGCAATTTCCATATCAGATATGGAGCACACACAAGTATATATTTACTTTAAGATAAAGAAATTAAGTTGCATTGTTAAGTCAATTAGTACAAATCTTTTAAACCGTGAAGGAATGTGCGACAAGAATGTTAAAAAATCAGGCGAACTGATAGAGCCAGCAGTTTCAAGTAAATAGCTACAAAAGACTGAATTCTTCTTCTGAATCACATAACACAACACTCTGACCGTACTTCACTGTAATCCACGTCACCGTTACGGGGGGGCTGGAGTCCAGTCAAGCAGCACTGGCAGGAGGCCAAACAGACCACTTCCGACGAGTCATGGAGGGGCTTTCCAATCAGATTACTGTCGTGTCAGGCTCGGAAAACCAGTAGGAAGGACAGGAACTCGGATGAAATGCTGGGGTGCCAACAGGGCCACCCAGTTCACTCGAAAAAAGTTTTTAACAAAAAGTACAAGTGCTCGATGGCGCAGAAATGGACCAGAATATCTCTAGCTGTTAGCTAACGCAGCGTTTCACAACCTTTACGTATTTGCGACCTGAGTTTTCATAACAGTCTTAATCACGCTCCCCTAACGTTTTTTTGGAAGGAGCCCACTAATACCAATTTGTTCTTTTTTAATTAATGATATAGCCATCTATCCATCCCGCTATATCCTAACTACAGGGTCACGGGGGTCTGCCGGAGCCAATTCCAGCCAGCACAGGGCACAAGGCAAGAAACAAACCCCGAGCAGGGCACAAGCCCACCACAGGGCACACACACACACCCCAAGCAATTTAGGATTGCCAATGCACCTACCCTGCATGTCTTTGGACTGTGGGAGGAAACCCACCCAGACACGGGGAGAACATACAAATTCCACGCAGGGAGGACCTGGGAAGCGAACTCGGGTCTCCTAACTGCGAGGCAGCAGCGCTACCCACTGCGCCACCATGCCGCCCTAAGAACCATCATCACTGTCATTAACAAATGAGGAGAGACTTTAAGGTTCAAGCACTCTTCTACTTTTCTAGAAACCCTAAGAACTCCTCATCGCTAGTGTCAGAATTTATGAAGCTCAGTTGCTCACAATTACTTTGCAGGAGCTCATACCTATCATCACGCGGCATGAACTGTCCAAAGCACATTTGGACCAATGCTCCCTGAAGTTATATCACCAGTCCAGTCCCATCTCTCGGGAAGCAAACCCAGGTCTCCTTACTGTGAGGCAGCAGTGCTACCCACTGCACCACCATGCCACCGTTAATGACATATCATAGATGCATATTTTATTATACCTACTTAACTTTTATCGACATTTATCTAACTCTATATTTATTGTTCTAGTATCAGAATGTAGTTTAAGTTCATTTGTTTTGGTTTCAATAGATGTATTTTTCATATTTTCGATTCTTGTTTTCTTCTCGCCCCCCCTTTTTGTTACTTCGTGCCCCTCCCAGGGGGCCCTGCCCCACAATTTGAGAACCACTGGGCTAACGCAAGGACGCTTGTTTTGTACTGGTCAGGGTTCCATCTTATAAGCTTTCTTGTTCACCAAATTAGATGCCTACTATCGGGAAGTGCCATGTTGTTTAGAGTTCCTGGACTTGAATTAATGCCAAAGAACAAAAGTCCAAGTCTTTAGAGTCCTGGTGTCCCCTGTTTGTAAGACATGGATGCTATCCAGTGACCTGAGATGAAGACTGGACTCCTTCAGTACTGTGTCTCTGTGGAGTATCCTTGGGTATCGCTGGCTTGACTTTGTGTTTCTCACAGAGTCCCGAATGAATCACCGTAAAAATGTTCCCGTACGATGAACATCAAAACACTGTGCTGCACACTCATTAAATCTGGGAGAGGGTAGAGCGCCATCCTGCCCTGCACGACTCCAAAACAACCAGAAAATAAGGAAAACCATTTTGATATGCATGCTTGTCATTCCGTGTTCGGATCTTGTTTTGGCTTTATGGTCCTGATGAAAGTGTGCCCGGGCCCAGAATGTTTAGTGCAGTGTGAGTGCAGGCCAGCAGGGGAGTAGGGAGTGGGGGACAATCACACTTGGGCATGGGACGGCTACAAAAAGGGCAAAGCAGTGGTAGAAAAGGTCCAGAGAAGAGCGACGAGGCTGACGAGGATGAGTTATGAGGAAAGATTAAAAGAGCTGAGACTTTACAGGAGATGAAGAGGAGACCTGACTGAAGTGTTTAAAATGATGAAGGGAATCAGTCCAGTGGATCAAGACGGTGACTTTAAAATGAGTTCATCAAGAACACGGGGACACAGATGGAAACTTGTTAAGGGGAAATTTCACACAAACATTAGGAAGTTGTTCTTTGCACAAAGAACGATAAACACGAGGAATAAGCTACCAAGTAGTGTGGAAGACAGTAAGACTTTAGGGACTTTCAAAACTCGACTTGATGTTTTTTTTGGAAGAACTAAGTAGATAGGACTGGCGAGCTTTGTTGGGCGGAATGGCCTTTTCTCGTGTAGAGTGTTCTAATGTTCTAAAAACGGGCCTGGTGTGAGTACACCTTTAGTACCAACTGAGCATTGTTTCAATGCCGCAGCCTACCTGAGTATTGTTGCTGACCGTGTCCATCCCTTTATGAACGCATCTCCTGATGGTTCCTTCCAGCAGGATGACGCACCATGTCACAAAGCTCAGATCACCTCAAACTGGTGTTTTGGACATGACGATGAGCTCACTGGACTCAAATGGCCTCCACAATCACCAGATCTCAATCCACTAGAGCACCTTTAGGATGTGGTGGAAGTGGAGATTCACGTCCGACAAATCTGCAGCCACTGTGTGATGCTATCATGTCAATATGGACCAGAATCCCTGAGGAATGTTTCCTTGTTGAATCTACGCCACGGAGAATGATGGCAGCTCTGAAGGCTAAAGGGGGTCCAACCTGGTAATAGTAAGGTGTACCTAATAAAGTGGCTGGTGATTGTGTGTGTGTGTATATACTGTATGTCTAGAGCGAGAGACACTTGTGAGGTCCTACCCTTCTTCTCATCCACTCAGGTGTGCCGATGAAGGACACCTAGTGATGCCAGCTCTGCGTGGCATCAAATCTCAGTCCGGACTTTTTTCACGGTGGAGCTGGTGGAATGAGCTGCCCACCTCCATTCAAAATTCTGACCCCCTCAATGTGTTTAGGAAGAGTGTGAGGACCCCCGCACCCCACCTATCTAGCTGATATTATCTGTTGGGTTCTTGTAAGTAAAGAAGTGTAACTCACTTATAATATTTTGGCCTGAATGTTTCACTTATATGATGATCAATTTTGTCACCTTATCCTGTCACACTTGTTCCCAAACTGTCCCCAGGCTGTTTTCTTGATTACGTATGTTATCCTCTTTTGGAAGTTGCTTTGGATTAAAGTGTTCACTAAGTGAATAAATGTAACATAGATGTGAAGACGGATATGGCACTAAGCAGCACATTGTGTTGACGGGTTGAAACTTCACAAGCGTGGCGTGGTGTTTTATTGTGCCCCCCTTTGTATTTCGTTACTGGCTACTGTCTTTATAAAGTGAAAGTCTTTGTCATTGCCATTCAAAGCACATCAGCTGTAGTTACTGCCTTTACTTCCCATGACGGACAGATAATAAATTTTAAAGGCTTGTGGCCGCTCAGAGGGAGCTGCCAGAGCAAAACTAAAAATACTCCCATTTTTAAAAAGCATTTTGGTTTCTTGGAGTCTTTTGACATTTTATGATCTTTTCAGAAGTTCCTGCCTGGCTTTTACGTTGACTTCTGTGAGACACTTAGGTTAAGTGGGCCATTTTCATTTTTTTTTCAGTACAGGTGATAATTGCTCCCTCAATTCTGCCTGGTGTGACATGCTTGGCGTAAAAATAGCTGGACAGAACTCACACGTGTTGTTGTCATTTTGCTAAGAATAATCAACAGCCTGGAGGCAGAAATTGAAAAACAAGAGCAGGAGATGAAAAAGTTACTCGGAGCAGACAGACGAGCTGTCAGGGAACAGGCAAAGGTCAAAAGACTGGGAGGAAGTGGAAAAAAAAAGAAATACAACAACAGCAATCACCTGAAATTAAAAACGCAAAAAAGACAAAGGAATATTTACAATACCCTGAGCGTTAATGTCTTTTTTAAACTTACAAATGTATAAGAAGTAGTCAAGATTCAAGATTTATTTGTCACATGGTTGGTTATACTAGTACAACATGTAGTGAAAGGATATATAATCAATCATTAATTTAAAAAGTTCATTACTTAACATGGACATTTATGAAGCAATAAACAAAATTTTATTTAAGCCAGACCCGGGCTAAAACATGACAAATAAAACATAAAAACTCTAAAGTATCAAAAATGTCAGACTTATCACAAAGTTTTAAAAAAATCATACTGTATATCAATATAAAATCTAAATACTAAATAGCAAAATGCAACCGAAATAAAGACTTCCAAAAACCCACAAATCAGAAATCAAAAAAATCCAGAAAATGGCGACAAATTCTAAAACCTGTGAGCGCCACGGGGAACAGACAGGCACCCCAGCTGGAAGACAATGGCATGACCTCTGGACAAGATGGAAAAGAAGGTGCCAGGGGATGAATAAGCAGAAGGCAGAGGCCAGGAGTAGTACCATCTCCCATACTTTAGATGGCAGTGTTCCACTAGAGGTATCCCAGTTGGGACATCCGCATGGGTTCATGGGAACTCCTGGGGAGTCCAGAAATGCAACTGGTACTCCTGACAGGTTTTCTCCCGCTGTCTTTCCATCACACTGGCCTCCTGGATGGGTATTGTTTTCGGTCCAGCCCTGCCAGGATGCCAGCATGCCCACTTCTGTCCTGGTATCTTCCCCTGGGTAAGGCAGGGAGCATCCTGTCACTCTTTCTGACCCTTTGCTACCTGGGCCTTCCAGCCTGGTAAGGGAGAGAAGTCCATGCTGGCAGGATGCCAACTCTACATCTATTATATAGTGCCTTTCACATCTATCTATCTATCTATCAATCATACAGTGCCTTTCATATCTATCTATCTATCTATTGTGGTAGATAGGGGGCGCCCTCGCTCCCTTGAACCCCTGTCCACGACTCCAAACACCAGGTAAAAGTCCAAACTTTGACTTTATTAATATTCCACAGTGCACAAAGCACCCTCTCCTCCACTATATTCATAAATCACAATAATACAAACAATAAACCAATCCTCCACTCCCAGACGCGTTGCCACCCTTCCACCCAGCTCAGCTCGCCGTCTGGGTGCTCCCACAGTCCTTTTATATCTCCTGACCCGGAAGTGTTCCTAATCCCCAGTCCATGTGACTCTCAATCACTTCTGGGTCAGGTACAAGTTCTTTTCTTCACCCCGGAAGCACGTCATTCCTCTTGTTCACGTGTGCTTCCGGGGCGTAGGGAAAATATCCATTATTCCTCCCTGCAGCGTCCCCTAGTGGCCCACATGGCATCCAGCAGGGCTGTGCATAAAAACTACATTGTCCATGATGCCCTGCTGGTCTTCTGGGGACCTCCATACTGCAAGGAGGGCTCCACCTGGCGGCTTGGCCGGGATAAACGGCCGGCCATCTATCTATCTATCTATCTATCTATCTATCTATCTATCTATCTATCTATCTATTATATAGTGCCTTTCATTATCTATCTATCTATCATATAGTGCCTTTCATATCTATCTATCTATCTATCTATCTATCTATCTATCTATCTATCTATTATATAGTGCCTTTCATATCTATCTATCTATCTATTATATAGTGCCTTTCATATCTATCTATCTATCTATCTATCTATCTA
>JANRMT010062827.1:14449338-14463144 GCA_026402145.1 Polypterus bichir lapradei
TCTATCTATCTATCTATCTATCTATCTATCTATCTATCTATCTATAATATAGTGCCTTTCATATCTATCTATCTATCTATCTATCTATCATATAGTGCCTTTCATATCTATCTATCTATCTATCTATCTATCTATCTATCTATCTATCTATCTATCAGTTTTTAAAAAGCATTTTGGACCCCAAGGGGTCCTAGGGTGGCACAAGAGAGGGCCTTCAGGGAGGACTACCCTGGGTCTGAAACAACCTGGAAGTGCTCCCCACAAGTAATGCCTGGCCACTGGGGGCTATTCTGGGTCCAGTATAAAAGGATCCCCCTGCCTTACCTTGGTTGGGGGGGCAGACAGAGAGGATCGAGTTTCTTTGTTCGTGTGATTATGGCCTGTGCTTCATTGTAAAAAGTGCTGGCTTGATTTAAAAAATCCATTGTTTGAACCTGTGACTGTGTTGGGTATTATTGGGTCTGGAGTTTTGGGGCTCGGTGGTGCCCACTACTGGATATAAACTAGAGAATATAAGTGAATAAGGTAAAAATGAACAACAAACTTGGAAATGAGAGGGTGATATAAAAGAAGAGCTCAGCAACCAAAGCAAAGTGAAAGTTAATGCTGCCGCAGCGAGCTTGTGTTCTGTCTCGGCGGGAGACAGCAAAAAAAAAAGGAAAATGTTCATTAAAGGATTAGGGGATGAAAGCAAATTGAAAAATGATGTTTAAGCCAATGGTGCCTCCTTAAATGGAGTTCACATGATAAGTTTTAAAAATGACTGGATTGAGATGACGATGAACACCACTAGTAAGAACAGAAGCTGCAGCCCTACAACCCGTCAATGGAGTAGACAAGAGACGGACGGATGATCAGTTTATGTACAGCTAAGATGGCACACCAGCCCTTAACAAAGTAGACATGAGAGGCAACAGCAGGGGCGCAGGCTCCAGCCCCTCATGAGTCTCAGAATGGATTAAGGATAGATGGAGAGCCTACAGATAGGTAAGGAGGTGCTTTGTCTTGGTAGAGTTCTACTGTACGAGGTGAGACACAAAAATAACCAGATTGGTTAAAAAAATATTAATTGCTGAAATACAGCATTCTAAACCTTGTCACCTTCTCTATACTCCCCCTCCCGATCTCTACACCGCTCCATACGTCTCTTCCATTGCTTGAAACAGAGCTGGAAGTCTTCTTGCTTGAGGCTCTTCAACAAGCTTGCCGTTTCTGTCTTCACTTCATCCATTGAAGTAAAATGTGTTCCCTTCAGGTCACTTTTGATTTTCGGGAACAAGTGAAAAATCACAGGGAGCTAAGTCGGGCGAATAGGGAGGATGATCGAGGACAGGAATGTTTTTGTCAGTTGAAAACTGCTTTAAAGAGAAAATGTGCGAGAAATTTGATGCTGATTCGCTGTTCGTTTTTTTTTTTCACCCGACATTATTGCGGCAACTCGTGTAGCGATTGTTGTGCAGATACTGACTGGGCTCTTCACAGAATATACCTACCGGTCTGTGGTTTGAGAGGACGTGTAGGAGGGCGATTTACTGTAGTTCTATTACTCACGTCCAGCCAACCTCCAGACGGTTTTCCAGGAAAGTCCCAAGCCCAGTCCGGTTATTTTTGTGTCTCACCTCATACATTACTCTGCGTTCTCCTTTTATACTCTTTATTGTGTAGACTTTATCAGAATGCCTCATATCCCCTAGACGTACCACTGTTTTTAAGGTATTCTCACCTCCTTCCCTTCTACATCTATAACCTCAGGCAATTAAACAGAGTAAAATGACAAGCTGGAGTTAAGTTACACATTCTAACAATGTATTATTGATAATATTCATAAAATAATAATAATGAAACAGAGTGCGTGTTAATCCAGCCTGATGAATGCTGATGTGTAGTTTCAGGTGGCACAGAGACTTGTAGTTACTTAAAATTACTTATAATTTACTTATTACTTATAAATACTAATGTTTCTGGACTTCTCTAGCACCTTCAACACCATCCAACCTCTGCTCCTTAGGCACAAGCTGACAGAGATGGGAGTAGATTCACACCTGGTGGCATGGATCGTGGACTATCATACAGACAGACTGCAGGTCTGACATTGTGGTCAGCAGCACAGGAGCACCGCAGGGGACTGTACTTCCTCCGGTCCTGTTCGGCCAACATACATCAGACTTCCAGTACAACTCGGAGTCCTGCCACGTGCAAAAGTTCGCTGACGACACTGCAATCGTGGGCTGCATCAGGAGCGGGCAGGAGAAGGAGTATAGGAAACTAATCAAAGACTTTGTTAAATGGTGCGACTCAAACCACTTACACCTGAACACCAGCAAAACCAAGAAGTTGGTGGTGGATTTTAGGAGGCCCAGGCCCCTCCTGGACCCCGTGATCATCAGAGGTGACTGTGTGCAGAGGGTACAGACTTATAAATACCTGGAAGTGCAGCTGGATGATAAATTGGACTGGACTGCCAATACTGATGCTCTGTGCAAGAGAGGACAGAGTCGACTATACTTCCTTAGAAGGCTGGCGTCCTTCAACATCTGCAATAAGATGCTGCAGATGTTCTATCAGACGGTTGTGGCGAGCGCCCTCTTCTATGCGGTGGTGTGCTGGGAAGGCAGCATAAAGAAGAAAGACGCCTCACGCCTGGACAAACTGGTGAGGAAGGCAGGTTCTATTGTAGGCACGGAGCTGGACTGTTTGACGTCCCTGGCAGAGCGACGGGCGCTGAGCAGGCTCCTGTCAATCATGGAGAATCTACTGCATCCACTGAACAGGATCATCTCCAGGCAGAGGAGCAGCTTCAGCGACAGACTGCTGTCACCGTCCTGCTCCACTGACAGACTGAGGAGACCCCACACTATGCGACTCTTCAGTTCCACCCGAGGAGGTAAACGTTAACATTACACAAAGTTATTGTCTGTTATACCTGCATTGTTATCACTCTTTAATTTAATATTGTTTTTTATCAGTATGCTGCTGGAGTCTATGAATTTCCCCTTGTGATTAATAAAGTATCTATCTATCTATCTATCTATCTATCTATCTATCTATCAGTTATATAGTGCCTTTCATATCTATCTATCTATCTATCTATCTAAATGTTTCTGGTCAAGTCATTTCTAGTCAGCTTTCTTCAGGACAGGTCGCATGCCTGTCTCAATATGGCTGGCGAGTTGTGCTCCTCATTGTGTTCTCTTCATGGCCATGGTGTGAGAGAGAGAAGGTGGGGTAAAGCCACCGGTGGGGGGTCGGTTGGTTACACTTGAAAGCATTGTTGTTCTCATCAATGAAATAAGACAATATTACATTTGCTTTGTCTGACTTACAAATAAAGACATACAAAATATTTATCAACTTATATATCTGCATCCAGCCATGCAAGCAGGTCCTCCAAAATAGGGGAAAGCCTGGTGAATGGTGGCAGGACTGGCACTGCCGCCACCATCAAAAACCTCACACTGTTCCGGTGTGGTGCTGAGGTGTCACCCATCGCACTCGGTTGGTCCCAAATCCAGGTGGTTCGTCGTGTGTTGGGTGCGGCAAACAACCAAACAAAATGTCACGCTACAACAGCTCAGCAAGTTGGACATGAATGCCATCAGGAAGGGTGCAGTTTCATAAAATAATTAGGAGAGTTTGGTGATGGACAGATGGGTGGTGTAGATGTGAGTAGCAGGATACATTAGGTCTCAACACACTGGACACGAATGACATCAGCAAGGGAATGGGCTTCAGCTCCACACAAAACTAAGATGAAATGAATTAGGTTTGAAAATTAATGGACCAAAGGATGTATGGTTGGATGAATGAACGGGAGAGTAGAAACATATGGGTATGAGGGTACATTGGAACGCATAAGTTGGACGTGAATGTCATTAGTAATGATGGAGGCCCTGTGGTATAACGAGTCTGCGGCTCTGAAAGCATGGCCGTTTTTTTTAAAATAATCCATTGGCCGTGTTGGTCTCTGTGGGCGCGCTCGTGCATCTGCGGGGAGTTGGCGAGGTAATTGGGGACGAGTCTCACCTGCACGTGAGGGTACAATCTTTCTCAATTGCTTCATCAGCTTCCTGTGGTGCGTGATTTGGGAGCTGTGCCCACAGTGCCGTTTAAGTATGGGCTGGCACAGGAACGGAGAAGAAATTAGAGAAAGAGAAAGGCATGTAGAGCGAGAGTGGGGCATTGGGGTAAAGAGAGAGAGAGAGAGAGAGAGAACGTGTCAGCTGGCTAGAGAGAGAGAGAGAGAAGAGAAGGGAGTGCAGTCAGGGGTCCCGTGACGGAGCAAGGGATTGGCACTCTAGGGACGGATCGTACCCACTGATTGTGCTGAGGAGTAGGTGCGATCAAGGTGGAGTCCTCTCCAGATATCAGAGGGATGACTACATGAGTGAGAAGGATGATGAGAGGACAACTGACCTCGAGCAGTATGGCAGATGCCAACGGTAAAGTCCCCCCAGCTGAACGAGCCATGGGTGAGCTGGAAGACCCAGCGACTGGTGATTTTTATTCTCGTTTTCTGCCTAGTTTTTAAACACTTGGATTTTAACTGTTTTTATGGATTATGTATTCATGGAACTATGGAGCACTGCACCTTCTTTTTGGACACAAACTCTTTAGATTTTCTTTATTGTTTAATAAAAGCACCATCCCATTGCTTTGAGTGTTTTGTCCCCACCGACAAACTCATCCAGTCACGTTCAAGAGGTCCCTGAATATGGAAGAGGGAGCTTGGAGCCACACCGCACCGTCACAGGCCCCAGTTCCTCATAACTTTTGTCACACACGTGCGTTTAGGAGACAGCTAAAGGGCCTGGGGAGCTGTAATATTACACCAGACCAGGGTGTGGCAGAGTGTGCCGACTATCTCTCTCAGTTTCTTGTAGACCATTCCTGGGAAATCTCACCAGGTTCCGGCACCTCTGATGACATCACTTCCATCTCAGGGGCCGCTGATGACGTCACTTCCGGTGTCGGCCTCTGTGATGACGTCACTTCCGGTTCTGGACTAGATGACATCATTTCCTTCCCCAGCTCTTAAAACTGCCGTCTTACCTCCAAATGATCAGTTCTGCTTTGGACTCAGTCTTGTGAACATCCATCCATCCATTATCCAACCCGCTATATCCTAACTACAGGGTCACAGGGGTCTGCTGGAGCCAATCCCAGCCAACACAGGGCGCAAGGCAGGAAACAAACCCCGGGCAGGGCGCCAGCCCACCGCAGGGCTCTTGTGAACATCTCTGTTCAAATATTTCAGAACCTTTTGCAGCTGGGAAATAACATACGGGTGGCTGCCCCAAACCTTTATGATGTCTGGAGACTCTTATTACACCTTATATAAAGAATCAGGAGAGTTTGAAGATGGACAGACGGACGGTGCTTTTGTGAGTAAGGGGTGCATGCATCAGCCCCCTCACCGAGCTGGACGTGAGTGCCGCTAGTAAGGGTGCCCAGTCCGTTTGTGCTCCTCTCCTCCTCCAGAAGGTTTTGCTCTTTCTTGACTGACAGGTGCTGGCACAGACCTCGGCCCTGTCACCTGTGGGTCCCTTGACCCTCGCACATCTTTGAAGCTAAGCCTCAGTTAATCTTTAGCTTAAAATGGATTACAGTGCTTATTAGAGGAGGCGATCTTTTTAAACCTTTGCCACGTACAGTAGAGCAAAGCATTTTTTTTGAGCGCTCTTGTTAACCCCCGTGGCCCCCATCTGAGTCCTTTACACGTTTTGTTTCTCCGAGACTCAATATCTAGGATAATGTGATGGCTGTGGAGTGACCTCACTTATTAATGAGTCTCTAAAACGTACGCTGTTGTGGGTACGGATGATCAAGAAATTGCCTTTTTTTTTTCTCCCACTTAGATATGCATAATTTATGATTTCACTTTGTACTACACATTTTTCTTCTTTGCACCCGGAGAGACCAATGCCCAGCCTTAACTAAAATGCCACATCTTCGTTTTTTTTTTTTTTTATTGCTGGGGACGATTTCAACTTTGCACTTTTCTGTGATTGGCAGTAAGTGAGCACAAGGTCTCAGTTGGATGTGCCTGCCCTGCTTTTATCCGTGGCACCCAGTCCTTGGCGAGTGTATAATTTACTCATCGGGGTGTCTGGGCCCTTGACCGTAAAGACTGGAGTTGCATTTGTATTGCACTGAATTATTTAATGATGTACTGCTACCCCTTGGCTGAAATGAAGAGAGCCAAGAAGCCGTTTTCATTCAAATGTGTAATTTTCAACTCACAGCAGAGCTTCTTTTAAAAGGCCACCGCTTACTCACGGGCCTGGAACTTCTTAAATGATTAATAAGGAGCCATCTTATTAATTGTTGGGAGGCTTGTGAGCTGCTGGAGTCAATGGCATGAGCATTTGGTTTGGGGAGCTGTGGTAGCACAGTGGCACAGTGGTTAGGATATTTCAACTCCTAGTTTGATCACAACCTGCGTAAAGTTGGCATGTCCACCTTATGCCCATGTTAGTCCTCACCAGCCCTGCGGTGGGCTGGCGCCCTGCCCGGGGGTTGTTTCCTGCCTTGCGCCCTGTGTTGGCTGGGATTGGCTCCAGCAGACCCCCGTGACCCTGTAGTTAGGATGCAGCGGGTTAGATAATGGATGGATGGATGGATAGTCCTCACCAAGATCAATAGCAATGCAAATAGAGAGATGAGTGGTGCCTCTCCTTTAGGGGTTAAGTGGCTTAAGTAGGTTTGGAAATGAATGTCTGGATAGATGGATGGATGGATGGATGGATGGATGGAATGTGTAGAGATAAATAAGGAGGAACAGTGGCCCTCACAAAGTTGAATATGAATGCCACCAGTATAGGTGCAGTCTCCAACCCCACCAACAACCTTTTCATTGGTTTAGGAAGGTTAGAAGATGGATGGATGGACAGATAGACAGTGAGCCCTCCCAAGATGGGTATGAATGCCAGTAGTCAGCACACAGCTTCAGTCCCTTCTGGAGAAATGAATTAAGTAGGTCTGAAAATGAATGTATGGATGGATGGAATATAAAGAGCTAAGGAGTTACACTGATCCTCAACAAGATGGACATGAATGTCACCAGAAGGGATGGAAGCTTCAGGTTCTCCTGTTAATATCCTAAGAATGTTCAAAAATGAATGGATTGAGAGATGGATGGATGAAGTGGGTGTAGATGGGTAATGAAATCCATTGGCCGTCACCAGGTATGAATACCACTAGTAAGGACCCAGGCCATAGACCCTAAAACCTTGTAAATGGACTAGAGAAGTTTGAACATGGAGAGCTGGACAGATGAGTGGTGTCTACATAGCTAAGGGGGTGATAATAATAATAATTCTTTACAATTACATTGTGCTGTTCTCGCTCCGCTCTGACCCTTAACAAAACTAGACGTGAATGCCACTTGTAGGGAAGCAGGCTCCAGATCCAGAAGTATATTGGAAAATTAAAGTATGGATGGATGGACAGATAGATGGATCGGTGGATGGATACATGAATGGATGGGTGGGGTGTGTATACTGAGTTAGACATGGATGCCAACAGTAAGGGTACAGTCTTCAGCCGCCATCAACCCTGTAAATGGATTATGCAGGCTTGAAAATGAATGTCTGGATGGATGGTTGAATGGTAGGATAGATGGATGGAGAGTGTATAGATAAAAAAGGAGGAGCATTGGCCCTCACCAAGGTGGACTTGAATGCCACCAACCAGAGTGCAGTCTCCAGTCCCCGACGACCCTGTAAATGGGATATGCAGGTTTGAAAATAAACAGGTGGATAGATGAGTGTTGAAGCATCAGAGATAGCACTCCAGCTAAACCATAACCATGCGGGCCTGTCCAAAGGGATCTTGAACCCCTGTCCACTGGGCACAGTAGCTCACCACTTACATTTTCGTGTTTTGTCCAAAGCGACTTACAGATGTACTGCACTCCCTCCCACCAGTTGGCTCTGACCATGAGAACCCTGCAGGGTCACTTCCAGCCAAGCCATTGAACCACTCGTGGGTCCTGAGTGAGTCCCAATTTTTGTTCCAGTGCCACCAATACACAGTATCCTTTAGTGCCACCTGGCATCCCTTGCATCACTCAGTCTCTTTAGAGTCTCTCTAAAGAGTCTGTTGGCTCTTTAAAGGGGGCACTGCTGTTCAGTATGCCCCCCCCCCCCCCCTTAGCCTCACCCCTTTTTCTGGACATTCTTGCCCTCTTTAGGGAGCACTGCATGCGTTTGTCACACACTGGCACTGTTACCCAGCCTAATGCCCTTCAATAGCATTACAGCATGAAAACAGGACACACTGCCACCGTGTGGCTGCTATGCTCTGGTGCAGGCACCTTTCCTGCTTCCAGTGTGGCTCTTGGCTTTTCTCATAGATGCTTAAGGGGAACCCAACCATCCTGATGGTACTCCCCTACCTCCACTCCTATCCCAATCTGCCTCTTCCCACCTCTCAGCCTTATCATTCCAGCAAAAAAAAACAGGAATGCAGTATCGGCTTTTCTTATAGTTAACATTTAAATAACAAAATATAAAGCCTTGTTCTTTTTGTGTGTTCAATATGGAGGGATGAAAGAAAACTATTTTTTTTTTGGATTGCTCTTATAAATCCAGAGCTGGGCCCCGTACGTTAAAACAAAGAAAAGCAAAGACCGGGAAAAAAAAAAATCGAAAATCGGAGGTCTTCCGTGTGAAGAGGAAATGAAAGAAGTACCTGAGCCAGAACAGTGGCGCTTTGTGAGAATGAAAGGCCCGTCTGCCTCCTTTCATGTATCCTCACACGGCGCCGAGATGTTCAGAATGCACAACGGCGCAGGCTTGACATCCTCGCTGTTTGCTCAGCGGATTGAGGCCTCGGCGAGAAGTCAGGAGGGATCAGGACGCAGCATTTGAGTGCCTGACATTTGCATCGCTTTTCTCCTTCAGGCTGAGTGCACTTCGGTTTGCCTGAGAGGTTTTCAAAGTGTCACAACGCTCCTCGCAGATAACCAAAAAAAAAAAAAAACTTGAAGGGGTAAAGCTGGTGGACAGGGACAGCGGGAATATTAGGGGTGCAATCGTGTCCACAGAACGCCTGATTTTATTTAGCATCTTAGCTGAATATAATCAGGAAACCACAACAAAAGGACAAAAATCAAAATGAGGAATTAGGCAAGTTAGGTAAACTCTGAATTTATTAGTATTTTACGTTTTATGATCAATTGTTTCTCGGTCCGTAAATACAAATTTCACGGGTTAACACTTAAGGCTTTCCAGCTCCGGTCCTGGAGGGCCCCAGCTGGCTGCAGGTTTTCATTCTAACCCTTTTCTTAATGAGTGACCTGTTTTTGCTGCTAATTAACTTCTTTTGAATTCATTTTAATTGACTTGTTTTTTAAGATTTGTTCCCCTGAATTCCTT
This sequence comes from Polypterus bichir lapradei, assembly GCA_026402145.1. Taxonomy (NCBI): domain Eukaryota; kingdom Metazoa; phylum Chordata; class Cladistia; order Polypteriformes; family Polypteridae; genus Polypterus; species Polypterus bichir. The sequence continues at coordinate 14,458,716 of JANRMT010062827.1, forward strand.
CATCGTTCCTCTGAAATTCTTCATTTCTTTCCTTAAATGGCACCCAAACAGAATTGCAATGTGAAGTGAGTGAGTCAACAGAAGGCCAATGAAGTCAGGGCCTCAAACTCCAATATCACGCCAACCAGTTGCTTCATCAGGTGACGAGTCTTGTTGTTAATTAAACTCATTCTTTAATTTCATGGCTTGTTGCTGCTCTTGTTGTGCAATGGCAGACATTTCTGAAATTGTTTTCTAAGAGCAGCATGGTTCAAATGTTTTGTGGACATGAGCAGATCAACATTCCTGAGACCTTCATCTTTCTTTATTTTCAGATATTGTATGATGGACACCAGTTGTTTTGGCTCATTTTGTATCTCATTATTATTTGGCTGCTAATTAAGGAAAAAGAAACAATTAAGGGGTCTGAGTCTTCAAGAGCAAGTCAATTACAATGAATTCAAAAGAAGCTAATTAGAAGCAAAAACAGGTCACTCATTAAGAAAAGGGTTAGAATGAAACCTGCAGCCACTGCGGCCCTCCAGGACTGGAGTTTGGCGACCCCTGGTTTAAACCACTGCATTCACTTTCTGTATTTTATGTGTTGGTACCACCACAGCTCATTCTTGGTCCCCTGTGTGCCTGTGCCAGTTTGAAACCCGAATGATAGATGGATGGATGGATGGATGGAATGTGTAAAGATAAATAAGGAGGAACAGTGGCCCTCACCAAGTTGAATATGAATGCCACCAGTATAGGTGCAGTCTCCAACCCCACCAACAACCTTTTCATTGGTTTAGGAAGGTTAGAAGATGGATGGATGGACAGATAGACAGTGAGCCCTCCCAAGATGGGTATGAATGCCAGTAGTCAGCACACAGCTTCAGTCCCTTCTGGAGAAATGAATTAAGTAGGTCTGAAAATGAATGTATGGATGAATGGAATATAAAGAGCTAAGGAGTTACACTGATCCTCAACAAGATGGACATGAATGTCACCAGAAGGGATGGAAGCTTCAGGTTCTCCTGTTAATATCCTAAGAATGTTCGAAAATGAATGGATTGAGAGATGGATGGATGAAGTGGGTGTAGATGGGTAATGAAATCCATTGGCCGTCACCAGGTATGAATACGTACTGTATGGAATGTTGGTACCACCACAGCTCATTCCTGGTCCCCGTGTGCCTGTGCCAGTTTGAAACCCGAGGAATAGGGTTATTCAATTAGGGTAAAATAGTTTTAGAATGAGGGTAATACAATAATAAATTAAGATAAGTATGAAGGGGAGGTATAGGGGTATGTAAAAAAAAAATTTGAAAAAAAAATTAACATCAGGGCACCAAACAATAGGGTTAAGATGAGGGTTAAGAGACGGTAGAACATATAAAGGCTACATTAAAATGAGAATAAAAATTTAACATAAGGGCACAAAGACAATGGGGTTTAAGATAAGGGTTAGGATTAGGGTTAGGGTTAGAGGAAATAAAACTCTGAAGAGTGGGCACTGGCACACATAATCCAAAAAAATATATATATTTTTTTATTTAACCCTTAAACCACCACATACTTGGGAGGCTTAATGCACCCCCTGGACAACAAATACTTTTTTGCTGCACTTTTTACGGAAACGTCACAATTCACCAAGAAAAAGTGAAATTTTAATGGAACACATATTTTTTTCAAGCTGATCATTTTTCACACTGCCAATGAACTGTAAAAACTATATAAAAAAAAAAAAACTACTGCAATAATCTATTCAGTAAATCAACTGCGCTTGAACTGGCTGCACACAGAGGCCAATGCTGACACTCGCAGGCCAGTCTAGTGCAGAGGCTGAATCCCAGGGACAGTGATGCTGATTCGCTAGGGGGCACCAGTGGTCATGAGCTGGCTGCTCAACGAATGTACAGCGCGGACTGATCAGCTCCGGCGTGTTGGCAAATTGCAGTGGGAACCGACTATAGCCGGCTGCAGCGTTCAACGAATGTACATCGTCGAAGATACTCGCCTCCGGTGCTCTGGCAAATTGCAGTGGGACCCAGTTATAGGCGGTTGTGGCGGTTTAAGGGTTAAGTCACTTATACCCGATCAGAATTCTATTACAAAATGTACAAAACTTAAAATAATAATCTTAATACATGTTCTAAAATGATTTGTAAAATGCTGAAATTATCTTCAAATAATATTTTAAAATATGCATTAAAGACCTGCTATATAACTGCAATTAAAAACAAGTTCTTAAAAACTGTCCCCTACTGGCAAGTAATATACTCTTAAAATAATTTTAAAGCAAATAAATAAAACTGAGCATCTAACAAAATATAAAACTATGTTTTTCAATTGAGGTTTTTAAAAAGAAAATGAAACAGGGACTAGTCTAAAGGTTAGTATTGGGGACTCATGGGAGAATTTTAACCTCAGGGCCCCAAATGTGATTTTTAACGTTAAGGTCTAAGATTAAGAAACTTTAAGATAAGGGTTGGGTGATAGAAGGACCTAAAACAGTAAGGGATATAGTGACGGGTAGGGCATCTAAAAAATGAAGATGAGGATAAAAACCCGATCTGTGAGGGTTAGTAAGGGTCAGGGTTAGGGATATGGAAGTTCAGCTCGTGACGTAAACTGGGGAGTGGATGAGGATAAGCCGCAGCTCCTAACCTCTAATCCTCTTCCAGCCCTAGAGTAGTGGGTGGGCCACTCTGAAGATGAATGACAGCCCTTCAACGTTACCCCACGCCTTCCAGTTACCCCCACTATAAAAGAAGTAACACAACTGGAAGTTGGTGTTCATTTCAATGACCTCAACAGTCTTAGCCCACAGAAGCATAGAATATACGATTGATAAAGATCAGTGGACATTCGCCACTCATCTGTGTTTGGTGTTGGTCTTTCTTTCAAATTGGTGTCATCACTATTAAATGGGATACCAGCAGTTTACCTAGAGATGCCTCATTTCTCTTCACAGTGCCTTTGTCAGATTTTATTGCTAAAAATGTCGTTTTCAGGTCTTTTTTCTGTCCCACTTTCAATTGTTTAAAACCAACAGCTTGCCAAACAGTTCCTGTATGCCAGGGCTGGATTAACCCCTTGGGGCAACTGGACATCAATGAACCTATCCACGAGAAACTGGACTCATATTTGACATGCAAGGTTGCGTTAGCTCCCCTTCATTCGACAAGGAATAAGAGAAAGTAAAATAAGACATTTTTTAATCGGCGATTTTAATTTCCAGAGCGTGAATTTCAAACCAGCAGTCCGGCTTTTACACCATTTTTTTTGTTTATTTACTTGCTGATGATGATATTTCAAACCAACAGGCAATATTTCATTTTCTAGATCCTGATGCCAGTTTTTAAGTCTGTTATTTCCGTATGCTGGTAGGTTTTAGCTTTGATGTGATGGTGCCAATGCTCACCTCAAATGCCCCCTTGTTAGCACTGTAGAAATGTAAAGAATGTTTAGTATTAACTAACATGTGCCCACTTCCTTGGAGTTATGAATTGTTGATTTTTTCTGTGCTAGTACCAATTTTATTTTCTGCTCCGATACCCTTGTGCCAGTTTTTTTTACCTCAGCTCAGAGACTGTCAGTGGTGGTCTTAGAACCCCCAGCCTGTTTTCATCCCCCCACCCTCTTTGGTTCTCCTGCCAGTTTCTAACCCTGAATGTCTATTTCTTTAGTGCACCTGTGCCACTTTTCAGTTTTATTAATTTAACAGCCTAGTTATCACCTCCTCTATGCCCATGCCAATGTTTAACCCTAATTGCCTTTTTTTATTTTTTATATTTTATTTTTCCCTATTCAATACATGGAGTTCATTTTTAACTCAGTTTTTTGGGTTTTGAGATTTGGATTCTCAGAGCATACATTTCACACCAGCGGTCCTTCTTTATCCAGGGTATCCAATTTCCAGATTTTGTGCACTGGTGCCAACATTTTAAAGCAGCAGCCAGTTATTTTTCTGTTTCTATATCCCGAAGCCTATTTTTATGCCAGTTATTTTTGTATGCTGGTAGCAGCTTTCCCTATTTATACGGCAAAGCCAATGTTTATCTCAAATGCCCCTTTGTAACTAATGGGTGCCCATGTCAGTATCTTATCTGGTGTGCTGGTGCCAATAGTTTAGGCCAGTCTTCCTGAAAGTTTCTAGCCCAGTTGTCCAGTTTTAGGACCCAGGTGCTAAAGTTTTTACCCCCGATGTTTTTGTTGCCAGCATTTTCTTTTTTTTTTACCTCATTGGTTCATTTTTCATTCACTGAGCTTGTGCCAGTCTTTTAGCTTAGAATAATTATCTTTCAGATTATTCTCTTTCAGTTCCAATATTTTAAAATAAACAACTCAGTTTTTAGCCAGTTCCAATTTTTATTTTTCACTTTGACTATCCATGTGTTGTAATAACAAGAATTGGGGAAAAAAAGATCACAAGGGGGTTGGAGACCAAAAGAGCCCCC
>JANRMT010062827.1:14473397-14487556 GCA_026402145.1 Polypterus bichir lapradei
AATGCACATGTGTCTGTTGTATGCCATTTGGAATGTGATTTGTCAAAAGCACTGTTAATGTTTCTGATCTGCCATCTGTTAGAATGACAGACGCAATACATTAAAATACTACCGATGTATGTGATGCACTGTCTTTTGCAACGACAAATGTAATGCATATGTCTGTTATTTGCCATTTGGTATCGGATTTGTTAAAGCAGGGTTAATAGTTGTGATCCACAATTTATTGGAATGGCAGAGGCAATAAATTTAGATATTACAAATGTTTGTGATGTGCCATCTGTTGGAGAGATAAATGCAGTGCATATGTCTCTGTTACATCGCATTTGCAGTGTTAATGTTTGTGATGCACCATCTGTTGGAATGACAGATGCAATGCATTTTATTACTACAAATGTTTCTGATATGCCACCTTTTGGAATGACAGACACAGCAACCAGACGGACAGACAGAGATACAGACACACATCCTTTTATTAAGATGGACTAGCAATAATACCTGTCAAAGGCAGGTAATGGAATACATTTTAAAATATTTGATATTTGGTACCTCTTTCCTTTCATGTACCATCAGCTTTACTCCTACATCTTTCTTTGGTATCCTCATGTGTGTCTGCTTCACTACCCTGGCGCTTCCTGCCTCAATTGCGTTTCATTGAGCAATCAAGGTATGACTGTCCAATCAGTCTAAAGCCAAGGTGACCAATCTCATTGTTCAAAGGGACCGCACACACAGACACACGCACAAACACACACCATAGATTTTTATTATATAGTACATAGATAGCACAACGGGGTCAACTCATTCCATTTACTTATTTGCCTGATGCCTTTATCCAAGGTGACTTACAGCATCTGAGATACAATTGGTAACTTTTCTTTTCTTTTTCCAGTTGGAGCTGTGACTTGCTCAGGGTCACACCGTGTCAGTAGCAGGACTTGAACCCACGACTTCAGGGTTTGAAGTCCAAAGCCTTAGCCACAGTAGGAACCGATTCCTGAGTGGCCCCGGATGGCCGGGGGTTATGCCCAGCCGGGACGCCTGGAAGGACCAGGAGAGGGACTACACCTCCCCTGGACCACGAGAGGGCAGCCTCCTTGGTCTGTATGGGGGCCACGGGAACTGAGCATGGAAGCTCAACCCTATTGGGGCCCGTGGCCACCACAGGGGGGCACCCGGAGGTTTGTGGAGCCCTGGATGACAGGCCTACCGCCACACCTGGAAGTGCTGCCAGAAGGAATTCCAGGGACACCTGGAGTGCTTCCGGGTGCTCATGCGGCACTTCCTCCACACCAGGAAGTGCCGCCGGAAGACCGTCACAGAGCATCTGGATCACATTCGCCACCCTCGAGTAAGAAAGCCGGAGTCGGGAGGAAGAAGGCAACGCTTGGGAGGAGAGGTGGAAAGACGGCAGGAGAATTCTGGAAGGGAGAGATCCGAACTGAACAAGGGTGTTGTGTGCCAGACTTTACAATTAAAATGTGTGTGTTTTAGAACATTCAGTGCCCGCCTGTTTGTGTCCGGGCTAAACTTACCACAACTGTCATCTAGCCAGCATGTCACGATGAATCATAATGTCTAAAGAGAAATCCTCATTTTCAGATTTGTCCAAGCATCGCCAGCGCACTTTGGTCTTCTTTGTACGCCCTGAGAGGCGAGTGCTTTATTCTGCAAGAGTACCAATGATGGGCGGCACACACAGACAAAACCTGAGACTTTCCTCTCCCGTCAAGTTCCGGCAGTCCCATTTAACTCATGGCCTGTAAGCAAAGCCGGCAACGTGACAGAGGAGTCCAGCCGTGGCGTTTAACGGTTTAGCAACCAGCGGTTCTCATTTCAGATGCTTTTATTGATTTATTAATCTATTTATTCTTTGGTACTGAAATCCAGCAGTAGAAAACAAGAGACTGAACGGCAGGAGAAGAACATCATAGCACAGACCGCGTAGTCACATTTTTAAATACATCTGGGGCTGTAAATTAGTTTTGCGCTTTGTAGACAGAACATTTTAATCTTGAATCTTCAGTGAAGTTAACTTTCTTGAACGTACTGAACTTCAAAGGCGTCTTTAGTACGTGTTGTTCTTCTGACAGCTGAAATCGTTCTGAGGGCTTAGAGTGCAGTCGCTCAGCAAGGAGCAGAGCATTTGTTTAGCTTCATTTTTTTTTTTTTAATGTATCTTTCAGCCTCAATTCAGCAACAGAATCACTTGTGTGAAGTAAAATGCGTTCTCATTATTCCTTTTCTTACTGCAGTTTTAGCTTTGAATCTAAGTCAGTGTTTCTCAGTCTCGGTCCTGGGGGACCCCCGTGGCTGCAGGTTTTTGTTCCAACCAGATTCCTAATCAGTGACAACGCCTGATAGCACTGATCTCATTTAATTAGCTGGTGTTTTTTTTTTTTTTTTTTTTCTTTTATTCAACATTCGGAAAAGCATAGCAGCACGATTTTTACATTTATAAGACATTTATAAATATTTGTTATAGATTTCAATGCTTAACTCTCTTTTGTTGATTTCATTTTATTTTGCCCTTTCTCTGTGCAGTTTTCCCCCTTCATTGTATCTTAATAATGACAATTAAAAAACAAGCAGAGCAGACACTAAGACAAACAACACTGAATGATCAAAGGCTGCAACTACTTTAGCATCAGACCCACTAATTAGTAAAAAATGGTTTAATTAAACAATTAGAACACCTTGAAAAGCAGAATGAAAATCAAGATGAAAATACTGTTTGAAAATGAAAAAAAAAATACATTATTCCTATACAGTATAACTGCTTGGTACATTTTAATATATATATATATTTTTTTTTTAGCAAACTTAGTTTTCTAACTAATATATTGTTCACTAAACACAGAACTTGGGAAATATCAGTTCACTTAATTAGCCCAGGAGTTCAATTAAAAACAGAAGCTGGTTGTAACAAAAACCTGCAGCGACAGGACATCCCCAGGACCGACGTTGAGGACCCCTGATCTAAATGGAGTTTGCACATTCGCTTCATAGCCACGTGGGTACTCCAGATCTCCCCCCAAATTCCAAAAAAACACACCTGTTAGAATAATTGGTGACTCTACATTGGCCCCATCAGGGTGTGTGAATGGGGCTCTGGCCCTCTGGGCGTCATTGTGGGGGGGGGGAATGGGTAATGATTACCCTTGAAGCCTGGAATGAAAAGTTTGTTTTCGAGAAGAAAGGGTTTAACTAGGGTGAAGACGCAGAGACAGGGGTTGATGAAGCGCACTGATGCCTTTTCTCCTTCCTCCATGGACCAACAGAGCAGAAACCCAGCTAGAACTCCACCCACTTCTGCTGTGAGGCCACGCCCCTCTTCTACAGACCTCACTTCCATCCAGAACCCGCCTCTTCCTCCCCTACAACTATAAAACCCACTCCCCTAATCCTCTTGTTTAGTCATTGTTATTGACTCAGTCTCCTATGATTAGTCGCTATCAGCAGATTTCTTTGTGGACATCGATAATATATGGAGTTTGCATGTTCTCCCCGTGTCTGCGTGGGTTTCCTGCTGGTGCTCCCACAGTCCAAAGATATCCTAAATTGTCCTTGGTGTGTGTGTGTGTGTCCTGTGGTGGGCTGGCGCCCTGCCCGGGGATTTGTTTCCTGCCTTGTGCCCTGTGTTGGCTGGGATTCCTTCCAGCAGACCCCCGTGACCCTGTAGTTTGGATATAGCAGTTTGGATAATGGATGGATGTATGGACAATATATGGGGTGGACCCCCCAAACTTTTTCATTTATTCTCTTGTTTCCTTTACAATGTATAGGGCCAAGAGTTCTGTGCTACATTATTATTTTTTTTTATTTTATTATACTTTATTCTGGCGCCCTGCACAGGGTTTGTTTCCTGCCTTGTGCCCTGTGTTGGCTGGGATTCCCTCCAGCAGACCCCCCGTGACCCTGTAGTTAGGATATAGCAGTTTGGATAATGAATGGATGTATGGACAATATACGGGGTGGACCCCCCAAACTTTTTCATTTGTTCTCTTGTTTCCTTTACAATGTATAGGGCCAAGAGTTCTGTGCTACATTTTTTTTTTATTTTATTATACTTTATTCTGGTGCCCTGCACAGGGTTTGTTTCCTGCCTTGCGCCCTGTGTTGGCTGGGATTGCCCCCAGCAGACCCCCGTGACCCTGTAATTAGGATATAGTGGGTTGGATAATGGATGGATGGATGGATATACTTTATTAATCTCGAAGGAAATTACTTGGTTTTTCGCATACCCCTTGGGGTCAGAGCGCAGGGGCAGCCATTGTACCAGGTTAGGGTAGCATCTCTTTTGGCAGTGATGGGGATTTGAACTGGCAACCTTCGGGATACCAGCACAGATCCTTAGCCTCAGAGCCACCGCTCTGCCCAGTTAGAACAATTAGAACAATCTGGATGAAAACAGGCCACTCAACCCAACAAAGCTTGCCTGTCCTATCCACTTAATTCTTCTTAAAAACATCAAGTTGAATTTTAAAAGTTCTTAAAGTCGTCCTGTCTACCGCACTACACGCTACACCCCTGGCTCTGGCACCCCTTCCCAGGCTGATTCTTTTGTTGCCCCTGATGCTGTCTGGATAGGCTCTGCCTCTGTAGCCCTAAAATGGATTAAGGTTGGTTTGATTACGTCTGGTAGTGGTTTTCATTTATAGCGCCTTTCCTAATACACATTTCTGAAGCCATTGAAGGAGCATTAGAACACAGCGTACTCTGTTGGGACTACTTGCTGATGTTTCCTCACAGTGTTCAGGGTCACACCGTAGACCAGAGCAGCATATACTGTACACCTCTGACTGTGCGGCTTCAAACCACAACTAACCCTGTTAAGTGGGATTTTAGATCTGCACTCCTCTTCTTCTGGAATTCAATCTTTAAAGAAATCACAGGTTTATTCAGTGTAAAATTGTCCATGGGGTTTATAATTTAAAATATTGTTTAATGGGTTTAGGCCCTGACCCAATTTGTAATTTACACTCTCATAAAGTGGCTGCTTCCTTTTTAGGTGCGTTCATATAAAATGCACAAAGCCCCTATTGCAAAAGCCCATGTCTGTCTGTCGGTCTATCTGTCTATCAAAATGAAAAAACTCAGCCCCACTGTGGACCAAGTTTATTAAAATGTTTCACACTTTTTCTTCAAAGACATTTGTCAAGGCAGTTTATATTTCATTCAGGTATCTTGAATAGACCATGCTGTATGAAGTGTCCAGATTTTGAAATCTTCCTTTGAAAAGCATTGGCGAATTCGCAGACTCGTCCATCTTAAAATTGGGATACGTTCGGCGAACCTTCAACTACAAATGAGTTTACTGTTTCAGTTTTACCTTGAAGGCGTTCGCTTAACTCTTTCAGGGCTGATGTTGACTTTTGTCAAAATTCAGGAGTAGAGGATGGTAAACTGCAACAAAACTCATCCTTACGTTTTAGTTCGACTCTCTTTGCTAGAAGGAAAGTTACATAGCTGTGTTGATTGAACCTCAATTCGCTACATGTGCGTGAGTAGCGAAGAGCAAACAACTTCTAAAATGGCGCTGAAATCTGGTGAGTGACCAAAGCAAATGTGCAGAGCAAAATACTCCATGGACGTTTAACGTAATTTCGTTGAACAGGACTCTGACTTGTCGGACTCCGAGTTTGATGCAAGCGATTTGGAGATGGATATCAAAAACAAAAGTGAGGTACCAGCATCAGCCAATTGGTCCCCAGCTGATTGTGCTGCTGAACACGTTCCTGTAGCTGATGCGCCTACAACAGAGTTTGCCTGGGAGGACCACCACTTATGATGATAAGAGGTACAAACCATATTGCATCACACTGCAACCGCCACTCACCTGCTGTGCAAAGACAGCCAGGCAGCTGGCCCACCGTGCATTCCTGCTGACCATTTAGGTGCCCCGACGCAGCCACTGCCACCAGAGATGCCAAATATGTGCCACCAACAGCCACAGCACATAGCAACAGATGTTTTATGCTGACTTATGTGTGAAACCATTGCTTTGTGTGCTGTTCAGAAAACTGAGTTTTTTGGAAAAAATATTCAGCCCTCAAAGAGTTAAACTTGTATATTTTGTGGATTTTCCTCTTTTACTTGTCCGACAGCCGCTCAGGTGACCAATGCAGGTCAGTCAGATGCCGAACACACACATGAGGAAGCCGCTCACACAGCGGCGCCCTCTCCTGGTGCTTTAGGGAAGTTAACTAACAGAAAACACTGCAAAAAATGAAATCTAACCAAGTGAAAAATATCTAACCCCTTGTAGACGATTGTCGCGAAATCGCTTCAAACCGCTTCTGGCCTGAATGCAGCCGAGGTGGCTTATGTATCCCGCCAATGCCAGTTGATGCATATTCAATACATACCAAGGATCGTATTGGAAGCACTGGTCACGCCATCTAGCAGTCATAGTGGAAACTACATCCGCCTGATAGAAGTGAAGCGTTGGTGTGGCCGTGCACAAGGATTTTGGCTACTAATTTCGAGAAACTGTCCAAATTTGAGGTAAGTTGTGGTAAGATAAAAATATGTACCAGTTTATTGTTTGCTTGTGTGCTATATTCAAATGAACAATCTCCACTTAATTTCAACAAAGTGTAATTGCAGACCGCAGTACCTATGAGGCCAGTCATGTAATGCCCCAACATCACGAAATGCCCTCAACGTCCGTCACGTAACATCCATCACATTAGACTATGATTAGCATTAGGGCCCCGTTACACTGTGGTTAAGATTAGGGTTGTAGGAGGGATATCTGACTCAAAGGGCATTTTGTGGCTGACGTTGTGGGCATCACCTGACCAATGTCATAGGTATTGCAGGCTGCAGCTAGACCCTTCTCCTTAATTTAGCATCTGCTTGACAGCAAAAACACAAATAATTTCTTTTTTATATAATTGTACATAAATTTGGGCGACAAGGGGTTAAATCACGACATTAAGTCTATTTTTCCTTATTGTAAGAGTTATTGACTAATCCATAATTTGTATTTATGATTATTTAGCTTACTTTAAGAAATCGTGTCAAGTAATTTACCCCTTTGGCAGATTTTGATGCTAAATACAAGCAAATCGACTCCCATTTAAAGTTTTTGTGTCTAGTTTTTGAAAAAAGTCACGTCTCTGAAAATAAATGGAAGGGGCTAAGCAATTCTGTGAGCATATTATAAGACTGAACTGACTGAAGAAAATGATATGTAGATTATTATTGTAGAGAAATCACCCAGCAGCTAAATGGTATTTCATCTCATTATAACACGGGAAAGGTGCCCACCGATATAAACAGATGATGGATTTCAAAATGGACTGTGCTGTTGGCAGATGGGGTTCAGTGGCTTAAGCCCTGATCTCAGGTGCCCAGTCCTGATCTTTCAGTTCCCAGATATACACAAATGATCGCAGCGAGCCCCTGATCTTCTTGCCTATTGTGTACCATTCGTATTCCCGTCATACAATAAATCAGTTCCTTACCAAGTTCTTACTTATTTTGATAATTTTAATGAATTACTAGGGGGCTCTGCCCATTGCTCGCTTCGCTTGCCCAGCACTGGGTTTGGCTAACCGGATATACAATTTAAAGAGATTGTTATTTTCATGGGAATTGTTACATATGCATTATTTTCACTTTTACTTTAAAACTTTTGTAAAAAAAATATTTGGAATTAACTTTTCTTCAAGATCGCATTGAATTTTGATTCTGTGTTTGGACTTTCATCGTGACAATGCAACGTGTAACTACTTGTGAGTGAATATCGTTTCTTTCTCTCTAATAAATTAAACAACTTTTTCGAATGTTAGTCCATGCTGTTTCTTCTTTGCTTTGTCGTTGACGTGTCATCTAGAACATATAAAATTATTGTCCTCATAAAATTTATAAGAGCTGAGCGCACAGGAAGTGTGTCTGACAAAAGCATTCACACGACTGAGGTTAGATGACCGTGGTCTTGTTTGAAAATGGTTGTAAGTTGGGCGTGACTTGAAAGAGTCTCATGTTAAAAGTCTCCGTCATACTGCGCCAACGTGTTTGGAATCTTTTCATTCTCGCTGGCAACACGAATTACGACCTTCGACTTAAAGTTAAAATCCGAACAATATATTCGATCTCTTTTCGCTCTTCTGTTATTTCACTGCTTAATAATTTCCATTTGTTCGTGCTAATGTGATCTTTACTATCATTTTTTTGAGGCTTTCGAATTTTCATACTTCCATTATCTCTAACCTGCTCTGCATGTGTATCATGCCAACATTTTTGAATTCCTTACGACGTTCTACTTTGCCATCTGCTCTTTGTTCTTTATCCCGGGAGTGGTTAAATCTCTTTCTTCAGGAACGTATAAAGCCACTCGTGTTGTGAAGGGTGGGCTGAACGCACGCTAAGGAGATGCGGTCAGATCAGCTGCTGTCTTGCTGCTGCTGCTGCCGAGCTGCGTGTACTGCTTGTCGCGCTGCGCGTCGATCATTTAAAAGCCTGTACAGCAGCTGTCCTTTTGTCTCACTGCCTTGTCTCGCGTGACGTCAAAGTGTCTTCCGAGAAGATGACGTCTCCATCCCAAGATTTTTTTTATAATAGAGAGACTGGTTTTAACTATGCGGTGGGCTGGCTCCCTGCCCGGGGTTTGTTTCCTGCCTTGCGCCCTGTGTTGGCTGGGATTGGCTCCAGCAGAACCCCGTGACCCTGTAGTTAGGATATAGCGGGTTGGATAATGGATGGATGGATGGTTTTAACTAAAATCGAGCGAGATAAGGAGTTTATTTTAGCTCCTTTTGTCCTTTCATGCTGTAGTGATTTTATGGTAGTATTGCTCATTTTGTATTACAAGTTATTTTCCAATTGCTAATTATTGGGTACTGCTCTAATGGGTGCACTTTCAAAAATGTTATGTTTAAGAAAAATGAACAACAATTAGTCACAGACACCCCCTCAGTACTAACACATGTCAGTTGACGCCATTTTCACATCACTTAGAATTGCCATCTGCTTTGTATGAAAGCTGCTGAGCCATCACAAGCCTCTTCTTGTTCTTCATTTCGAACTCCATTGTATAGTGCTGGTAAAAAGCTCACATGCAATGTCGCCTACTAACACATGACACTGCATTCTGTTATCGCTATTAATTTTGAATATGGCTCATTGTTACTCTTCTTCTTTCGGCTGCTCCCGTTAGGGGTTGCCACAGTAGATCATCATCTTCCATATCTTTCTGTCCTCTGCATCTTGCTCTGTCACCCCCATCACCTGCATGTCCTCACTCACCACATCCATAAACCTTCGCTTAGGCCTTCCTCTTTTCCTCTTCCCTGGCAGCTCCATCCTTAGCACCCTTCTCTCCTCTGCACAAGTCCAAACCAACACAATCTCGCCTCTCTGACTTTGTCTCCAAACCATCCAACCTGAGCTGACCCTCTAATGTCCTCATTCCTAATCCTGTCCATCCTGACTTTTGGATGAAGTGAATAACAAATGTGAACTGCTCCGACTTTTCACCTGAGTGATGTTGCCCAACTTGTTTCCTATGTTTTGGTCCTGCCCTCTTGCCGCATCTATGGGGACCGTCATTTCCATCTATTTTTCGTTCATTCTGGATGTCTTTTTTCCTTTGTTCTTGATTTTTCATCCTCTAATAAGAAATTGATTTCGGTGATTTCCTTAGCTGCTCAGATTCCCACTGGAATCTCACTGGATAAAGTAAGGCCAATGTCTAGTAGATTCTTTTTATTTTAAAACTTTCAACAGCAACTCATATTAATTTCTTTTCCCCAACCACTATATCATCTTCAGAAAAAGGAGCTGCACTTATTAAAAAGTACTTATTTTGTTGTAATTGGGAATTGTAGGGTGTGTGACTGGCCCTTTCTTTTTCGCCCGTCTCTAAATGGGGTTGAGGTGGCATGGGGGACTTTATTCTCCTTTGATGTTGAACTTTTCTTATCCAGTTGTCCCCCTATTCTTTTGTCTTTAAAAATAATAAAATATTGATTACAAAAAAAAGAAAAAAACCAACTACACAACACACTCTTCAAGACCAGCACCTGCACATCATTTTAGCAGTGCCATCCTCATGGCTCCAGAGACCAAAGTTCAATTTCCACTTAGGTCACCGTCTTTGTTGTTCTGTCAGGGAGCTGACCAAAATTGGAGGGCAAACCAGGAGATAAATGTGTAAATGGAAAAAAGAGGCCAAAACCAGTGTGGCATAGCGGGTCCACAGCTCCCGTCAAAAAGGCCAGTTTAAATAAAGAATCGCCGCACTCGCGGCTTAGTGAGGGGCATGGATGTGTGGCTGAAGCGGGTCCTGGGGAATTTGTGATGTGGGCGTTTCTCACCTAAGTGCGCATCCTGTAATTTTTCCACAGGTGAATCACGTCCCCGTTATAAAGAGTAACGCGAGGCGGCTAGGGATGGAGGAGAAGAAAAAAAGAAGGAATAAAGAAAGAGCCGGAGCTTGCAGGAAGCAGCATGGAGAGAGAGCCGGTGCGAGCGAGCGAGCGAAGGCTCGCAGGCAGGCAGCTGGACAGTTGAGCCCTAGCAGGGGTGTTTGGCCAACACCTAGTCGCTCCCGCTGAGCATTTTATAGAGGAACAGGAGTGACTGGCAGTAGGACGGCTGGCCGCGTAAGGCTGAGAGGGCAGCTGTAGCGAACTCCCCTAATTGTTGGATGAGGAGTCCGACACACACGAAAAACTCCTACTCATAGGAAAATACTATTATAATGTCCGAAAACCGACTGAACCTTAGACCCAACTTTGATGTCCCCCAGATGGAGTTGTTTATACCAAAAAAAACAAATAATCACCTAACAATTGTTTAACAAAAAGAATATATATTATAAATCACACCAATAATAAAACTTAATTTAAATCACTCCTTATCCAAAAAATAAACACCAAGTAATAGACCACCCCCTTTTAACCCTTTTATACTATACAGACAGAAAGCAAGAAAGAAAGCAAGAAAGCAAGCCCGGAAAAGCAACAGAGATATATCCTTTTTAACAACACCCCCGTATATTCACAATAAATATCCACAGAAATACACATATATACACATATATACAAATATAAATTAGACCCACAGAATCACAATCCCCACACGTTCCCCATTCCCTTTTATATAAGGTTGATTTAAAGAGTCTAGCCACATGGCCTGGGAAGTCCGTGAATAATCCAGTAATCCAGACAACTACGTTCCGCTGCCTAGTAAACTGTATTTATAGGTAAAAGGAGCGATCTCACCGGCTTGGCGACGATTCTTCGTTAAAAGCTGAAATCCGTCTCACCCGGGAGTCTGAGCGTTAGCGTCCTTCCATGGCCGCTGCCCTCAACACAAATACACTTGAAGCTGTGCACTCCGAAGATCCTTTCCGATTAGCCCGCACTCCTTTTAGTTGCGTCCAACCGTAACTTTGGAGCCTTCCGTGTTTTACCAGTCGCTTCTTTTACAAATTCCATTCTCCTTCCCAGCTACTTCTTTAAACAAACTTTCTTCTTCCTCCGCCTTCCTCTCTTCTTTCCTTTTTTTCTCTCTTCCTTTTAAACTACGTGCCTCCTTGCCTTTTAAGGAAGATTTACGTCACACCAACGTTATTTTAGCCAGGACCCACAGGCGCTGTTTGGACCACTACTCCCCTTAAAGAAATATCCCACAGTCAATAATTCCTCTGGACATAATCTCTAAAGGAAGCATGTGGCAGAAACAGTTAAAAGCATACACAACAATGAAAATATGTGACAACCATTACATAGTGACAGTCGGGAGGCTTGGGTGGTGAATTCCCTGACGTGAGCGTCCTGGTCGTTAGGGAAGCCAAGTCTCGGTCTGGAGGGCTCAACCGAAGCCAGGGATTGGGAAGCCCCCAGACCAGGTGAGTAGTGATAAGGCCAGCTGCAGGAAGGGCGACTCCCCTGTTGAGAAGCCTGATGGAAAAAGCAGGGGAGCCGCCAAGTAAAAGACACCGGGCTTTGGATTTTTTAAAGGGACTGCAGCGTCATTTTAACCTTGTCATCGTTTTAAGGGATTGTTTTTTTATTCCTATGGTGTTTTTAACCTCCACTCTGCATCTGTTTTATGTATTATTTAATGATTTGAAGCACTGCACTTTATTTAATTTGGACACTGTTTTGTTGTTGTTGTTTTTAAATAAAAGCACTTTGCACTTCTGCACCATCCCCTTGCTCCATTGTTGTGCCTCACTGCCGAGCTCATCGGTAACATTACCGATGGTGCAGGGTTCAAGGGCTCCCAGACGGACGATGGGAGCATGCAGCGAACATGTATTGTCACAACCAGAAGGTCAAGAAGCACAACCAAAAAGCCGAAACAATAAATATTTATAGTTCAGGTCCCTGCCAATCAGTCAGCCAAGGAAAATCCTGCCGACTACACCAATTGTGACAAATGGGGGCAAGAAAAAAATCACAATCAAAAATTTCTTAGCACAAAGAGAAACATGAGGAGTTGTCATACAAAAGGACGCTTGGGAAAAGGAGTTTTGAATACGCAATCTGGAGAAGGAAATGAGCTTCACTTTGTGGATATGAATGTAAATCTAGTGACTGAAGATGGGTGCACAATTTAGATGCTCATTTGCATCTGAACGCCTTGCATTTTCATTCACAAGAGCGTTTTCTGGAAGTGTTTTATTAACAGCATTGTGACAGCTTGCTGCTCCCACAGAAAGATCCCCCCAAAATGGATGTTCTTAGGCAAAACAATCCTGGAGGAACACTGCAGAGCCAGAGATGAAGCAAATATTTTATTTCTTTAACCTAAGCAAATGGAGCCAAAAAGCACGGTGGAGGTCATACGTTGCACAGGAATAGTGAACAAAAAGTACACCAAAAGGGGTCCAAGATTAAAAAACAGGAGAGCATTACAAAAAAGGAAAACATGAGCAGATAAAGTACAGCTCAAGACAGGATGTTCTGAGCCATGAAACACAATGATGACCGTGCTGAGAACCATCACTCTGGACTGATATCGGGTTACCTTCAATGATTAGTCCCATTTCTCTGTTGGGACCAGGAAGCTATGTATTGTTATGTATGGAGATGATGCAGAAAGTGATGAAATCTTGATAATATTCTGGAACAGACATTATCTCAACAGGGTGAGTCATCACATGTTGCGTCATTGCCATTAATGTTTAGATAGATAGATAGATAGATAGATAGATAGATAGATAGATAGATAGATAGATAGATAGATAGATAGATAGATAGATAGAAAGGCACTATATAATAGATAGATAGATAGATAGATAGATAGATAGATAGATAGATAGATAGATAGATAGATAGATAGATAGATAGATAGATAGATAGATAGATAGATAGATAGATGTGAGGAAGGGCATCATATAATAGTGTGGACATTTTGTAGCAAAAGCCCTAGTGTGTTATGTTCTGTGATGGCACCTACTTTCAACAAGTAATGCACAGGCAGTTGTTGTCAGCTGCTCTTGAATCATCCTCTGTGAAGTGGCTTAGGAGGAAACACAGTCCATCTGTACCTGCTCTGTTTGGAAGAACATCTTTATGACATACATTTGGGCATTCAAGACATTTGTTATGATTTTGTTTTGTTCTTTTCTTGAGGGTTTCCCACTTCTCCTAGGGGTTTTTCTTCCCATTTTTTCTGGATAGCTGGCACAATGAAGATTATTTGAGAGTGGTTGAAGGGGGGGGATTTTGCCACAGTAAATATTTATAGTGCAGGTCCCTGCCCATCAGACAACTTAAGAAATCCTGCCGACTGCGCTAATTGTGAAAACTGGGAACATAGAAAAACAGTCCTTATAACAGCTCTCTTCTTCTAGCTGTCATTTCACTTCACTCATTCCAGGCAAGTGTTGTCCACTTCCTCTCCCTTTATATGAACCTGGGGGCACTGATGGTGCTAGCAGCAATGCACAGAAGAAGCACCCCAAAGTAATTATACCTGCTTTCAGCAGCCCCCTTTGGTAGCACCCATGGCACCCCACAGGACTGCCCAACAGGATTACAATTATCAGGGTTACCCCATGGGTATGTTCATGGGCAATCTGACAAAAGGAGGGTGCTACCTATATCAGGTATATAACCCTGCTATGCAGTCTCCCCCCTGTCTTTCCATTAGATAGATAGATAGATAGATAGATAGATAGATAGATAGATAGATAG
>JANRMT010062827.1:14487566-14503227 GCA_026402145.1 Polypterus bichir lapradei
ATAGATAGATAGATAGATAGATAGATAGATAGATAGATAGATAGATACTTTATTAATCCCAAGGGGAAATTCACATAATCCAGCAGCAGTATACTGGTACAAAAAACAATATTAAATTAAAGAGTAATAAAAATGCATGTAAAAACAGACAATAACTTTGAATAATGTTAGCATTTACTCCCCCAGGTGGAATTGAAGAGTCGCATAGTGTGGGGGAGGAATGATCTCCTCAGTCTGTCAGTGGAGCAAGACAGTGACAAAAGTCTGTCACTGAAGCTACTCCTCTGTCTGGAGATGACACTGTTAAGTGGATGCAGTGCATTCTTCATGATTGACAGGAGTTTGCTTAGTGCCCCTCGCTCTGCCACAGATGTTAAACTATATATAATAATTACTGTATCTATAATATAATATAATATAATATAATATAATATAATATAATATAATATAATATAATATAATATAATTATATAGCCTTCCACCCAGGCAAAGGTCCATCCAGATGTGAAAGGCACTATTTAATAGATAGATGGATAGATAGATAGATATGAAAGGCACTAAATACAGACAGACAGATAGATAGATAGATAGATAGATAGATAGATAGATAGATAGATAGATAGATAGATAGATAGATATGAAAGGCACTAAATACAGACAGACAGATAGATAGATAGATATGAAAGGCACTAAATATAGATAGATAGATAGATAGATAGATAGATAGATAGATAGATAGATAGATAGATAGATAGATAGATGCTCATAAAATATTCTAGCAAAGAACAACACCTGATTAAAACACAAAATAATTATCCAAAGTCAGTTTGAGAAGATCTTGTCACTCAGTGAATGACCTCTGGTCTGTTTTGGTGCCAATACAGATCAGTCTATCTACACTGTATATTCTTGGATTCCTTTCTTGGTCAGGTATGTCCTTGCACCTGTGACACATTTTAGAAAGCCACATTTCCTGTCCTAGAGGACAACCTTTTACACCTGTATGGATCCGTGCCGTAACACAAACCACGAATGTTTTACCCCTATGACCCCTACATGCAGCCTCCTCCTGGACCAACTGATCAATCCTTTGTTCCCAAATTTAGAGCATCAATCACCCAAGTGCCACCTGTTCTGTTCTGTTGATGAAACCAATAGGTTGTACCTTGACACAAAGAGCAATGTCATAATTTTAAAGTGTGCTGACTGTTAATCAATCAACGACTATATAATAAAACATTAAGGTCTGTGTGTGTGCGTGTGTCTGGTCCCTAGGAACAATCTGATTGGTCAGTTTGGTTTGGTGACTTGATCAAAGAGGAAATGTGAGTGGGAGACACCAGGAGGAGTAATGTTTATAGGAAGTAGGTTGAGAGTCACTTTCAAAGTTGGGAAGTATAAAAGGAGGCAAGCGAGGCCCCTGAAAATGATAGCATCTGAGGAGACAGAGAGAGAGCGGTGGGCAAGGGATACTGAGGAGAGGTGCTGCAGGTACATATAGGTGGAGCATATAGGGCAAGAGATATCAAATATTTTAAAATGTATTTTATTACCTGTCTTTGATCGGCAGCGTGGTTAGTTAATTATTTAGATTAGATTAAATCAGATAAACTTTATTACCTCCATTGGGAAATTCGGTTTGTTGTGGCATTTAGCAGTGGATTAAGTAAGAGGGCACTCGAAATTCCTAGAAGTGTTTCTGTACTAAGAGCTCATTTGTGCCCTGTTCTGTGAAGCCAGTCATGTACGTCTCGCCATTTGACGCCCTTCTCTCGATTCAATGGATGGGATCAACCTGGGTAGACGGTCAGATGTTTCAGACTGAATTCAAGTTGCCGGTGGGCTGATTGATTATCTGCTGGTGAACGGGCAGCACCTCTCAGGATTAGACTGGATAAGTGCTCTGCGGGCTGTGAAACGTCATTATTAATGGGATGCCTGAGCCACCTGAGCCGTTTAAAAGCGCTTTTGGCATTCCCCGCGTATTGATTAGAAGTTGGCTCAGTTTAGCTGGACTCCTTCTGTAGCGGCCCCCCCAGCCCAGACTCCCCAAGGCAATGGCTGGGATCTGGTGGATTTGCAAGCACAACCGAAAGTTTGTATCGAACACCGGAAAGGCCAGACAGATTACTGACACTGGGGGGCTGAAGGGTGCAGCGAGCCACAAGGATAAGCACCTCATAAAGCTTGAAAAGCATCAGGGGCTGCTGCTGGTGTCCTTCACCAACCATAATTATGGGACTGAATAGAAAAATCCATGCATCGAGAAAACAAGGTACTCCAAAAGTGTTACCCTTTAGCTTTCTGTCAATATGCATTTTATATTCTTATAATCAGATTAGACACAAAAGGAAACAGTTTGATATAACTGTTGATTAAGACGGGAAAAAAACCCCTCGAGGTAACATCACATTAAAATCCATACGATCAGCCATGACTGAGAAGTCGCTTTGGGATATTTGACACACATGAGTTGCTGAAAATCAGAAGAGTCAAACACTGGAAAGAATATTAAGATGGAACAGAAACAAACAAAACAAATTAAAGAATTTCAGCTTAAATTCCGGTTCCTTGTTTTTTTTACAGAGCTGCATATTTTAGGACACTTTCTTTGGACAGAATTTCCTTAAAGTCAGATCAATTAATAATAACAATTATAATACTAAAAAAGTGTGATAATAATAAGGCCTAAGAATATTAATTATAATTATAAAAGTTAATCTAAATGCTAATATCTGGCTGTCTGAAATTCGATTACTCGCCAACCACTGAGACTAGAACTTTCATCTTGGTTCTAATCGAAAGCTTATGACCCAATACGTTTTGGAAATTAAAAAAAATTTAGATAATAAAATAATGTAAATTTTCTTTGCATTTTATTTTAGGACCATAAGTCCACATGTTTCACTAGTATATGAATAACACAGGATGTCATGGTGACTAACAGAGCTGCCTCACAAATGCAATAATGATTGGGGTGGCATGGGGCACAGTAGGCAGCACTGCTGCATTACCAGTAATAATAATAATAATAAAAATAATAATATTACCTTCTAAAGCCTGCTTTAACCAGTTCAGGGTCACATGCCTTTCTGTCTTTTTTGTAAAATGAGGGTAGCTCAGTACATTTTGACCCTTGACAATGATCACTAAACATCACAGTAAATCAAGTTCATTAGATATGGGAGTGTGCCAGCTTTGCACACCAAGTACCCAAGTTTGGTTGGTGTAAACTCAGTTTAACAAAAGAGATATTAAACATGAATTTGAGCCCCGGCCAATGGTGGAATCCTAGCTGGGATATGACATATGAAAGAGAAATTAATGTTTATTATCAAAATGAAGAAGCTTTTACTGGGGTAGCTTTTTATTTAACCCACCAGTCTTATTGGTAGATTATAGTGATGGTGACAACATAATCATAACCTTTCTATGTAGTTCTATAAACACATAAATTAAATTTAGGTCCTCATGAATAACTAATCTAATATAATCACAAAGTTCAATGAAAAGGAATTATAATGCTAAGCTTTAAACAGGCAGTCCGTCAGTCATATCACAGCACAGGGGTCTGCTGGAGCCAATCCCAGCCAGCTCAGGACGCAAGGCAGGAACAAACCCCAGGCAGGGTGCCAGCCCACCACCGGGCACACACACACCACCAGGGCCAATTTAGGATCGCCAATGCACCTAACCTGCATGTCTTTGGACTGTGGGAGGAAACCCATGCAGACACGAGGAGAACATGCAAACTCACGCAGGGAGGACCCGGGAAGTGAACCCAAGTCTCCTTACTGCGAGGCAGCAGCGCTACCACTGCGCCACTGTGCCGCCCTAGCTTTAAATATATACCCATCATTCCTGTTTACAAAGTCTTAGTTTATTGTGGACACTGTGGGTGCGTACAGCCGGCCTGACCCCGACACAGAAAGGCAGGACACGAGTTTCCACACAGCACACATGTTTATTTATGGTTGAGGAGTGTTTCACTCTGCCCACCATGGCACAGTACATAAAGCACAGCACATTCAGTCCTTCCTTCCTTCCTTCCTTTCCTCAGTCCTTCAGCCTCCACTCTGTCTCAGACAAGCTTCATTCACGTCCTCCCGACTCTGGCTCTCCGAATGGAGTGAGGTGCCTCCTTTCATTCAAGTCCTGGGAGTGTTCCAGGTGGCTCATCAGTATTACCTGAAATCACTCCCAGGTGTGGCAGAAGTCCACTATAGGGCTCTGCAACTCCCCCTGGTGGCCCCCACAGAATCCAACAGGACTGCACCAAACTTCAGCTGCCAGCGTGCCCTGTGGGAATCCGTGATGCCACAGCCGCTAAGGAGGGCTGCCCTCTCGATGCTCTCTTCCCTGGTCCTTTCATTCCGGTTGACGTCCCAGCCAGGTAATGGCCGTCACACTATGTATGCATAAAGCACAACTTCACTATGCAATCAATGCACGATTTTTGAAGGTTTTATCCCAACCAAAGAGAGACAACGGAAAACTTTTTTAGCAGAAGATTGTAATCACTCAAGTCACAGGTGGTGGCGAACAACGAAGGATGACACTTTTATTGCAAGTTTGAACGTAAGGCCATTTGAGAGACGCTAACACTTTGAATGAAATCAACCTTCAGCAATTCTCTCAAAACTTAGAGCTGCAGTCCCGTTGCCTTGTTGAGTGTTTAATTTTATTTTGTCGTGTTTGTATCTTCTATCCCACACCAGGTTACAGATTATTATTGCTTAATTATTATTTATTTTCTCGGCTAATTATTTTTGTCCCCGTCCAATAATTATGACAAGCTGAATGGCAGTGTAGTGCAGCATTCATCACGGTGGTCTCCCCAGTATTCATCATGGCACAGTGGTGCAGTGGTTGAAGTGTTGGCATTTCTTTTTGTTTGCCTTTTCCACTGCATGCCCATGTGGGCTTTCTCTGTGCACACTCACCCTCACTAATTACGGATTATTAAAACCTTTAGGTCCTTGTAATGTGGACGGAGATTGGGGAATCCAGAGGTGCAGAAATGAGGAGAGTGGCGATCAGGTCCATAACATGGGTGCTGTAACCCATGAGTCACCATTGCACCAACCAAGGCGACTCATCCATTGGCTAAAGACACAATATTATTAGCAGCAAATCAGACATCCTCATCCTCCCAAGTGTGAAAGAAGGTATGTTGGAAACTAGCAAGACTGAGTAAGTTGGGTTTGCTTTCAGATGTTAGTACTGTTCTGGTGTTTCAGATTGCATTTGTATGAGGACTGTTGCCAAATTAAGATCAGTTCCAGGACAATTTAGGGGTCCCTCTAAGATTCTTGGTTCCTGCGCTAGTGGCCATGCAGAGCCAATTACCTGCCAATTAGGGGTAGTTAACCTAGAAGCTGTGGAGAAAGTTACGCTGTTTCTCCTCTTCAAAAATAGCAGACTAATAGAATTTAGAACCGTAGAACAATCTGGGCGAGATCAGGCCATTCAGCCCAACAAAGATCACCAGTCCGATCCACTTAATTCTTCTAAAATAACATCAAGTTGAGTTTTGAAAGTCCCTAACGTCTTACTTATCACTTATCCCAAGTGTCTATCGTCCTTTGTGTAAAGGAAAACTTCCTAATGTTAGTGCGAAATTTACTCTTAACAAGTTTCCAACTGTGTCCCCGTGTTCTTGATGAACTCATTTTAAAATACAAGTCTCGATCCACTGGACTAATTCCCTTCATAATTTTAAACACTTCATTCATGTCTCCTCTTAATCTTCTTTATCTTAAACTGTATAGGCCCAGCTCTTTTATTCTTTCCTCATAGCTCATCCCCTGTAGCCCTGAGTCAGCCCAGTCGCTCTTCTCTGCACCTTTTCTAGCTCTGTTATGTCCTTTTTTGTAACCTGGAGACCAAAACTGCCCACAGGACTCCAGATGAGGCCTCACCAGCGTGTTATAAAGCTTGAGCAGAACCTCCTGTGACTTGTACTCCACACATCAAGACGCTATATAACCTGCTATTCTTTTGGCTTTCATAATGGCTTCTGAACAACACTGTCTGGCAGTTGAGAATGTCAAGGCCACTTCTAATTCCTTCTCATAAGGTGTACATTCGATTTTCTGACCTCTCATTGTGTATTCAAACCTCACATTTTTACTTCCTTTGTGTAATTCTTTACATTTACTGACATTAAATTTCATTTTCTACAAATCTACCCAAGTCTGTCTGCTGTCCAAGTCCTTCTGTAATGATATAACGGATTCCAAATTATCTACCAATCCACCTGTCTTGGTATCATCTGCAAACTTAACCATCTTGTTACTTATATTCCGATCTAAATCATTTATATATATTAAAAATAGCAGTGGCCCTAGTACTGACCCCTGCTGGACACCACTCTTAATGTTTTCCAATTCTGATGAGGTTCCTCACACCATCACCCTCTGCTTCCTGTGTGTGAGCCAATTCTGCACCCATCTACACACCACACCCTGAACTGCCACTTCTTTTAGTTTGATGCCCACCCTCTCATGTGGCACCACATCAAATGCTTTCTGAAAGTAAAGATAAATAATCTCATCTGCTCCGCTTTGATCGTATCCTTTTGTTGCCACCTCATAGAATTCCAGCATGTTAGTGAACGTGATCTCCCTCTTCTGAGCCCATGCTGACTGTTCGTAATAACTCCTGTCCTTGCCAGGTGTTGCTCAATCTTACCCTTAATAATTCCTTCCATTAATTTTCCTGTGATGCACATTGCGCTTACTAGCCTACAGTAGCTTGGATCTGCCCTGTCACCTTTTTTATATAATGGTATAATATTTGCCATTTGCCAGTCCTTCGAAATCTCCCCAGTGCACAGTGACTTCCTAAAAATGTGTGTCAAGAGTTTATATCTGTACTCACTAGCCTCCTTAAAAACTTGAGGGTAAATGTTATCTGGTCCTGTTGATTTGTTTGATTTCAGCCTATTTAATCTGAGCAGCTCTTCTCCCTCTACAATTTCTAAATCCCTCAGAACTCCTTAGTAGTCCCTGTTACTGTTACCTCAGAAAATTGTGAGTTTAGAGTGTCCACTATTTCACTGTCTGTATCTTTTAATTACCCTTTATTATTCCTGATGCACTTCACCTCCTGTTCTTTTACTACTAAAATACTACAATATACTTCGGTCATCTTTCCCCTTAAAGCCTACACTTTTACTGAATCCAAAAAATTGAAAAACTGAAGCCTTTACTCTTTTGGCAAATCAATTACTGACATAAAATATCAGAGAAATAAACAATAGAAAGATTTTCAAGCCCGTCACCTGCAGTAGATGCAATATGTGGACTGTTACCCAAGGTCCCACCAAGTTGAAGCACATACAGTATGTGAAAACTGGGTGAAAATAGGAAACCTCACTGCAAAGGCTTGTGTTCTTGAAAAGAAGCTCAAGGAGACTAAAAGATGTCCACAAAGCTGAAGATCCGGGCAAAGCAACAGTTTCTGGTACTCCCGGCAAAAGACCAAGTCATTGAAACGGAAGGTATTGATAATTTACGCAACAGTGATCACAACAACGTCAAATCTGAGATCTTCTTTGAACACACATGCAAATGTTTAACAAAACAAAGACTTATAACTGACAAAAAGCAGACTTCATGGGCATGGGGAAACATCTGGAAAACGCAGAATGAGAAAGAACAAACTCGGCAAGTATAAATAATAGGCGGCATCCCTTCATAAATCTTCTAATCCAGGTTCAAAATCAGCATATTCTGAAAATGAATAAAGTCAAAAGACTAAACAATTAGGCCAAAATAGATAAATGAGGGCTCTATTAAAAAGGTAAAACTGAAAAGATCACAATACAAGGAAATTAAAAAAAAATAATGCTAACTCCGGAGAATACCGGACACTACAGCAAGAGATCACAAAAAGCATTTGAAAGGTCAAAAGAAAAAAGCTGAAAGGGAAGCCAAAACAAGCAACAAGCAATTTTCTGAGTACTACTTGACAAAAAAAAAAAAGAATTTCAGAACCCTCAGGGACACAAAAGGAGAAATCATTGAAAAGAGCAAATGAACCAAACAAATATTTCACCCAAATATTTGTAAAGGAAGAAACAAAAGGAAAGACCCATGCAGAAGTGAAAAATAAACTCTGAGTTACTAAATTTTAAAAGAGTGGCGTCAGATGTACTTCAAGGCCTCAATAGATTGAAGACTAATAAAAAAAATAAACCCGGACCTGATGAGATTTTATCAATTTCATGGAAAGAAATGAAAGGCGTCGTCTATAAACCCTTATTAGGAATATTTGAGCAATCACTTCAGAGAGGAGAAGTACCTGAGGACTAGAAAGTTGCAAACGTCACTCTAACCTTCGAGAAAGGTGAGAAATTGGATCCTGGTAAATGCAGACCGATGAGTCTTACATCTGTACTGTGCAAAATTATGGAAACTATCAAAAGAAATAAATTACAACCTACAGGAAGCAACCTCTGAAAAGGATTTAGGGGTTTATGTTAACACAACATTGTACAGAAATGAATTAAAAAGGCGTATAAAGCGTTAGGTTGTATGGTAAGATGTGTTAAATAAAAATCAAGGGATGTTATGCTCAGACTATACGAGGTGAGACACAAAAATAACCGGACTGGGCTTAGGGCTTTCCTAGAAAACCGTCTGGAGGTCGGTCGGGCGTGAATCATAGAACTCTATCCCCCTCCTACACGCCCTCTCAAACCGCCGACCGGCTTGGTATATCCTGTGAAGATCCCAGTCAGTATTTGCACAACAATCGCTACACGAGTTGCCGCAATAATGTAGGTTGGAAAAAATTGAAAAGCGAATCAAAATCAAATTTCTCGTGAATTTTCTCTTTTTCTGTAAAGCAGCTTTCGACTGACAAAAACATTCCTGTCCTCGACCATCCTCCCTATTCGCCCGATTTAGCTCCCTGTGATTTTTTACTTGTTCTTGAAAACCAAAAGTGACGTGAAGGGAACACATTTTTTCTTCAATGGATGAAGTGAAGCCAGAAACGGCAAGCCTGTTGAAGAGCCTCAAGCAAGAAGACTTCCAGGACTGTTTCAATCAATGGAAGGTACGTATGGAGTGGTGTAGAGATCAGGAGGGGGAGTATAGAGAAGGTGACAAGGTTTAGAATGCTGTAATTCAGCAATAAGTACAGGGTGGGGCATTTATATGGATACACCTTAATAAAATGGGAATGGTTGGTGATATTAACTTCCTGTTTGTGGCACATTAGTATATGTGAGGGGGGAAACTTTTCAAGATGGGTGGTGACCATGGTGGCCATTTTGAAGTCGGCCATTTTGGATCCAACTTTTGTTTTTTCAATAGGAAGAGGGTCATGTGACACATCAAACTTATTGGGAATTTCACAAGAAAAACAATGGTGTGCTTGGTTTTAACGTAACTTTATTCTTTCATGAGTTATTTACAAGTTTCTTATAAAATGTGTTCAATGTGCTGTCCATTGTGTTGGATTGTCAATGCAACCCTCTTCTCCCACTCTTCACAAACTGATAGCAACACCGCAGGAGAAATGCTAGCACAGGCTTCCAGTATTCGTAGTTTCAGGTGCTGCACATCTCGTATCTTCACAGCATAGACAATTGCCTTCAGATGACCCCAAAGATAAAAGTCTAAGGGGGTCAGATCGGGAGACCTTGGGGGCCATTCAACTGGCCCACGACGACCAATCCACTTTCCAGGAAACTGTTCATCTAGGAATGCTCGGACCTGACACCCATAATGTGGTGGTGCACCATCTTGCTGGAAAAACTCAGGGAACGTGCCAGCTTCAGTGCATAAAGAGGGAAACACATCATCATGTAGCAATTTCGCATATCCAGTGGCCTTGAGGTTTCCATTGATGAAGAATGGCCCCACTATCTTTGTACCCCATATACCACACCATACCATCAATTTTTTTGTTCCAACAGTCTTGGAGGGATCTATCCAATGTGGGTTAGTGTCAGACCAATAGCAGTGGTTTTGTTTGTTAACACAAACAGAATGGGCAGCACATTGAACACATTTTATAAGTGGTCAGAAACTTGTAAATAACTCATGAAAGAATAAAGTTACGTTAAAACCAAGCACACCATTGTTTTTCTTGTGAAATTCCCAATAAGTTTGATGTGTCACATGACCCTCTTCCTATTGAAAAAAACAAAAGTTGGATCCAAAATGGCCGACTTCAAAATGGCCACCATGGTCACCACCCATCTTGAAAAGTTTCCCCCCTCACATATACTAATGTGAAACAAACAGGAAGTTAATATCACCAACCATTCCCATTTTATTAAGGTGTATCCATATAAATGGCCCACCCTGTATTTTTTATTTTTTACCAATCTAGCTATTTTTGTGTCTCACCTCACTGCTGAGACCACATCTGGAGTCCTGTGAGTAGTTCTGGTCACCACGCTACAAGATAGACAAGTGCAGAGAACAGCAGTCCAGTGCATCATGGGACTTAAGGACGTGTCCTACTCTTGCAGACTCAGAGAATTAAAAACTTGCTTTGTCTCGAGAGAGGAGACTGCATGGGGACCGAATCCAACTTTTCACAATTCTCAAAGGCTTTGGTAAAGAAGACCCAGCAGAACTCCTTCAACTGAATGGTGAATGACGTACCAGTGGAAGTTAAGGGGATGTACGTTTAAGATTGAAGCCAGGGGCCACTCCTTTACTCAAAGTATTGGGGGAATCTGATAGAAACATCCTGGATATGGAGTTGAAGCAGAATTCTTCACAATCTTTAAGAAATATGGGGACAGCTAAACAAATGAGCTTGACGGACTGAATGGTCTCCTCTCGTTTGTCAAATTTCTTAACGTTCTTACGGAACAGGCTACACGAACGAGTCGAGAGCCTGCAGTGAGACTAAGAGGACAAGCCAGAGCCGACAACTCTTGTGCATAAGTCCCGGGGGGGGGGTTTTCTGTTTAATTTCTCATCTTTACAGGAGTCGACAGCCCTCCCAGTGTACCGTATGCTGACTAATCCCCAAAATGAATGGGATTAGAGGCAAATGCACTCTTCTCAGGGTCCTCTCCTCAGGGCAGCAATAAAAGTTTGTCATGCATCCAGAAGACAATGAGACCAGGTTCTTTATTACCCCCCCACCCCAATTAACGCATGTAAATTCGATACACAAATAATTAAAGAGCACGGAGTTCTAAATCCGTCGTGAAGATCGCAATTGTAAATCTTTTGTATTTCTGCGCCTCCTTTTAATTAGACTTGCATCTGGACAAAGCCGGGAACACTTTCAATTAGTCATCATTTTCGCCTAAATCTTCATCTCCTGATACCTCAAGGTAAGGAAAAGAGCAAAAAAAAAAAAAAAAAAAAGAAGGAAAGAAAAGAAAAAACCTTCTTCGCCGGTGATAAATTTTTAAGGCGGTGATTAGATTTTGGCTTCAGGGGAGCACTGAGGCAATAGGCTGTCAGGGAAATAAAGAATGATACACTTCCTAGGCCTTTTAATCCATTCTTCATTTATAAGTTAATTATTTTGTATTTATTTATCAGGAAAGTCATATCATATTTAGCTCTTAATTGCATTTTAAATAACCAATGGCTGTCTCTGACCAGTTTACCGTCAGGGGAATACACATAAAAAAAAAATTAGATAAGATCCTTGTTTGCTCAATGGGCGGCACGGTGGCACAATGGGTAGTGCTGCTGCCTCGCAGTCAGGAGACCTGGGTTCGCTTCCCGGGTCCTCTCTACGTGGAGTTTGCATGTTCTCCCCGTGTCTGAGTGGGATTCCTCCCACAGTCCAAAGACATGCAGGTTAGGCTCATTGGCGATCCTAAATTGTCCCTGGTGGGTGTGCCCTGCAGTGGGCTGGCACCCAGCCCAGGGTTTATTTCCTGCCTTGTGCCCTGTGTTGGCTGGGATTGGCTACAGCAGACCCCTGTGACCCTGTAGTTAGAATACAGTGGATTGGATAATGGATGGATGGATGAGTCAAAGGGGTGACCCGGTTGGCACCATAACACTTTCAAGATGTTTAAGTGTCCTTCTAATTGTCCACACAACTTATATGCTAGAAATACACTCAACTACATCAACAAAAGATTTAAGGAGCCCATGAGGAGCAGCAAGTGAGGGAACAGCACAGCAAGGACTCCATAATTGAAAACAGTCAGGTTTGCACCTCTGTCCTAGCTGGATCTGTGTTCAGGCCAACTGTATCGCATTGGCAATCCTAAATTGTCCCTAATGTGTGTGTGTGTGTGTGTGCCCTGCCCGGTATTTGTTCCTGCCTTGTGCCCAGTGTTGGCTGAGATTGGCTCCAGCGGACCCCCGTGACCCTGTGTTAGGATATAGCGGGTTGAACACTGACTGACTGACTTATTTGCTCAAATTTGGGGATTAAGCAAAGCAGCTTTAAACTTGTAGAAGTGAAACAGAAGAGCCGCCTGCCTGCCCGCCCGCCTTTTCGAAACTTTTATTTTTTTAGTTAACACATTCCCTTTTATGTAACTGAAGAGTGCAGCATTTTTGAAGGAAATGAATAACTAAAAATGATCTCCGACAATAGGGGAGGCATTTGGCTGTCAAATTTGCTACCTTAATGTGACAGAAAAGCGTCTCCCCATTGTTGGGAGGCTTTTTGTGGGCAGCAAGACAGGAGCTGCTTGCCATTCATCTCTGGGAAGAGCTATCTGCTGGAATAAGCATTTCCTTTGCTTTAGAAATCCGAGGAAATATCACTGTCTTATAAAAAAGTAAATTTGTCCTACAGGACTGAAAGGCACTGCATGTTAAAAAAAAAAAAAAAAATCACTTCTTGATTGTTCTGGCTTTGAAGGAAATGCACCTCTCTGTTACGAAAAGATTAATGCAGTACTCCCTACTGGCCACTAGAGGGGGGATAAACAAAGTGTGCAGCTTCATGCATAAGCTATGAGCCACCAGTAGCTGGTGTGCCAGTCTCTCTAACAGATTCCAGCATGTCCAGCAATTGTTCCTGCCCTTCTTGCTGGGATAGGACTCCGCTTCCTTGGGACCCTGGATAAGTGGGCTTAGGGGAGACAGTGTGTTGTAAGGGTTAAGTCTTTGGAGCTCAAACCCCAGAGTTTGTGGGTTCAAGACCTGCTGCTGGCATTGTGTGACCCTGAGTAAGCCCCTTCACCTGAATGTGCTCCAACTGGAAGAACAAAAGAAAAGAAACCAATTGTATCTCACATGTCGTACTTCACCTTGGATAAAAGTGTCAGCCAAAGAAGTAAATTTAATGAATTAACCCCATTGAGATATCTATCTGCTATACAATAAAACTCTATGGTGTGTGTTTGTGTGTGTGTCTGGTCAGCCAAATTTACGAAATTGATGTTAATCATTATTTTATCAGCAGAAAAATCAAATCATTTTCAAACTGATTACAGAGCAGTGACACTCACGTCTCACACCATGAACACCATTGAGCAGCTGGTGATGGACTATAATAGTCTTCTTGTGGTAGATCACCCAGACCCACTGTAGTTTGCCTCTCGGACAAAGACTGGAGTAGAAAATATAATTATCTATCTGCTCCACAAGGCTGGACAAAGCTGGCAGCACTGTGAGGAAAATGTATTTTTTGAATTCTCCCAACATCTTCAGTACCATCCAGCCATCTCTGTAAAGGGGTAAACTCCAAGATATGCAGGTGGGTGCACCTTTGGTGTCCTGCATAATGGATTATCTGTCAGGCAGATCGCAGTTTGTGCGACTCGAGGACTGTGTGAGCAGCACTGGAGCACCACAAGGAACGGGCCTGTCTCCTTTTCTCTTCACTCTCTACATCTCCGACTAGAAATATAACAGCAGGCCACGTCACTTGCAGACATTCTCTGATGATTCTGTACTGTTTGGGTGTATCGATAAAGGGGGATGAAACAAAGGATTGGAGTCACATGGAGAACTTTGACAACTGTCAGCAACTAAGCAACAGCAAAACCAAAAAACTGCTTATTGACTTTCACCAAAGATCCTCCATGTCCGATCACAATTCAAGGAGAGGATGTATAGATGACGTGCTCCTATAAGTACTTGGGGGTCCACATTAATGACAGTTTGGTCTGGTCCCAGAACACAGTGGAATTATAGAAGAAAGGGCAGAGCAGACTCTTTATTCTTAGAAGACCGAGTTTCTTTAATGTAAGTAGTGGCATCCTTCATATCTTCGACAGCTCTTTGATGGCCAGTGTGTGCTGGGCTTGTCACATCACTTCAAGAGAGGACCTCTGAATTAACAAGATAAGTAAAAGGGTAGGGTCTGTTATGGGACACACTCTGGACCCTTGGTGGTCATAGCAGAGGAGAGAATTAAAACCAAACTGAGTGCCATTATGAACAACTCTACACATCCCCTCTCTGTGACACACCAACACTGAGGGCTTTCATTCGATGCATTACTCTAAAGAAGTGTGTCAAGAAACGCTACGCTATGGGGGGCTCCTTTATACCCACAGCAATACGCCTGTATGGCACCTCATTGGGACTGGGGCTGCCAGTTTGCTTTCGTTTACATTTTTTTTTTGCTTTATACCTGTAATCATTCTGAAGTGTGCTCAGACCAAAATAATTCTTTATTTATTTGTCACATACATAGTTATACAAGACAACACGCAGTGAAATGCATCTTTTCGCATACCCCTTGGGGTCAGAGTGCAGGGTCAGCCATTGTACAGCGGCCCTGGAGCAATTGAAGGTTAAGGGCCTTGCTCAAGGGCCCAGCAGAGTAGGATCTCCTTTGGCAGTGACGGGGATTCAAACCAGCAACCTTTAAGATACCAGCGCAGATCTTTAGCCTCAGAGCCACCACTCCACCCCGTAAATGTGTGTGTGTATATTTATTTATTTAC
Source organism: Polypterus bichir lapradei (assembly GCA_026402145.1). Taxonomy (NCBI): domain Eukaryota; kingdom Metazoa; phylum Chordata; class Cladistia; order Polypteriformes; family Polypteridae; genus Polypterus; species Polypterus bichir. The sequence goes on from JANRMT010062827.1 coordinate 14,502,421, forward strand.
TTATCTACCTATTTTTGTATTTATTTATTTAAAGTGCTTCTGTAAAAAGGCAAATTTCCCCCTGGGGACAAATAAAGTTGTTTATCTATCTATCTATCTATCTATCTATCTATCTATCTATCTATCTATCTATCTATCATATAGTGCCTTTCACTCTATCTATCTATCTATCTATCTATCTAACTTTCTATCACATAATGACTTTCATATCCATCTATTATATAGTGCCTTTCATTATTATCTATCTATCTATTATATAGTGCCTTTCACATCTATCTATCTATCTATAACATAATGACTTTCATATCTATCTATTATATAGTGCCTTTCATTATTATCTATCTATCTATTATATAGTGCCTTTCACATCTATCTATCTATCTATCTATTAATCATATAATGACTTTCATATCTATCTATTATATAGTACCTTTCATTATCATCTATCTATCTATCATATAGTGCCTTTCACATCTATCTATCTATCTATCTATCTATCTATCTATCTATCTATCTATCTATCTATCTATCTATCTATCCTTTTCACATCTATCTATCTATCTATCTATTATATAGTGCCTTTTCATATCTATCTATCTATCTATCTATCTACTGTATCTATCTATTATATAGTGCCTTTTCACATCTATCTATCTATCTATCATATAGTGCCTTTTCACATCTATCTATCTATCTATCTATCTATCTATCTATTATATAGTGCCTTTTCATATCTATTTATCTATCTATCTATCTATCTATCCATTATATAGTGCCTTTTCACATCTATCTATCTATCTATCTATC
>JANRMT010062827.1:14534738-14547328 GCA_026402145.1 Polypterus bichir lapradei
GGCCTGCGCCACCTCCACCTACTCAAAGCTTCATGATGCTCCAACAATGATGGATGGATTAAAAGGCAGAAGTCTACGTGACCATCATCATCAAGTCCTTCCGTGAGAACCCTAAATACAAAGAGGACTGTTTCATTTATGTTAGGTAGATTGCACAGAGGGGACTGGGCGGTCTCATGGTCTGGAATCCCTGCAGATTTTATTTTTTTTTCTCCAGTTTTTTTTGTTTTTTCTGTCCCCCCTGGCCATTGGACCCTACTCTCATTATATGTTAATTAATGTTGACTTATTTTGCTTTCTTATTGTGTCTTTTATTTTTCTATTCTTTATTATGTAAAGCACTTTGAGCTACTGTTTGTATGAAAATGTGCTATATAAATAAATGTTGTTGTTGTTGTTTACCATAGGCAGGCAAACAACTTGGCAGGTGGGTCGTGGCACCAATTGCCACATTTGAGTACCACTGGAGCTGCATGGAATTACAATCTCCAGAGCCCACAAGCTGTCCCCTATCTTCATGCGTGTGACACTACACTTTGTGTTTTCAAGCCAGAGGTTTTATGGGTCTCCTCTCTCGAAGGAACTTTTGTGCTGTTTGGAGTTTTTATTGGTGTTGGGGTACTAAGGCCGGAGTTATACTTCACGCGACACGACGTGACGCATGCTGCAGCGGATGCTAATGCTACGCAAGCGTTGTAGAGTTCATACTTGCGCGCGTACTTTACGTAAATCTGGAGGAATCCACCAGGTGGCAGTGCGAGATATTATCACGGTGAGAACATGTTCGGCTTCTCTGTGTTGTGAATTGCCTAAAACACTCATTAAATTCTAATGACACCTTACCGCAATATCTCTGAAAATTATGTTTATTGATTAAATCCATCAATCCAGGGATGTGTCCATTCCAGCAGGCATTGGGCACGAGTGAGAAACAATCCCTGGACGAGGCCTCAGCTCATTGCAAGGTGAATACAAGCACTCGCATACACTAGCGTCATTTTAGCGGCACCAAACCCCAAATCTGCATATCTTTGGAAGGAAACCGGAGCACAGTGTGGAATACAAGCAGGAAATACCAGCGACATGACTCCCTGTGAGACAGCAGTGCTATCGCTCCGCCGCCGTGTCACCCCCATGTGTGTAATTATTAACAGTATTCATTATTTAAACGAAATTACATGTAAAATGTAACATACACACTTTAATGCATTTCATCATGAAAGTGATATCAAGTATAAATCTAAAGATTCTAAATGTGCAGAGAGTTGGAATATCATACATTTAATTTGTTCTGTGTGGTGATCGATTGCTGCTTGCCGCTGCTGTCAAGTCCAAGAAGCTCGTAGCGATTAAAAACTGGGATGACGTTTACGATGGTCTGCTTTAATGATAAAGTAAATTACGAGGTTAAAGTGGACATTTCGAGATTACAGACGAAATTTCCACTTTAATCACAAAATACACGATTTCACTGTGTCCTTTATTTTTTTTGTCAGTGGGCTCAAATACAGCGATATACATTATGTTGCTGTTGTGAAGTTGCAAAAAAAAAAAAAAAAAAAGACGGCACAAAAGATGGTATGTGAGACTTTTAAAATGTATCGTGTCATTACGATCGGGAATATGCGACGCTTGAATATTAAAGCACCACGAATGCATCTGTATGTCGGCATTTTGCTTCACCACTTTGAACCATTCATCAAATAGCAAAGCGTGCACATCGATCCCCAAAGGATCTCCATAAAGGCTTGCTGTCACATGTAGATAGTAAACAGAGACTCTGATGTCACATTCCGACTTTTAGCACACTGCGCCCCCCGACTTTTTGCTGGTACTGCAACTCGCGTACGCGTCGCGTTAATTTCTGAGGACCTGCTCAGAGGACGCGTGAAATGAACGCTGGGAACGCGTAGTGGCCATGATGCAGGCGCGTGCGCGTTCTGAGCGTGAAGTATAAATCGGCCATTCGGTGATCCTCATTCCCCTTTAAAATTCTTTATTACGTAAACCATAACAAAATGCCCCAAATCCCAAACTCCGTGAAAGAATGAGTCTCAACACACTGGAAAGGTTTGGGGCAGCCACCCGTATGTTGTCCCTGGCTGCAAAAGGTTTAAAGAAAACAAGTTGTTGTCAGGTTGAATTCCAGGATTGAACTATACTGGTTTGGGAAGATTGAGATTTTATATGCCGTGAACCTGAAGTGATGTCATCTAAACCGGAACAGGAAGTGACATCCGTCTGGGCACTGGAACCGGAAGTGGCGTTAAATCAGGCAGGTTTTCCCGTATTTGGTCTGCAGAGATAACAGAAATAGATTTAGAGCACCCCGCCGCCCCCTGGTCTGGGGGGTAATTATCTCCACTTGGTCCACTCAGCTCGCTCCTAGTCACACATGTGTGACAAATCTTACTACACTGTTAAGGTTGACTACTACTATAGTTCAACACCAGTCCATTTTCTTTTATATTCTATAATTCCAGGCAACTCCATAAGACTCCGGAACCGATACACATTTATTCATTGTGTATTAAAAAATGAAATGCTCAAAATATAAGAACAGTACAAATCTGTTGGTTAAAATAGTACAACTATGATAACAGGCTATCAGGTGGCTGTCCATCTTATTTGTTTCAGGTTTGGCTTAGCCTTTTTTTTGGCTGTGGTTCGGCATGACCCTTGGATGGAATGGCAGCAGCACTGTCTGTCTGAGTATGGCCCTCTAAATGGATGAAACAGACGTTTTTCTTTTATCCCCCCCCCTCTTAATTTATGTCCACTCTTGTTGTCTTTGACACAGCTCTTGTCAGATAGACTCGGCCCCCATTCCAGTCCAGTTTTGGCCTATTGGTCCTATTGCTCATTATCTCCAGTTTCAAAAGATGCAAAATGGATTTTCAAAGAAACAAGAAAGAAAGGATATACAGGTAATTAAACCGTAGACTGCCTCCTCAAACCTGCTCCCCTCTCAGAGTCATACATTTACTTGTCCTTTGCAGTCCAGGAAGGCTCATGGAAAGTAAAGTATCTGTGCAGACCTGACCCACTCTGATCAGATCTCCCCTATCCCCATCACAGGTGACCTAACTAAAGGTCTTTCATGTTCATGAGATTTACAGTACTGACTCCTCAGTCTGAGGAAACCGCCATATATGAAATACTGAGGTTTTTGGTACTTCCTCCCTATTTTTGGCCCTGTAGACCCAAATGCCCTTCATTTTCAGATGAGTTGTGACGCATATTTTGCACAGAAAAGTACACCTTTATGATAAAGAGAGAATCAATAGACGTCTACAGCAAAACTGATTGGAAGGACTTGAAGTTGTGCATGCCACATCAACCGACCCCAGGGTTTCACCCCCCTAATGGTAAATGAGGGGTCAAAGTTACTTCTTTTCACAAGAAATTGAAAAAAATGTGACTAGGTAATATATGCATGTGAAGGATCATATTATGCTAATAAACATATGATAATATTTTTAATATTGGATTCTTTATCGGTGGTCCTAGGCCTCTAAGAGCCACTTCCCATAAGGCTAAAAATGACAGATTTCAAATATAAGCACTTTTGGTATCATTTTAGACTATTGTGAGGTTGGGGATTGTGAATACGATGATATTTTTGATTTTGGATCCTTCATTAGGGATTTAGCCCTCTACGGACAGCTATCAGAGGGTGAAAAATTACCAATTTGTATTAGAATCGGAATATATTAGACTTTTAAACATTTAAATTGAAGCACACATTTTAATATTTTAAACTATTCTTGTTTATTATGGACTTCTTCCTCATGAAGTAAATGATTGTATTTCATATGAAGACTCCGAATTAGAGCAGCTCACACTAATTCAGAGGTTTTCTGGTCCAGTAAGTTATAAATGTTACAGAAAAACAAGTGAATATCCAGCTTTGTTGCATTTTAAATTTAGATATTAGATAATAACATTCCAGCCTGTTTAAATATTTTATTCTTAGACATTAATAATAAAATAAATCAATCTAAATGTTAAATACTATTTTCCATTACAGGAATATTTAGAAGAAGCTTTAAAGCTAGTGTTCAATTTTGGGCCTGTGCAGGCCTGAAAGCCTTCTTCTTGAGTTTGGGGTCTGGCTGCCTGAGATGAGGCCTGTTTCTGATGTTGACTGGTAGAGCCCTGCTCAAGTTTTTGTTTATTGTGATCCTGTCCATCACTTGCCACAATTTTCTGCTTCTGCATCACAACAGAAATGAACAAATGAAAGACATACTGTATAATGAAATTTCAGAATTTACACTTGCGGGTTTATCTTATGTATTTTTGCTACTTACGTTTCACACAGGAAGCCTGCAGTGGTGCTACTGGGGAAACTTCAACTCCCAGCAGTCCCTGCAGTGGCTGTAATTGGTCGTCTGCTGAGGGTGCAGGGGTTGCTGGGGACAAACAGGCCAGTTCTACAGAGAAAAAAATCTTTTGTGTTTCGTGTCTGGAGTTGCCTGCCTGTTTGCCTTCCTGTTTTGCTACCTGTGGATTCTTGTTTTATCGTTGATCGACTCAAGTTTTGGGTGTATGGACTGTCTGGTGTCTTCTTGCTGTGTGAGGATTTGTTGTCGACCTGCACTCCTGATCCCACTCACATGTCATCATCTCATCAGGAAACACCAGTAAGGACTGACCTTTACATTCACATACAGCGTGCTGACCTCTCTACCTCCATCATTTCATTTCATCAGTTGCTGTTTTTATGGACTTCATTGTGTGTGGTTTCTGTTAGTGTTTTTTTATTGTTGAATTCATGATTATTCTATATCACCATAAGGGGAACTGGGGTGGGATTATTGTAGTTTGCATATATTTCATTTATTATTGTTTAATACATTCTTTAATTTCTGTTTTATTACCGGTTGTTTTGTTGTCTCTTTGAGGGAGTGTGTGTGAGTCGGGTCAAGGCTGGGTGCGTTCCTGGGATCCTCACCTAAAAAATAAATAAATCACCGTCCTATCAACAGTGAGAATCTTAGCTGGGTTTTAGTCCACTATAAGCTTTATTTGTTACACATTTAAATGATGAACAGAAATCTGTTTGTCGTAAAAGGTGTCAGCCTCCTCCAGTTCCACCAAGATCGAGGCCTTGTCATATGTTCTTCTATGTCCTTCTAGTCTCGTCTAACGTCCCCTCTTTTATTAAGGACTCTTCATTGATTATTACTACGCCTTTGGAATGTAATTTAGATTTTACTTGCTCGCTCATTGATCGGTTGCTCTTGCTGGGTATTCAGCACGTTGCTATTTTAAATTCACACGTCAATAACGATTCATGCTTTGTTTCCACTCTTATCTGTTCATTACTTATTCTAACCATTGTTTTTCTCTGAATGGTTTGCTACATTGCTGGTAAATTCCTGACCACTTTCAATGTCAAGAGTTTCTCCTGGCTTCCTGTGCTTCTTAAAAATTGAACATGCATTGGGACGGCTACCCTCCTTCCCCATATTCACCACTTCTCTGCCCCTCATCTCTTACTTAAACCAGGCAGCTGTGCCTCCCATCAACAAATGATTGCTTTTGCCTCCCACTCTCATCTCACGGGCACCTTAGAAGAAGAAGCAGCTTTATGTAAAATGTCACGGGGGTCACTCCCGTGAACATAATGTGAAACCCCTAACATCTTCAAAAGCATGTGGCAGGCTTACTTTCCTTTTATAATTAGTAATATGGTATGCTAACCTTGGGGATACAGTAGGAGGTGGAGATGAGTCGTCTCCAGGAAGAAATATCTGGGCAGCTCCACAAAGTCGTACTTTGGGTGGAGGTGCAGTTCGCCAGTCTTGAAGGTTCAGGGAGGCCAACTGAACCACACGCACCTCGAGTGCAAAACTGTCATCATCACAGTGTTACTTCATGGCTGTGAGAGAAAAGACATCCATTTAGTGTGCTTAATTGTATAATGGACTATTTGATCAGGCAGACCAACGTCTGTATGACTCAAGGACTGTGTGAGTGATAGTGGAGCTCCACAAGGAACAGTCCTGTCTCCTTCATTCTGTACACCTCAAGTCATGTTACTTGCAGAAATTCTCAAATGATTCTGCACTTATGGGGTGTATCAATAAGGGGGATGAGAGACAAATGAGTGGAGTCAGGTGGAGAACGTTCTTTTGTTGGTGCAGAAAAAATTGCCTCCAACTTAACATCAGCAAAACCAAGGAAATGCTTAATGACTTTCACCTAACCAGAGAGCCTCAATGTCCAATCACAATTGAGGGAGGGGATGTGAAGGTGCTGGCATTGCTACTTGTACTTGGGGGTCCACATCGGTGACAGGATGGACTGATCTAGTAACACAGAGGAGCTACAGAAGAAAGGGCAGAGCAGGACCTCGTGTCTGCGGAGATTACATTCCGTTAATGAGGGCTGTACTGGCCTCACTGGATCTCCTATTCAATTGTCCAGCAAGCTAAGCACCTTCATACAATAAGTCTCGGACCCACAGGGTAATGTTGAGAATGTTTAGTCACGTGAAACGGTGCTTATATAAACTTCAGGTAAGTACAGAAGCATTTTAAGTACAGCCTGCTTCTATGATTAAAAGCTTCATAAACTTGCATACTACAAATATAACAATGGATTTAACACTTCCCTGACTCAAAGTTACTCAAATAAAAGATACATAAAAAGAAAATATAAAAACTTACAGGGAATGCCTTCAAAAAGGCTAACTAAGAAGGATGGCAAAGGATCACTTGAGGGAACAAACACACCATGCTGTCTTCTTACTCGCCCTACTTCCTGTCACATGCACAGAAAGGGTGACGGGCCAGCTGCAGACCTCCAAGGCTCCACGATTCACTAGCTCTGCTGGACAGCCAATTGGATTGCAAGTTTTTGCCACCTGGTTTACTTGATGTAAGTCAGATAATCCTCCCCCAACCCAAAGCATAAACCATAATCTATCTATCTATAATGTCTTTCACTTTAATCTATCTATTATATAGTGCATTTCCCTATCTATCTATAGGGTGGTCCAGATCTAATTATGCAATTTTCATTACACTATAACTTATTAAGTTTATTACATAGAAAATTACCCGAAAAATCCCGGACCATCGAGAAGTGTGTAAACTGATGACATGAAGAATTGTCTTCATGGTGAACTGGAATCGTCCCCGCATAAATCAAAGTCATCCAGATGATCTGGATCTGCAAAATTAGATAGACAGATAGATACAGGGTGGTCCAGATCTATCTATCTATCTATCTATTATATAGTGCCATTCACATTAATCTATCTATCTATTGTTACAGTAGATGCCGCTATATGAGTGCTTAACCTGACACAGACAAGGCACACTTTCAAGAGCACACCTGATTTTATTTTCTCTTCTTCCCTTGTGGGAAACGTCTTCCCCATTTCCCACAAGCACAACAACACAGTCCAAAGTCACAAACCACTGCACAATAAATTCCTTCTCTTCTTTTCTCCTCCTTGGCAAGCTTTGTCTCTCATCCCCCTCCCGACTCTGGCTCCACAACTAGTCTCTGCTGGCCTCTTATATAAGGCACCCGGAAATGCTCCAGGTGCTCCTTGACCTAATTCTGGCAGCACCTCTAGTTGTGGCGGAAGAGCTGCTTTTCAAGACTCAGCAGCAGCTGCAGCACCCTCTGGCTGCACCTCTGCAACCCATGTGGGCTGCCATCTACCATCCCGGGGGAGGTAATACCATGACCAGGCTAGCTCTCCTGATCCTTCCAGTGAAGAGGTCTACCGACCGGGTGAGGATCCCAGCCATCTGTAACACTATCTATCATATAGTGCCTTTCACATCTAATCTATCTATCTATCATATACAGTAGTGCCTTTCACATCTATCTATCTATCTATCTATCATTAATGTAGTATCTTTCACTTGTATCTATCTATTATATAGTGCCTTTCATATCTATCTATCTATTATATAGTGCATTTCCCTGTCTATCTATCTATCTATCTATAATATGCTGGATTCAAAAGTTTGAAAATGAAATAAAATCCAAAAATGCACGTAACCACCAATTTCTGGCTTGTTAAGATTACTCAAAATGATGTGCTTTGCAAATGAAAATTTTCATTTACAAAACCAATAAGAAGTACAAAAAACAGAAAAGGGACAGAAAAGGATTTACTTTAAAAGAGAATCTAAAGTAAACAAGTCCTCAGCAGAATTACTGTAGATAAACAAAACAAAAAAATCCAATAACTGTAGAAAACAGACTAAAATACAATGTGTACTATCACGGAGGAAGAGAAAATAACGATTTTATGAAAATGACCAGCAGGTACACATAGTCAGAGAGCAAGACAAGGTCAGAGATAAAAATCAAGCATATTCTTTCATGAAGTTTAAGTTGTAGATTTAAAAAATCCAAACTCAGAAACGACCACAAAACTTTACAGACCAGGAAGTCATAAAGCAAAGAATCTTCTAGAAAGCAGGAGTTTGAGGGGAGTTCATTCCACAAACTTGGATACCCCCGAAATGTCAGGAACAAACTCTAAACTGTCGCTTCAATGAAGTCACAAGCAGTGCACATCCCAAAGGATTTGGGGAAAATTACTATCACACAGAACAACAATAAAAAAAGTTAAAATGGCGATGCCTGTAAAAATGGCATTGTTGCATAGCATGAAAAAATTCAACATTCTCAAAACATTCTAAAGGCAAAAACTAACATCAAATTAATATTCATTTGGGCCCCAAAGCTTCAAGATGGTGCTTAAATTGTGAAAATCCTTCCAAGACTTTTGAAAGTGGTGATCGTAGTGCAATACTCCTAAAACAAACTCAATGATCCGCTGCTGAGGTCCTCTCTCTGACTCGATATACAAGCAGAGGGCGGTGCCAGCAGCAGTGACATCATGGAGGCCCCACCTATTGTGGCCCCATCCACAAAACAGAACATTTACAGATACAGTGCATAATTATTAAATAATAAATGAACATAGAAAATTACCATGAAAAATAGTGAACTGAAATTAACAAGAACAACAATAAATCAGAAAATAGGCACCAATCCTGGTTTGCCCATCACAAGTGTGACCACTTGATCTGCTCTAATAATAATTAATTAATTTTATATAGTGCCTTTCTGACCTACTTAAAACACTTTACACAGACAGTGGGGTGCCATTTCAACCACCACCAATGTGTAGCACCCACCTGGATGATGTGATGGCAGCCAATGCATTCACTACACATTAACTATTATGGCTGAAAGAGATAATTAGCCAATTAGAGACAGGGGTTGCCCAGGCATCTTTTGAAATGAGTAATGTGTGCCCATCATGGCCCTGGTCATTCTGGGCCCCAAATCACCCCCATGTGTCTAATTGGCTATCTCTCTCACCCCTTCACCGCCTACTAACTAATAAGCGATGAGCATATTGGCACAAGAATGGCTGCCGTCACATCACCTGGGTGGGCACTACACATCAGTGGTGGTTGAAGTGACCCCAGTCTATGTTAAGAGGTTTGAGTAGGTTAGAAAAGTACAATATAAATGTCATTAATTACTCATTACAGGAAATTTAATGAAGAAACTGCTCAGTGGGCTTTTCTGACATTCATTCAGCGCACCCCATTTGTTAATAGTTAGGCGATATTACAGTGAATGGGCAGCCACACTGCAGTTTGGACCAGGTAGGTGAACCCGTGTGGTATACGTTATGGTTAAAAGGAACATTTCTCTTACTGTTACGTGATGAATTAATATGTCTTTTAAGTATACCGTACTTCCCAAATAGCAATCACAATATCAATATTGATACCAGTATTCACTGATGTCCATAAATATTCATGTGTTCTTCCATTAATTCTGGATATGTCAATACAGCCATACTCAGGATGAAGGTCAAGGTCAAGGAAACTTTATTATCTCACAAAGAGAAAATTCATTTGGCCAAGTGCATTACGAATAAATGACAAAAAATATTAGGCAATAAGAAAGAGAAAGAAAACACACCATGGCCCCCCGAGTATATTAAAGCCTTGATGTTTTAAAGTGCAACCACATCCCAGAGCACTGGCAACTCATAAAGCAGCTACTGCCCCCTAGTGGCTCTGCACTCACAGCTATTAACAGACCAGCACCCCAACCGGGCCTTAGAAACGCCGAAGGCCACGAGCCAGCAGTGCAAAGCCTGGGCTCAGGGGACGGTGTGGGCCTTTCCGAAATGGTCCACCAATGGTCTCCTCGGGGTCCAGCTTTGTGAATGAATATAAATAGGAACGCCAGCTCACTTTCAGCCGTCCCAAATACTCTGAAATTCAACAAATCACCAGTAAAAGATAACATTTATCCTCGAGTACAGGCAGAGAGAAACCCTCGGCAGATATTGTTAGAAAGTCACTGCACACTGGGGAAATTATGAGGGACTGCAAAATGGCAAATATGATCCTGTAATATAAAAATGGTTAACTGGGCAGATCCAGGTAACTACAGGCCAGCAAGTTTAATGTGCATCATGGGTAAATAAATGGAGGGAATTATTAAGGAGAAGATCGAGCAGCACTTGCTAAGCCGAGGAGTTTTAGGGAGCAATGAGATGGGTTTGTGTTTTACTAACATGCTGGAATTCTATGAGGAAGAAACAAATGGGTGCGATAAGAGAGGTGCATATGAGATTATTTATCGTGATTTTTAGATGGCAGTTGGTAAGGTCCCGTATGAGAGGTTGGGCATCAAACTGAAAGATGTGGGAGTTCAGGGTGCTGTGTGTTGGTGGGTGCAGAGTTGACTAAAAACACAGGAAGCAGAGAGTGATGGAGCCTTATCAGAATTTGGTGACGTTAAGAGTGGTGACCAGCAGGGGTCAGTGCTGGGGCTGCTGCTATTTTTTATATATATATAAACTAGCCATCTACCGCGTCTCCACCCGTGTAGTAGTGAAACAGGACGAATTTTAAAAATCAATATACTAAAAGGTATTGCTAGCTAAGCGGAGGTAAGGTACGCTCCAAAACGCAGAGGGAGAATGACTCCCCACTCCTGACGTCACACGTCCCCCTCCCCTCGGCCTGCTGCCACTCTCTCGGATTAGTGCGAATATATCGCTCCTGCTAACGAACTATGATTCTTAGTGCGATGAGAGAAGTCGCAAAATCAACAGGAATGTTCATCACATTATATGAAAAAACCCGATCTAAATCCGTGAAGTAGTTCCCTCGTTCGCTAGCTAAGCGGCGTTAAAGTGCACTCTGAGGCTGGCACGTGAGTGGGGCATGTCTCTCGGATAAGCGCAAATAAATTAGTACGGCAAGCGAACTATGATACATGAGAAGTCACAAAATCAACCGGAATGTTCATGCAAATTATAGAAAAAAACCCAATCTAAATCTGTGAAGTAGTTCTCTCGTTCGCTAGCTAAGCGGAGGTAAGGTACGCTCCAAAACGCAGAGGTAGACCGACTCCCCACTCCTGACGTCACGCTTCCCCCTCCCCACAGCCTGCTGCCTCTCTCTTGGATTAGCGCAAATATATCGCTCCTACAAGCGAACTATGATTCTTAGTGTGATGAGAGAAGTTGTAAAATCAACCGGAATGTTCACGCAAATTATAGAAAAAAACCCGATCTAAATCCGTGAAGTAGTTCTCTCGTTCGCTAGCTAAGCGGAGGTAAGGCTGACGCATGAGTAAGGAAGGCGTGTCAGTGAGGACCTCGGCCTACTGCGTCTCTCACGGATTTATTATTTATGGCCACAATTACCCATTTAAAATAAAATATTGTGTATGGAATAAACCTCATGGATGACAGTGGCACACTTCAAACTTTTGGCTACACACACTTACACAAATTACACTACCTGTATATAAATATATAAAAAGTGCTTCAAGTCGTATGGGGTTCATGCGCTGATAGCGTGTTGCGGCACCCACCACAAAGCGACCCACCTGGATTGGGACCCGAGTGCAGCGGGTGACACCTCAGCAACACACTGAAACAGAGTGAGTGTTTTTTTTCCGGTTGCTGGAATTCCAATCCTGTCACCAAACACCAAGTTTTTCCCTGTAAGTTGGAGGACCTGCTTTCAGGGCTGGAGGCAGATTAACGTCACACCCAGGACGGAGCAATAGCCGGTCAAGGGCCTTGCTCAGGGGTCACTTTTTGGCAATTACGGGATTCAAACCGGCAACCTTCCGATTCCCGGCGCAGATCCCTAGCCTCAGAGCCACCACTTCACTCAAGTCCTGTAAGGACCGAAATCAAGTGACGGTTTTACGGGCACACAAACAGTTAACCTCTCCAGACAAGGATGAAGATACCTAGCCACACCCCCAGCTCCGCCCCCTCCCCACCCCTTCCTGTCCTAGCTGCATTAGTCCCAGTGAACTGTGCAACCCTTTAAAGACATCAAAAAGTAATTTATTTGCTTTGTGCCTCTGTTTTTCTGTAAATAGGATAAGAAAATTAACAGATTGAATGATGGATGGCTAGATGAGTGGATTTTGGATTTGTTCTCTCTGGAGACCTCTAGCCCAAAGATGTTCTGTAGGTTAATAAGATCTTTATAGTCATGTGTGCAGAATATAGCAAATGTTTTTTACTTGCATGTTAAATTGAGGTTAAGATA
>JANRMT010062827.1:14552465-14578936 GCA_026402145.1 Polypterus bichir lapradei
TAGATAGATAGATAGATAGATAGATAGATAGATAGATAGATAGATAGATAGATAGATAGATAGATAGATAGATGTATAACAATGTATTGCCAGTGGTATCGTCACCCTTCTTGTCACACTTCTGCTGGTGTGTCAGAGAGAGGATGTGAAGCGTTGTTAGTAATGGCACTCAGTTTTTTCTTCATTCTCTTTTCCACTACAAACTCCAGCTGGTCCAGTGGGCTTCCCATAACTGAACCTGCCCTTTTTAGTTAGTTTCTTGATTAGGTGGGCCTCTCTTGAAGTGATGTTACCTGCCCCAACACCAGAGCTAGAAAATCACACTGGCAGTCACAGAAAATGTGGAGGATGTCACTCCTCACATTAACTCTTTTACGGTAGATGTCGACATTTGTTAAGACAAAGTCGACATGCAGAGTTAGAGGGTAAAAAAAAGGTTGCAAACCTTCTTTATTAGGTGGACTGTTAGACTCATTGACTTGATGTCAAATCCCTGCGTGCACATGAGTAGCGTAGAATAAAAAACATCTAGAATGGCATCGAAATTAGGCGCAAGAGTGAAGCAAATGCAAAAAGCAAAATACTCTGTAATATTATTTATTTATTTATCGATCAGACTCTGACTTATTGAACTCTGATTTTGATGCAAGTGATCTGATGATTGAAAATGAAAGTCAAATGATCGGCCCCCAGCTGATTGTGCAGTTCAAGCGCCTGGGAGGATTACACCTACACTTATCGAGTTTCGATTTTGATGCTAATGATCTGCGATTCGAAAACGACACACAGGTATCTGCACCAGCTGATCATAGTGCTGAACACGCTATGTTCGTCCTAGGGTGACTACACAAATACAGATCCGTGGGAGGCAAGCTGTCTACCAGACTTCATCAAATGACGCAATGTGCTAGTGGCCACTACGGCTTACCAGCCGTTCGACTGTTTTTTTCCATAAAGTGCCTTTCTTTCAGCTTACGAGTGATGAGACAAACAGGCATGTAATAAGTATGTGAATTCACATACTGTAGAGGCTCACGGAACATTAAACAAAGTGACATTTGTTATAAATAAATATTTTATAGATAGATAGATAGATAGATAGATAGATACTTTATTAATCCCAAGGGGAAATTCACATAATCCAGCAACAGCATACTGATACAAAAAACAATATTAAATTAAAGAGTGATAACAATGCAGGTATAACAGACAATAACTTTGTATAATGTTAACGTTTACCCCTCCCGGGTGGAAATGAAGAGTCACATAGTGTGGTGTCTCCTCAGTCTGTCAGTGGAGCAGGACGGTGACAGCAGTCTGTTGCTGAAGCTGCTCCTCTGTCTGGAGATGATCCTGTTCAGCAGATGCAGTGGATTCTCCATGATTGACAGGAGCCTGCTCAGCGCCCGTCGCTCTGCCACGGATGTCAAACTGTCCAGCTTCATTCCTACAATAGAGCCTGCCTTCCTCACCAGTTTGTCCAGGCGTGAGGCGTCCCTCTTCTTTATGCTGCCTCTCCAGCACACCACCGCGTAGAAGAGGGCACTCGCCACAACCGTCTGATAGAACATCCGCAGCATCTTATTGCAGATGTTGAAGGACACCAACCTTCTAAGAAAGTATAGTCGGTTCTGTCCTCTCTTACACAGAGCATCAGTATTGGCAGACCAGTCCAATTTATCATCCAGCTGTACTCCCAGGTATTTATAGGTCTGCACTCACTGCACACAGTCACCTCTGATGATCACGGGGTCCATGAGGGGCCTGAGCCGCCTAAAATCCACCACCAGCTCCTTGGTCTTGCTGGTGTTCAGGTGTAAGTGGTTTGAGTCGCACCATTTAACAGTCCTTAATTACCTTCCTGTACTCCTCCTCCTGTCCACTCCTGATGCAGCCCACGATAGCAGTGTCGTCAGCGAACTTTTCCACGTGGCAGGACTCCAAGTTGTATTGGAAGTCTGATGTATGTTGGCTGAACACGATGGAGAAAGTACAGTCCCCTGCGGTGCTCCTGTGCTGCTGACCACAATGTCAGACCTGCAGTTCCTGAGACGCACATACTGAGGTCTGTGTGTAAGATAGTCCACGATCCATGCCACCAGGTATGAATCTACTCCCATCTCTGTCAGCTTGTCACTAAGGAGCCAAGGTTGGATGGTGTTGAAGGCGCTAGAGAAGTCCAGAAACATAATTCTTACAGCACCACTGTCTCTGTCCAAGTGGGAGGGGGATCGGTGTAGCATATAGATGATGGCATCCTCCGCTCCCACCATCTCCTGGTATGTGAACTGCAGAGGGTCAAAGGTGCGGCGGACCTGTGGCCTGAGGTGGTAAAGCAGCAGCCGCTCCATGGTCTTCATTACATGTGACGTCAGAGTGAAAGGCTGGAAGTCATTCAGCTCACTAGGACGTGATACCTTTGGGACTGGGGTGATACAAAGTGTTTTCCTTGGGACTCTCCCCTGTTCCAGGCTCAGGTTGAAGATGCGCTGTAGAGGACTCCCCAGTTCCAACGCACAGGCCTTCAGCAGTCGTGGCGATACTCCATCTGGACCCGCTGCTTTGCTGGCACGAAGTCTCCTCAGCTCTCTGCTCACCTGCACTGCTGTAATTGTGGGTGGGAATGTCTCACCTATGCTGGTATCAGCAGAAGAATGGTTGGAGGGTGCAGTACTCCGAGGTGAGAGTGGGTTACTGGTGGTCAAACCTGTTAAAGAAGTTGTTCATTTGGTTTGCTCTCTCCACGTCTCTCTCGATGGTGGCACCCCGCCTCGAGCTGCAGCCAGTGATGATCTTCATCCCATCCCACACTTCCTTCATGCTGTTATTCTGCAACTTCTGCTCCAGCTTTCTCCTGTACTGCTCCTTCGCCACCCTGAGCTGGACTTGGAGTTCCTTCTGCACGTGCTTGAGCTCATGCTGATCACTGTCTTTAAAAGCCCTTTTCTTCTGGTTCAAAAGGCCCTTGATGTCACTTGTAATCCATGGCTTGTTGTTAGCATAGCAGCGTACTGTTCTTACTGGAACTACAATGTTCATACAGAAGTTGATGTAGTCAGTTGTGCAGTCAACATCCTCCTCAATGTTCTCACTATGTGACCCCTGCAGGATATCCCAGTCCGTAGTTCCAAAGCAGTCTCTCAGAGCCTGCTCTGCCTCAGGTGACCACTTCCTGAATGATCGTGTGGTTGTAGGTAGCGCCCCCACTCTTGGTTTGTAGTGAGGCTGAAGCAGAACCAGGTTATGATCTGCCTTTCCTAAACGCAGGCAGCGAGGTGGCGCTGTATGCGTCTTTAACGTTTGCATACAGTAGGTCGATAGTCCTATTTCCCCGGGTGTTACAATCCACATACTGGGAGAAGGCAGGTAATGTTTTGTCCTGCGTTACATGGTTAAAGTCTCCAGCGATTAGCACAAGCGCCTCAGGGTGCTGCGTTTGTAATTTGGCAACTGCGGAATGGATGACGTCACTCGCTATCTCCGCGTTCGCTAAACAATAACAACAATCACGTGTCCAAACACTCGGGGCAAATAATAGGGACGCAGACTTACGGCCAACAGTTCGATGTCCCTGCAGCAAGTGGAGATTTTAACGTTTAACGTTTATGTTTATTTATGCGTCAAACCCTTTGGAAAAATATTCAGCCCTGGGACAAAAGGAAAAAAACAAAAACCAAATCGTTAACCCTAAAACAGTTAAAGGAGCGCAGTCTCCTAAGGAAAAAGAGCCCAATTTTCCCTTTGTGTTCCGAGACCACTGCAAACTGCCATTGATGTGGACCCTCATATTATCTATATCATCATATAATACATAATAATGATTCTACTGATTAATGTCAAAAAGGCCAAATTATGTCCACTGTGATTCAATGCTGTATAACAATAAAAACGTGAATATTTCCAAGGGGGTGAATATTTTTTTATAGGCACTCTAAAGCAGCTCTGCCGATCAGATTATCTCCGCTGGAATCCATTATTCAGGACATTTTCTTTGCGATTTGTTGGCATTTTTCTTACCCGTTCAAAGACGGCACTCACGTAGATTTATTGCATGCCGGCACTTGGCATTAGCCAAATCATCTCCCCCCCACCCAAGCGTTCAATGACCTGTCAAGTCTCAACGCCACAAGCAGAACATTTATCAGGTTTTGTTTTTCCTGAAGTGCTTTTATTTATTTAATTACAAATGATATCATAATTCTCTGCCATTAGTGGCGCAGTTTTGCGCAGCTGTTGCACCCCACACCTTGTAAAGCCGTCCTCAGAGAGTCGGGCAGAGAGCCGCCTTTCCAAATGCGTTTGATGAGATTATGAGAAAGGCAGTCAAACGCCCGCCTGTAATTACAAAAGTCTCATTTTTTTGCCCCTTGAAAATGGCGTTATCTGTAGGCAGGAATACAGGGGGCCACAAAGTCAGTTTGCATTTGTTGACTCCGAGTGTTTATCGTGTTGGCTAAAAGGAATTTCACGCCTTGATTTAGTTTTTTTTAGGCCGTGATAGGCTGGCATTCATTTGCTGTTATTTTGATGATGTGCTAACTGGGAATCCATGACATTAGGAAAGAGTTTCTGCAAGAAGGAGAGGGCTGAGAGAGAAAAGACCTTTCATGAGCACCTAAAGAGGCGCCGAGTTCGACTGTGACAAATAGGATCTCTTTGTGCTTTTAAATACATTGCTGCTTTATTGTCTTGGCGCTTTCTATTATTTACTCGACAATAGATTATGTAAATAGCTTTGAAATTAAGCCACTTTTCTCTGTGCCAAGTGACAAAATTGTTACCATAATGCATAATCTCATAAATATTATATTAGCTTCGCCTGCTCCTGTAGAGATATTTGTGCTCCCTGCCTTTTTTTTTTTTTGTTTTATTCATATAAGAAATACGGCTTTGCACCATGTAATTAAAACCCAATTACGTGAAAATATATTCTTCTCTTACCCCATAAAGTGTAACGCGTTTGCATATGTTTCACACATGGCACTTTTAAAGCTTTACTTTATGCTGCTGAAGGTAACTTAATCGTGTATTTGATTCCTCCCAGGAGCTTGAAGGTTAACAGGTGTAGCCGAGGTGAGGCACGTAACAATGCCGCCTTTCTTGGTTTCCTCTCGAAACGCAGACACGTTTATGGGATCTGATCCAACACGTGTTTTATACCATCAGGCGGCCAATAAAATGGCCCTATTGCTGACAATAATACTAAAATAAATTTATCTGTATATTTTCAGAACCTCCTTTAACTCACTATAGGGTCACACGGCATCAGGGCTTATCCTGGTAACACTGGGGTCATGGCAAGGACCAACCCTGAATAAAGTGTGGAATCGTCACATGCCCACTACCATCTTGGTTAACTGGGCACACACCCTAGGGCCTTAGAATAAGCAAGAAAAAAACACGTAGTACGGCGGAATAGGCCATCAATTCACCAACAGTCAGAGCCGTCTTAATGCATGGGCATGCTGGGCAGTTGCCCGGGGGCCCCATGCTAATCTATGTATGTTGTGACTTGCTGAGTGGTTGTGTAGGTAGGGACCCCAGTGCACTGCTTTGCCCCGGGGTGGGGGGCTATAATGCTGTTAAGGTGGCCCTGCCAAAAGCAAGTGACTATCCAGCATACACCCCTGAAGCTAAGCACATTCAGGCCCAGCAAATGTATCCAGCAGGGGGCGCCCGCTTCCTGGGAATGAGTTCTGTTCGTGATTGCGACGTGTTACTTAACCCAAATTTATTATGATGAAATAACAAAACTTCCACAACGGAAAAGAGTTTGGGGACTGTCCTCATATAACAGGGATCTCCAACTCCAGTCCTGGAGAGCTACTGTGGCTGCAGGTTTTCATTCTAACCCTTTTCTTAATTAGTGAGCAGATTTTGCTGCTAATTAGCTCTTTTCCTTAATTTTAATTGATGCACATCTTAAGACTCAGTCCCTTTAATTATTTCATTTTTCCTTAATTAGCAACCAAACAATATTAAGACACAAAGTGTACCAACACATAAATAACAACCTGTATCCATCACACACTAACTGAAAATAAAGAAAGGTGAAGGCCCCAGTAATGTCGAAACAAAACAATACAATTTATTTTTTGTTGAGCCCAAAATCACACAAGAAGTGCTGCAATGGGCTTTAACAGGCCCTGCCTCATGACAGCCCCCCAGACTTTTTTTCTAAGAAGACAAGAAAAAACTCCCAAAAAAAAACCCTTGTAGGGAAAAAATGGAAGAAACCTCGGGAAAGGAAGTTCAAAGAGAGACCCCTTTCCGGGTAGGCTGGACGTGCAGTGGGTGTCAAAAGAAGGGGGTCAATACAATACAATACAATACACAGAACAGAACAAATCCTCAATACAGTATAAAAATAAAAATTTTAGAAGTACGGAGTAGAATTTAACAGTAGATGATATCACATAATATGATTTGGATTTTTTCAGAGTCCTGGAGACCTCGACCATCAAACTGTCCCCCCCTATTGGCCATTAAACAGCTGAAATAGCGCTAATCCGATGAAAGGACCCCTTTTTCCCACAATTCCTGCGATCTGCTCAGATCCACAAAACATTTTGACAGCCAATGCTCTTAAAAAAGAAAATCAACAGTTTTGGAAATGTCTGCCATGGCAGAATGAGCGCCATGGAATTAAATAATGGGTTTAATTGGCAACGAGAATTGGCTTCAAATTAAGAAACTGAATGAAGGCTGGAGTTTCAGGCCCTGACTTAGTTGGTCATCTGTTGGTTCACTTCATATCAAATTTATGTTTATGGCTCCAAGTTTTCATTCTAACTCTTTTCTTAATTATTGAACAGTTTTTGCTGCTAGTTATCTATCCATCCATCCATCCATTATTCAACCCGCTATATCCTAACTACAGGGTCACGAGGGTCTGCTGGAGCCAACACAGGGTGCAAGGCAGGGAACAAATCCCGGGCAGGGCACCAGCCCACCGCAGGACACACACCCACACACTAGGGACAATTTAGAATCACCAATGCACCAAACCTGCATGTCTTTGGACTGTGGGAGGAAACCCACACAGACACGGGGACAACATGTAAACTCCACGCAGGGAGGACCCGGGAAGCAAACCCAGGTCTCCTTTCTGCAAGGCAGCAGCGCTACCCACTGTGTCACCATGCCACCCCCCATAATCATCCCCTGTCTCTAATTGTCTATCTCTGTCACCAGAGCATACTGGCTCAAAAATGGCTGCCGTTGGATCATCCAGGTGGATGCTACACATTGGTGGCTAACTACTGTCACGCGTGTGCACATGGGGTACGGCTTAAAGGCTTAGGTGGTGGTAATTCTCCGCTGAGACAGGAGATGGTGCTGCATGACAAGAATCTCTCTTCTTCTCCTTCCTCTGCTGAAAGGATGATTGACACCATTCCCTCTCTGATGTCACTTCCTGGTTCCATTCACCTAGACCAACCTCCTTCTTCCAGAATGCCTGGAATTTGGAGGAACCACCATCTTGGACCATGTACCTAACACAAAAGTGGGGGCAAGTCACTTTTTGTATTATAAATGTGTTTTTTTTTCATTTCCTTTTAAAATTATAAAGTGTGGCCGTGTGCAGAAAGACTGGATGGGAAACAGGAATCAAAGGGGATAACCAACTGGGCTGTCCCATTTAGTTGTTGGTCAAACAGAAACCAAAGTCTCGAAAATCAGGAAAACAATTCACCATTTGGTTCAAACGGCAGGCTTTTTACTCTGCTAGCTTGTATAACAAAAGGGTCCGTCGCTAGAAAACTCCATCTGGCGGTTCGCTTTTGGGTAAATATCGACTATTTTTAAGCAGCCGGGCTTCTTATGGTGGCGTGTCCAAGAAGGGGCGGGGCTAAGTGCCCTCACTGGGTGGTTTCTGCAAGCTGGAGGGAGAGAAGGAGAAGAAATCATCAGAGACAGCGCCCCCTCTCGCCCTGGCGGGTTATCACATACCTGATTCGAGCCCGTGAGGAGGTCCTCTGATGTGCATGAGTGACAAAGTAAGGTGCCCCAAAACTTATTGTTCTGTTTATTTTTTTACACCACTCACTATGTATAAGTACTTTGAGTGGTCAGAAAAGCGCTACAAAAATGTAAAGAATTATTATTATTATTATTACATTGTTAATCTTTGCTATTCCATTACAAATTTTCTGTTTATGCATCTGTTGCCCTAAAGTCTTATTGGCTTTTTCTCCATCTTCATAACAGTGATGATGTGACTCAAAGATACTCTAAGTTGTTCTGCTTTTTCTTTTGTAGTCGACAGATTAAATTATGATCCTGTAGCTCCAACCTTTTCCTATGGAGGGCTTAATTTGGCCATCTTGCGTATTCCTCATCAATTCTGAGAAAGCTTTCACGTCTGCAGGGTGTTTTTAAGAGGAATGAATAACAGAAAGTGACCCCTTAGACCTGCCTTGAGTTTCTCCTTGCGTGTTCTCCAGCATTAATGGGTTAAGTCGCCAGCTATAAGTTGGATTCATAGGGCATAATGATGTGTGCACCAGAATAAGAGGAGAATGGCCAGAGATAACAATAGAGTCATATTTGCTAGATTTAATCGAGGGTAGTAAGCTATTATTGATAAGAATGCACTCAGTCTTTGAGTAACTATGAGGTTCTGATGAGAAGAAATAATATTCTCTTGAGTTTAGTTACAGATATCTCTACAGGTCAGAGAGATTGTGATCCTTAATAAACTGCATAATTGCTGTCGCAGTTTTAGATGTTATAGCTGCTGCTGTGGAGGGTCTATCTACAGTAAGTCTGGATTTAATACACAATTAAGGTCCCCAGCCATTACTATGTTATCACTGCTGTGGACGGCTAAATAATTGCAGGCAGAATCCAAAAAGTATTGGGGTGCCAACAGGGTCGCTTCTTTTAATTCTCCAATCGCACAAATCAAAATCTGTACTCGAGGTCACAGAATAGAAACAAAATAAGCAGCCTTCCTGGCTTTGAGAGCAGGTCCGAGTCCTAATGAGACGCTGACATCAGTAGGCCTTTATAGCCCTGTGGCTGGAGGGGGCGGGGCTATTTTCCCTCAAGTGGGCGTCTTCTCGTTGATGCAGATGAGGCTTTTAGTGACCGCGCCCCTTCTTTCCCCAACGGGGCATTGCGCTCCTGTGATGAGCCTGGAGGGTGTTCCTCTGACCAACATGTGTGACAATGCTGATACTGGGAGCAAATGTAAGTACCTTAAGCGTGAATTCCGGTCATCTATAGTCTGTGCGTGTGTACCGTCATTGCCAGAATTCTTTTCTGCTTGTACAGCTTCCCCACCACCATAATAGAAAAGGATACAACATAAGGGGCTCCAAATGGAATTGTTTTGTGAACTAAAATTTCCTAAAAATCTGTTTTTCTCATTGTAGTTAGGATGAAAAATTAAATAGAATTATTCACATAAAACTCATCCTTACTTATTAAGTGAGTCTCATTAAAGGTGAAAGGTGGGAGGACACTTTTTTCTCTTAATGGAATACTGCAATCAAAAATGATATTTTTTAAGTTATTTAGCCCATATTGGACAGAGGCTAAGGATTTGTGCCAGTTCAAATCCCATTACTGCCAGAAAGGATCCTACTCTGTTGAGCCCTTGTACAAGGCCGTTAACCTGATAATTGCTCTTGGGGCACCTTACAATGGCTAAGCCTGCACTCTGCACCCCAAAGGTCATGCGAAAAGACAGTTTACCCTCAGAGATTAATACAGTATAACATAAAGAAAAATGTAGGTTGTAGTGATGGATGAGAAAAAAAATTTAAATGTAGGTTTTTGTGGAGAATGGAGATAACAGATTTTTTTAAACAATAAGTGTCTATTGTGACCAGTGTTGGAGAACAGCAAACATTATCAAAAATGATGACAGCAAACTTTATTGGAAATGTTCATGAAACAAATCCGATGTTATTCATGTCACAGTCCACTCTTGGGCAGCCACAGTACCCTACTGCTGTGGTCCAGGCTCCTGCAAAGGCACCTGGGAAATGGAGTTCCTACATGTGTCAGGTATTTTTTAGGTTTATAGAGTCATTGCCACGGGTACAGAGTACAGTGAAATTATATTAGGTAATGGCGTGTGCAAGAACAAGCAATGAGAAGATGAAACATGTATCAAGAGCCAAGCCTAGATACATCAACCTAAAGTCCATGCTATTGGTTACATTCACACTAGGAAGGCTACCAATAAGGGGATGACTGGGAGAGAAAGCATAAAACATGCAGAGAACTGAAATCTAATATCAGACTTATCATTCGTCTGTGCACAAATCAAAAAATCTGGAGTGGTCTCCCCTCGACTTTCTCATATACTCAGACATGGGAATGGATATTTGAGGAGTAAACCACAAGACAAGGATTATATTTGTATATTATGTACATTAAAGAGCCAACAACAACAAATCGAATCAAATTAATAATATATTGAACAATTATTAGAAAAGCAAAGTTGAATAAATCGGACTCTGCAGAAGCATGAATTAAAGGTAAAGTACCACTTCCGGTTAGCGGAAATAGCCCAAAAGTTGATAGAAATCTGTGTTTTGTACCTAATACTTGTATGCAAAATTGAGTTGACCTCAGTGAAAGTTATTGTGTTTACACACACACACACACACAGACACAGACATAATTCCAAAAATGGTATTTTCGGACTCAGGGAGGTCTAAAACATCGAGATTCATCAAAGTTCTGAAATTGAATTTTTGGAGGATTCCAATACTTACCCTATACTTTGTATACGAGAAAGTCAGGGAGGTCTAAAACGGCGAGATTCATCAAAATCTCGACATAGAATTTTTGGATGATTACAATACTTTCCCTACACTTCGTATGTGAAAAAGTAAAAAAGAATTGTAGTGAGGAACAAGTTAGGAACTGAGAAATCATAAGAAGAGTAACTTAGATGTCACAAAAGGTCGTTTTCTTTGAGTATCAACTCATAACTTTGAGTCTGATGGTTGAAATGGTGCTCTGAGCCAGTCCTTTTAAGAATCCTATATGTCAGGGATTCTCAGAGTTTTTCCGACCAGGGACCCCTTAGAAGGGAGGAAAAAAAAAAATTACAGACCTCCACTATGGGGGAACACCAAACAAATGGCTTATTATCACAAAATGCGTAGAACTCTTGGCATTTCTGCATACATTTTTAAGGATTGTGTAGATGCTAAATAAGTGAGATGGGTGGGCTCGTCTCTGAGTGCACTCTGGGAGCGATGGATGATACGCAGACTCTGACGTCGTCCTCCATGTGTGAACGTGGCCTGTGCTGTGTCGTGATAGCAGTCAGTGCTGAGAATGAGGACAAAGTCTATGCAACTGCCATATTTTCCATTTTTAGATGAAGAGGACTTATTTTCACTTGACAATTTCCTATTTGAATTGCAAACTGATTATATTACGTTTTAATGATTTTGCTCAACCAAACCAGGGTGAACTGAAATTACAGGACTTTGATTACAGGCATTGCAAGCATCCTTTCTTGTAAACTCTTCATGTGTTGTACAAATCTGTGTTAATGGTGGAAAGAAAAGAAGGCACATGCACACAAACGGAGCCAGAGAATCTGTTTGAATTAGTTTATAATCTATGGCTGGACACAGCAGGACTAGAAATTACAGAATAGCTTGAGAAAGGAAGAAGTACGGAGGTACTTAAAAGATCAAACACTCTGATTAGAGTCATTCATCATAAGGACAAGATGGCCAATCAGATGTGCGTAATGTCACATGTCCTGGAATCCCAGGTGTGCATTTTAACATAACTATGACTCATCCAAGGGATGAGGGGTGACAACAGAAGGGCAATGACAGAGGAAATGATGTCAGAGATCAAGAGACCATCTGATTTGGATGTCAAAAAACATAACCAATGAAGAACACCAATCGCTAAAGCAAAAGCCGCCCAGGACAACAGCCACTCCTTAACATTTCTGATTTTCAGTAAGCTTTTCTAGTAAGCTTTGTATTGTTATATGTAGTAAATATAACTATTATTTGCAATGGTGATGGACAGGTTGACAGACCACTTCCAAGCACAACATTACGCAGTTGCTATAGTTAGGGAATGGCAATCTAGTTACAGTTAGGCTCTTTTTCGACTCTGGTTTTCATTTCATTAAAGTTGCTGGTGGCAATCACAGCTTGGAATAACAACGATCCATTAAGATTCTTCCTAATGCCACCTTATTCTTGGTTCTTGCTCACCATCTGCTCTGACCTGACGGAGTGTTCCCTGAAATGCTTCCTATGCCTTATATATCATTCAATGCTGACTTTATCAAAGTCGTTTGTTTCGGTCAGACTTTCTCGATGAAGATTTGCTCTGATCGTAGACGGCACCCCAGCTATCCATCTCCTGGACTGAAATGGCAGTGGTGAGAGGTGTCACATCAAACCTTGCACTAATCCCTGAATACAAAGGGAATGTACTTAGCAGCCTCTTCTTTTTCTACTCTTCTCCCATAGGAAGTCAGCAGACCCTGGGAAGTGAATGCTCATTAAAGCCAACCAATTTAAAGTTATTATTCTCTGGCATCACAGAGATTATGAAGATGTAATTGACCGGTCAGAGTCCTCTTCCATTTCTTGAAAATGTAATTCTGACTGCCAAAAATAGGAAAGCGTCTTTTTTGTTATGGAAATATCTTAGTCTGAAAGTAGAAGCTGCTGCGTGTGGCACATCAGTTGGCACGGTGGTATGGAGCTCAGGGGGCTGTTGTCAGTATAATTATCGCCCATTATCCTGTCATGGTGTCAGCTGTCCAGATAGGATGCACATTAACCGAGCGTGGAGATTTACTCCTTCACGGAAAAGTGCAGGCTCTTTAACCACTTACCTGTTTCTGTTTCTGTGTGCTGTCTTGGTTTTGTGAAGTGTCTGTGACACAGAGACGTCCTTTTTTTACCTGGCACTGCCACGGCTTCTGCAGATGAACTAAGCTTACTTGAAAAGTTATTTAATTTCACCATTTTTTTTTATTTATGTGGGGCATTTCTACTAGGGACATAATCCAAAGGTGTCGTCAGTGCCCGAGAAGAAGAATGAGAATCCCAGCCGGGATGGAGGGCCATTTGTTTACCGGATGGGAGGCCAGAATGGAAGGTCAGATGAGCACACAGGCTGAAGAAGGAAATGGCTCCTTGCCTTGCCGGAGTCACATGTTTGAGGGACAAGTGGAAGTCGGTGGGCTGGAGCAGTTTCATCCTCCACACGATAGGTGGCAGTGGTCCTCTCGAGTCCTTCCAGTTTGGACACCTGCAGGGATACATGCTGGGGTCCCTGAGTGCTGTTAGGGGAGGACCTTCCTGGTTGGAAGTGCTTCCAAGAAGACACATAATGGCACCAGAATCATTCCTGGGTCCAACTTAAAAGGAGCCCACCACCACACCAGAGGGAGTAAGAGTCGGGAGGCAGTGGGCAACACTCTTGTGGGAAAGAAGGAGGAAAACTTTGATGGCATTGTGACTGATCTTTTTATCGGGTGCTTTGGTTTAATAAATGTCTTTTATTTAAACCCAGAATCTTTTTGGGCATTACTGTGTCTGAGGAGTGGGCCACAGTGGCACCCCTTGTGTTTTTAAGTCTCATATTTCTCCTTCAGGACCCTGTAACTAAAACCTCAACCTCCCACTGTTATTTTATTAATCCTTGGAATCATAAGTAGGCCGACGTCTTGTGATTTCAATGTGCACTTGTAGCCGACTGCAATCTGTCTTTCTTTGTGTCTTATAAACGATAGTCAAGTCGGAGGCACGTAGGGTCGAAGCAGAAGTTTTTATTTTCTTTTCCAAAAAGAAAAAAGGGAAAAAAGAACAGGGAGTCACATAAGTTGCTTCTCCCCTATGCCTATTAAATAATAAATTAAATCAATTACAAATTATTGTTAACAAAACTATTAATACAAAATAAATAAAATAAAAATCAGAAAAAGCTTGGGGAGAGCTGAAAACGCCACCTACCCCCAACAACATCAACCGTGCTTCTGGCAGCAGAGCCAAGAAATGTGGTGCATGAAGGTTGTGAGGCGTATACTACAACATATTATACAATCGGTATACAGTGATCCCTTCTCGATCTCGGGGGTTGCATTCCAGAACCCCCCGCGAAAGGTGAAAATCCGCAAAGTACAAACCATATGTTTATGTGGTTGTTTTTATATATTTTAAGCTCTTATAAACTCTCCCACACTGTTTATAAATATTCCCCGCACAGTTATACAGCATAAACCCTTTGTATTCTCTTAGATATTAGGTAAGATTCGTTGAAATTATGTATGTAAACTCACAAACATAGTGTTGAGGATGCCAGGGGCCACGACCCGGCCGGGACGCCTTGGAGGACCGGAAGTGAGCGTGTGCCCATCTGGGATCACGTGGGGGCCGCCTTCCTGGTTGCTTTGGGGGCCACGGGTTCAGGGCGTGGAAGCCCCACCCTGTAGGGGCCCGTGGTCACCGCCAGGAGGCGCCCCAATGCCTTGGGGACCTGTTACCCCAGCATTTCCGCCACACCAGGAAGTGCTGGGGGAGGGGGGAAGAGAAGCAGGGACACCCAGAGAGCTTCCGGGAGAACAGCCGGCACTTCCGCCACACTGGGGCGTGTCAGCGGGAGATTGCCGGGGAGCACCTGGAGCTCATCCGGGTGCGGATAAAAGGGGCCGCCTCCCTTCATTCGGGGCGAGAGTC
Organism: Polypterus bichir lapradei; assembly: GCA_026402145.1. Classification (NCBI taxonomy): domain Eukaryota; kingdom Metazoa; phylum Chordata; class Cladistia; order Polypteriformes; family Polypteridae; genus Polypterus; species Polypterus bichir. The sequence goes on from JANRMT010062827.1 coordinate 14,567,156, forward strand.
GGGAGCGGAGAGGACTGAGCTGGAGAAGGCAAGGAGGCGGCCTGAAGAGAGTGAGAGAAAGGCATTGTGTGGCCAGGACTTTGGGGACTTTGGGGGTTTTTGTGGTGTACTTATTGTAAATATTAGTGTAAATAAACGTGTGTTTGGGTGACAATGAACGTGTCTGCCTGTCTGTGTCCTGGTCAACCTCCATAATACGTATCGTATATCATTGAGGAGTTTTATTTAATATGTAATACAGTTTTAAACCCATTGTAATTGATTAGGTAATATAAAAATAGATGAAAAATCTACAACATGTAAATATAAATAAAACCTAAATGTTATTTTAAAGATATTGAGTGTCTCCGATATCACATATGTTACAGCCATTACGATAGACAGGCCACCAGCAATAAATACGTACAATGCAGGACAAATTGTATAAAATGTGGGTACAGTTACAATAAACGTACGTACATGTAATAAGTACGTAGAAAATTAGTTATGGGTACTCACCAACAATGACACGACGACTTGTCCGATAACGATGAAATAAATGTTACTGCACAACAGGAGCAGATCGTTTTGGAGACATAACAAAGGGCTTGACTACACACAGAGATAAACACAAAAGAGCATAAAAGTTAACTCTTTACACAGCGAAACACGAGCGAGATAAGATGCTGGCTAACACAAAGCAGAATCGAATGCTGCTCTCCGTCGCTGAGCCAATCAGCACCCAGGAACTTAACCGCATGCTCTGATTGGGTAGCTTCTCAGCCATCCACCAATAGCGTCCCTTGTATGAAATCTACTGGGCAAACCAACTGAGGAAGCATGTACCAGAAATAAAAAGACCCAATGTCCGCAGAAACCCGTGAACCAACGAAAAATCGGCGATATACTGTATATTTAGATATGCTTACATATAAAGCCGTGAAAGTCGAAGTGCGATATAGCGTGGGATTACTGTACTAACTATTTACAATAATTAATTAATTTTGGGTAAGTTCATAACTAAAACAAAATTATAAGTTACATATCACACTTCGCTACACGCTCAGGTTTGTAAGTAATGATAAGCTCAAACAAGTAAGAAGAGCCTCGGCCATTTGAGGTCTTATATGTTAAAAAGGAGGATTTCTGAGATCAGCTCTAAGCTTAACTGGGAGCCAATGCAAGGCCTTGAGATCTGGAGCTATGTCTTCATATTTTCTCATTCTTTTAATCGTTCCTGCAGCAGCATTTTGAATCAATGGACTTTTAAGGGTGAGAAAATTCTTTAAGAAGATGCAAAAAGCAAAGGGTTTTCAATCTGCACGCTCGGATAGGGATGTGGTCAAAGGGATGAACTTTTTAAACCTGTTGTGTCATTAGTTCACGACCTTTGAGGACACACCCCTAACAACACCTCTATCCTAGAGACGGGAGGGGCACAAAGGGGGCAATCGTGAATAAACAGAAAGGTGGCAGAAATGGTCCAAAATATTTAATAACTAACTAAAGTAAGCACTAAACCAAAAAAGTAATCATAATAAAAGAGTTGAATTCTAGGGCATGAGAAGCCCCCAATTTGAGTGGCAGACCATGAAAAAAAAGAAAAAGTAAAACCTTCAAACAATTAAATAAATATACTCAGTCATTGCATTGTCATGTGTGCCGTGTTGTACGTCCATCCCACATGCAACTCCTCTGTGCTGGGATGATAACTGGAACATGTTTAGGTGCGATATAATCGAAATCAGCCATTAATCTGCCACGTTCAGTTCCCCATTTGACCAAATGTGGCCTCACTTAACCTGCCTGTGCAGTAAATCTCTAAAATCTAAAAGCAAGCGATTGCACAGCATGCTGATGCCATGAGCTGCGTTGGATGAAAGCATCCGTCGGGTGTACAACAAGAATACAAATCCTAACCCTACTAAACCCTCTCTGCTTACACCCCACCTCAATGGATACCCCTTTGTTTTTTCCCCGGAGGACTCTCCAAGTCTGAAGATAACCCATTTATTTTCATTCTTGTCCCATTATGTCTAGGCTTTTGTGTTGCACCAGTCCACTCATATGAACCACCACCTATTTTTGACCAAATCTCCTTGGCTTTGAGGTGTAGGTCAGTAGGAAAAAAAGTTAGCAGAGACTTGGCGAAGATGAAGAGCGTCAGGTATTGGATAGCTGTGACCCAACAGTCATGGAGACAGACCTCATGAGAAGACTCTGCTGCAGACTGAGGACGCGTCAGAGAGATCGCACTTCACACACGGCCTGTGAATACCCTAAGGTTGTTGTTTTACTTAAAGCCACCTTCTCTTGGTCAAGGTAACAGTTATTTATAGGCCATTTATATGAGGGCTGCAGTTAGTCACAACTTAATGTATTGCTTATGTCAGGAATTGCTGAACTGCATCATCTCAACATGAACTTGTACTTCCTCAGAACGTCTACAGTACACATTGTACTTTCTTTGTTTCTTTTTTTAAAGCAAAAGTATTAGCTCTACTTCCTAAAACAGATCAGTCCATCTGTTTAAAGAAATGTCTACTTGGTAACTTTTCGCTGGGCTAAGCCAAGCTGGTGACAATAAAAAGCAAGGCAGTGGGATAAGGTGGGAAACACAATGACCACTGGTGCTCTGTTAAGGGTTAAAATCCAAAATCATGACAGTCTGAAAGTGGAATTTGCTTATAATAAAATCAGCCTGAACAATTCCAGGAATTTGGGAAATTATTGTATTGATATTTTATGTTCTTTTGGAAGATGAACATTTATATTTCAGCCTTTCTGGAAAACCCAGAATTGTTAACATGTAAGAAAATACAGCTTGTTGGTTACATAATTGTAAATAAAGGTTTCATTTTTATATATATTTTTATTGATTATAATTTAAAGCAAATAACATTCCATACAATCAAGTCAAACTTAACAAAACCAAACTTCAACTTCCACCCAAGAGAAAGAGAGGAGAGACAACAACCAGAGGGAATCTTTAAGAGCAGCCAAGAAGGAAGAGGATCCTTTTCCCCGATACAGAAGCTTATTCTAAAATGTTATTCACTCTCTAAGTGAGAATTTGATTTTTTCCAGTTTCAAACAGTATATAAGATCAGTTACCCACTGACTGAAAAGAGGTGAGGTGGGATTCTTCCACTTGAGCCAGATGAGTCTACGTGCCAATAGTGAAGTAAAGGTAACTACAGTTCTCCACTTTAAGCCCCTCTGTGAGCCCACCAAACACGGCTGTTAGTAGATTAGGAGGGATTGGGACACCAAGGCTGTTTGAAAGGCGTGCAAAGATTTCTGTCCAGAATGATGTTAATTTGGTGCAGGCCCAAAACATGTGGCCCAGTGAGGCTGGAGCTCGATTGCAACGTTCACAGATTGAATCATGGCCTGGATACATTTTGGACAATTTCAAAACAAGATAAATGCACTCGATAAAAGATTTTAAAATGAATGATTGAAAGCTTTGTGCATATGTAACTAAGAATGTATTCTATCTATCTATCTATTATATAGTGCCTTTCATATCTATCTATCTACCTGTCTATTATATAGTGCCCCTTATATCTATCTGTCTATCTATCTATCTATCTATCTATCTATCTATCTCTATCATATAGTGCCCCTCATATCTATCTATCCATCCATCCATCCATCCATATAACTATTATATAGTGCCCTTCATATTTATCTATATATCTATCATATAGTGACATTCATATCTATCTATCTATCTGTCTATTTATCTATCTATCATATAGTGCCCCTCATATCTATCTATCTATTATCGGAGATGCCTGGGGTGGTGACCCGGCCGGGATGCCCAGGAGGACCAGAAGAGGGCTTACATCCACCTCAGACCACATGAGGGAGACCACCCTGGTTCCTTTGGGGGTATCCCTGTGCCTAGAGAGCCCTGGACCTCAGCACTTCTGCCATACCCAGAAGTGCTGGGGGGAAGAGGATCGGGGAAACCCTGAGTGCTTCCTGGTACACAGCCGGTGCTTCCACCACACAGGGGCGTGTCAGCAGAAGGTCACTTGAGGACTCCTGGAGTACATCCGGGTGCATATAAAAGGGGCCGCCTTCCTTCAGACAATGAAGAGGAGAAGACAAGGTCTTGGAGGAGAGGCAAGGAGGCGGCATGAAGAAAGAGAAGGCACTGTGTTATGGCCAGGACTTTGAGGACTTAGGTGGTTTGTCGTGCACTATTGTAAATAAGGATTGAGTAAATAAACGTGTGTTGGGTGACATTAAATTGTCTGCCTGTCTGTGTCCAGGCCGGCTTCCAAAATATCTATTATATAGTGCCCTTCATATCTATCTATCTATCTATCTATCTATCTATTATATAGTGCCCTTCATATCTATCTATCTATCTATTATATAGTGCCCTTCATATCTATCTATCTATCTATTATATAGTGCCCTTCATATCTATCTATTATATAGTGCCCTTCATATCTATCTATCTATCTATCTATCTATCTATCTATCTATCTATTATATAGTGCCCTTCATATCTATCTATCTATCTATCTATTATATAGTGCCCTTCATATCTATCTATCTATCTATTATATAGTGCCCTTCATATCTATCTATCTATCTATCTATCTATCTATCTATCTATCTATCTATCTATCTATCTATCTATCTATCTATCTATCTATTATATAGTGCCCTTCATATCTATCTATCTATCTATCTATTATATAGTGCCCTTCATATCTATCTATCTATCTATTATATAGTGCCCTTCATATCTATCTATCTATCTATCTATCTATCTATTATATAGTGCCCTTCATATCTATCTATCTATCTATCTATCTATCTATCTATCTATCTATTATATAGCGCCCTTCATATCTATCTATCTATTATATAGTGCCCTTCATATCTATCTATCTATCTATCTATCTATTATATAGCGCCCTTCATATCTATCTATCTATCTATTATATAGTGCCCTTCATATCTATCTATCTATCTGTCTATTATATAGCGCCCTTCATATCTATCTATCTATCTATCTATCTATTATATAGTGCCCTTCATATCTATCTATCTGTCTATTATATAGCGCCCTTCATATCTATCTAATTATCTATTATATAGTGCCCTTCATATCTATCTATCTATCTATTATATAGTGCCCTTCATATCTATCTATCTATCTATCTATTATATAGTGCCCTTCATATCTATCTATCTATCTATCTATTATATAGTGCCCTTCATATCTATCTATCTATCTTTTATGAACTTTATGTGTTTGTATTTATGATGCAAGTCTACAGCCTGTTATCTTTTACCTTTTACATTATAAGTTCTACCAAAAATGTTTAGTATGGTTGATGGATGCATACAGTCCCTTTATTGTAATATTGTACATTACACTCTAGTAAGCAGGTCATTATTTTTTCTTTATGGGCATATAATCCATAATAATGCAATAAACGTTGCTTGAAGACGTCTGTGTAACATAGCTGATCTATGGATATTATATTGTTTGCATTGCTATGATAAATGTGAGTTCTTTCCGAATGCTGTTTTAATGGAGTCCACGACTCTCTATGGCTCCTCTGACATGATATCTGTAGAGGTGTTTAATATGACTGAGGGGTCTGCGCTGCTCCTCTGATGTCATAAATACACGATGCACCACTAAAGGTGTCACCCAGGAGTGAGTGAGCGCTCACCCAAAGTGATCTCATTGGGCTGTATGGCACATTTCTCTTCAGTCTATCCACGTGAGCGCAGCCCCCATTAGAGGCGCTCAGAGGGGGGCTGTGCATATTTACAGATAGAACACCGCGGATAAAACAAAAGCCCGTTCCTGTGCATTGATTGCACGCAATCATTCAAACTGTGATAAAGGGTCGAGACTCAGAGATGTTGCTCCTAATTAACGATCATCCACATTTTGCTTGTTTTCAAGTCTCTCAGCCATTGCTATTTAAGTGCTACGTTGACTTCCTTCATTGATTCTTTGTTTTGTATCACCTTCAGTTTTGTAGGCGTAGAAAGAAAATGCCGAGTAACCTCAAAGCAGACATTGGCAAAAGTCACAAAGCTTGTTATTTGTCAATACCTAATTGTTCAATGACCTGTTCCAATACTCAAAACACGGTGACAGTTTATGTACTGAGGCTACCACGTAATTCTTCCTTTTGTTAAATGACAATATGCAATTTAGTTAAAAATTAGGCTTATGACTAAAAACCCCTTGAACTAAACTCCCACATACTGTAGCTTTGAGTCCTATTCTAGGCATATTCTGATTAAAGGAATATTCCTCCCAGAAATGATATGCTTTTATTTGTTACTTACCCCATGTAGTTTAATTTCAGGTTTTCATGCAGAATAGAGATAATAAAGTTTCTGATATAATATAGGGTTGTCAGACGTCCCTCATATATATACGGGACATGTCCCATATTTGATCATTTTGTCCCCTGTCCCATACTGACCTTTCAGGGACACCCAAATGTCTCATATTTAGTTCATTTTCAAATTTCGTAATAAAAATATACTTTTACTACCTTCTTACAGTACTTAGTTATAACTTTATAAGTAACTAGTTGAAATACCCAGCGTCGCCCAGGAGGAAAGTAAAGTGTTTTTTTTAAATTGTTAGAGAAAAACATAATTAAAAAAAAAAAAAAAAACACAACTTTAAAAATGAAAATAAATTAACAAACAATAAAGACTTACTAATGTCCTTGTCTTGAGGTCTTGTATGTATGTTACTGTATCATCCAGTTGATGCTCGGAACTGGCCAACTCTATTTAATTTGAAAAGCAACAGGGGTGCGGTGCTGCTCAAACATAAAGAATGCTGGCAGTTGCCTGCTATATACTGTGGAGCCAACCCGGACACAGACAGGTGGACATGTTGGATTTCACCACCACACGTTTTATTATATACACTATTTACAATAAATGGTCACTAAGACCCAGTCCAAAAGTGCACAAACCCCCACACTCAGTCCTGGCCACACAAATGCCTCTTCTCGGGCCGCCTCCACACCTCTCTCGTGCCTTGTCCTTCTTCCACCCGACTCCAGCCTCGAATGAAGGGAGACGGCCCCTTTTATATTCTCCCGGATGAGCTCCAGGTGGTTCCCGGCATTCCCTTGTTGGCCACGCCCCAGCGTGGCGGAAGTGCCGGCTGTTCTCCCGGCAGCTCTCCAGGTGCCCTTCTAAATCTTCCCCCCAGCACTTCCTGGTGTGGGGGAAGTGCTGAGGTCACAAGTCCCCAAGGCATTGGGGCGCCTCCTGGCGGTGACCACGGGCCCCTACAGGGTGGGGCTTCCATGCCCTGAACCCGTGGACCCCAAAGCAACCAGGAAGGCGGCCCCCACGTGATTCCAGATGGGCACACGCCCACTTCCGGTCCTCGAAGGCGTCCCGGCCGGGTCGTCGCCCCTGGCATCTGCGACAATACTAACTGCGTAAACCCATGCTGTTAAAAGCACGGCATCCTAGAAAGTATTGAAATCGTCAGAACTACGCTGGACATCTCTCTGCTAGGAGGATTTGGTTTGCCGACGTGCTTGCATCGTTTGTGCAGTAGCAGCTAAACGACTGTCTTTCTTAGGAGGTTTCCTTTTGCTGAAGTGCTGGCCTCACTTGCGTATTCTCGGAGCTGGAGCCCTCACTCCAACTCTGCGTCTCACTTCCAGGCTGGACAGACACACTGACACGCACACTTGTACGTGTAGAACTCTATTTAATTTCAAAAGCAACAGGGGTGCGGTGCTGGAGGTTAAACATCAAGAATGCTGGCAGTCACCTCCAGGTCACCTTCTGGTGGTCATTCCGAGTGTCAACTGAATGATAACATAACAAGACCGTAAGGTCACCCCCCCCCCCCCCCCCCCCAAGAGGGGGGAGGAAGGCTGATTTCACTCTACAGTGTTTTTAGCCAACCATTGAGAAACATGTGTACCAAGTTTCATGAAAATCACTCCAGCCGTTCAGACGTGATGCTGGAACATACATACATACACACATTGACTTTTATATATATAGATTATACTTTCTTTTCTCAGATTCTCTTGATGAAAATAACCCAAATGTAACGAGGAAACTTGTGTTTGCTGCCTGTTTGCAAATTGTTCAGCTCCTCTGGTTGGCTAAGGATGGCGACACTCTTACCGTTTTGCTCTCCCGCTGTGCTGCTGTGCAGTTCTGGATCAGCATTGCAACATACAGTGACTGTCACCAAAGTGGGTTGTTACTACTCGCCATGGCCCACTTTTTTTCTAACTGCCTGTATTAAATAATAATAACAATATTTCTCTGTTGTCTGTATTAAATAAATATTTTCAAATGATTTCACTTTTACAGAATTTTTTTTTAGTTTGTATTAAATCATTTTCAAATGATTTTACTTTTGTTTTCCTCATAATCCATTAAAATCCTTGCTTTATATTTTTAACTTATGTCTCTACCTTTATATAATATATTGGTCTGGGTGTGTAGGGGGCATGTATAAATTTATATACCAACTCAAAATCTGATTGGTTGAAGCAACAGGTTAATCGACATTTATTCTGTGTTAGAGTGCCTGCACAACGGATTGTAAAGTCCTCTCTGCCTGGCAACAAATGGTGGCTGAAATGAGATTGGTTAAATGCTTTAATACGAAAATACATGCCTGGAAGCAGCACAACCATCGGAAAAGCTATGAAAGCAAGCGGACAGACTATTTGGAATTATTTAATAAGTATTCATGGACAAAATATAATTAACATCAGTTTGTGATTCAGATATTTTTACTTATGAATATGCTAAGCACAGTCCTTCACCCGCGAATATTTACCTTATATGGGCAGGCACTCAATTACGTGGGAGGCGTGATGACGCGACACGCAACTCCGCCTCCCACGGCCATCGAGCTGCAGTCTATTACAGTATATGGACGAAAAAACAGCTTCCAGTTATGACCATTACGCGTAGAATTTCGAAATGAACCTGCCTAACTTTTGTAAGTAAGCTGTAAGGAATGAGCCTGCCAAATTTCAGCCTTCTACCTACACGGGAAGTTGGAGAATTAGTGATGAGTGAGTGAGTGAGTGAGTGAGTGAGTCAATCAGTCAGTCAGTCAGTCAGTGAGGGCTTTGCCTTTTATTAGTATAGATAGAGTGAGATTTTTAAGAGTGTTCCGTATTTCTAATTTTCTAATCTGGCAACCCTAATATAATAGAAATCTATGGAGGCTCAGACTGGGCAACAACAAATAATATCAAAAACTTCCATGAAAAAAAAATCTTACGTTACTCATATTGCATAATCCACGTGTCAGGTCAATCAGTCCGACAACATTATAAACACATGTGCTTTAACTACAGTTTTGTTAAATAAACCACCTTTGGAAAACACTCACCGGAATGAACCTTGGAATGCACTCAGACACCATTTGCAACTGAAGACCCGCCTCCCCACTGCATTCATTGGTCAGGAGTCCAGCCCAGTAGTCTCAGTAGTTATGAATTTATAGTACATCTGGGGACCAGCTGTTAAAAAGTGTGTAGCTAATAGTGTGCTGCAAAGGCTCCGCCCACAGTCCCAAAGCACACCAAATAAACCAAGGTAAAGCACACTACAACACACTCTTCTCCATCACTCCTCTCGGCAAGAGTTAATAATAATAAAAATTAATACTTTGCATTTATATAGCGCAGGGGTCCTCAATCACGGTCCTGGAGAGCCGCAGTGGCTGCAGGTTTTTGCTCCATACCAGTTGCTTAATAAAAAGCACTTATTGCTAAAGTAACACTTCTGCTTCACTTTAGTGATTTTGAGCCCTTATTGCTTAATTTTGTCTTAAACAGCTATTTTAATTGCTCCTTATTATCAATAACATGCAAATGACAAGAGAGAGCAGCATTTCTCCATTTAGCTTATTTACATTTACACCTGTGTGTATTTATCTGCACTATTGGGTTTAATTAAATACTTGGAAGAAAAATGAAGAGAAAAAAGTGAAGGACTGAGAATTACTTGTCCATTTTAGCCTTCAAATCATTTGCATGATAGAAAGGGAAAGAAAATCTAGGATATGAGAATGACCTGACATAGCAGCGTTAATTTAATTTCATAGCTTGCTAGTGCTTTATTGGCAAGAATTGCTTTCTAATTAAACAACCAGGTCAGAACAAAAACCTGCAGCCACTGCGGCTCTCCAGGACTGGGATTGAGGACCCCTGATATAGCGCTTTTCTCACTACTCAGCAATTGTAGGTTAAGGGTCTTGCTCAAGAGCCCAACAGAGCAGAGTTCCTTTTGGCATTTACGGGATTCGAACCGGCAACCTTCCGATTGCCAGTGCAGATCCCTAGCCTCAGAGCCACCCTCCTCCTCTGTGGTGGCTGCTGGCTCCTTTTATAAGGCACCTGGGTATGGTGAAAACACTGCCCATAAGGGCTCAGGAGTCCCAGCTGCAGCACCCGCTGACTGCGCCTGCGGGACCCAACAGGGCTGCACCAAATTCCTATGGAGCCCTCTGCGGGAGACCGAGGCACCGCTCCAACCCTGGAGGGTTGCCATCTAGCGTCCAGGAGGAGATATTGAATAATCCATAGCTGCTCCCCCTGAACATATACTGAAGGGGCGTCCCGGCCAGGCATGGGCCCCGGCCGTCCACCACAGAAGCTATGAGAAAGTCATGTTAAAGTAGTGGAATTTTAGCAGTTTTTCAAAGTGCTCCACCGTATCAGCCAGGCGAATTTCTATTGATAAGCTATTCCAGATTTTCAGACATCTGCGCCTTATATATATGTTTAGTTTGAATCAAAGCATAATTTTAAAATATCTCGGCCATGTTCCAGATGTCCAATTTGTCTCCTCGCACTGGGCCTGTCCTGCCCTCCTGCCATGTCACATTGGCTCAATTTCTCATCAGACTGTTTAAATCAACAATTAACAGATGCACCGAAATCAAGCACTCTATTTTTAAACCTTCGGAGTAAAAAGTAATTGAAATCATCACACATTTTTTTCTCTTCCGTCTGCTCCATCATTCTTGCACTCCAGACTGTCTTTCACTTTATCTTTTATTCTTCGGGTCTTAGCTGGCACCTGCATTCTCAAATCATATATTTTCCGCCTTCACTTCTTTGTTTACAGATGCTTATCACTCTGTTTGCCGTTTCAGGTTTTTTTCCACTCGCCTATTCCGAGGGTAGTCTGATCCGGGCGGATAAAGAAATGGTGGGCATGCTAATCAAAGACATTAGAAGCTTTCACAATGCGGACAGCTGTCAGTCTGATTGATGTGTAACATGGCACGCTGAACTCACATGCTGTCGTGGACTAGGAGTCCCAAAGCACATAGGTTATGAAAGCACTTCCAAAAAAAAGCTGGATATCACTTGTCAAACCCTGGCTAGTAATAAGGGCAAACACAGAGTCTTTACAATAAACAGATTTATTATCACAAAAATGCTTTGCCTCACAAAGAAGCCCTCGAAGAGTACAGCAAGCATAATTGAGCTACCAGTAAGGCAATCCAAGGTGAACAATGTCCCAAAAAACACAATCCAAATGTAAACTCAAAACCAGAGCAAGGACTCAAAATTCACAATAAGCCCAGCAAAATATTCCCAAAGTACGTTTGAAAAGAACCGCCAGGATCTGTGGGAGACCCTCCAGATTTATAGAGCAGAGGGCAGATCCTGGTGAGGATTGGCAGGTGGCCGCCCACAAAGCACATGGAACATAATACAGGCAGCTTAGATAGATAGATAGATAGATAGATAGATAGATAGATAGATAGATAGATAGATA